>ML780272.1:47713-97805 GCA_009831015.1 Picea engelmannii
TAGTGGTTGCAAAACATGTGATGAGGTACCTTAAAGGTACAATGGATTATGGTCTCAGCTATGATGGAGATCATGACTTCACATTGAGTGGATATACTGATGCAGATTGGGCAGAAAGTGTTGCAGACAGAAAAAACACTTTCGGATGTTGTTTCAATTTGGGATCAACCATGATCTCGTGGTAGAGTAGGAAGCAATCCAGTATTGCTCTTAGCACAGCGGAAGCAGAGTACATTTCCGCATGTTCTGCTAGCTGCGAAGCTATATGGCTTCAAAAGTTGCTGACAGGCCTATTTGACTTGGAGATGAAAGAAACCATGATTCTATGTGACAACCAAAGCTGCATAAAGATGACAGAGAATCCTGTATTCCACGACAAGCCGAAGCACATAGAGATCTGCTATCATTTCTTCCGCGACATGGTACAGAGAGGAGCCTTGAAGCTCCAGTACATTAGCACAGATGAACATGTTGCTGACGTGTTGACTAAGCCTCTATCTCGTGTAAAGTTTGAACACTTTCAAGATAAGATTCATATAGTCCGAAAGGACCCTCTCTGAAAGGGGGAGTATATATATTTTCCTTTCTTCTGTCCTCGGTGTTAGATGTAAAGCAAGATGAGTCATGCTCCTGACCTCGTTCTTAGACATAAATCATGACGCTGTGTGTTCCTTGCTTCTGACCTAGTTGTTAGACGTAAAGCAAGATGAGTCATGCTTCTGACCTCGCTGTTAGACGTAAATCATGACGTTGTGTGTTCCTTGCTTCTGACCTAGTTGTTAGACGTAAAGCAAGATGAGTCATTCTTCTGACCTCGCTGTTATACATAAAGCATGACATTGTGTGTTCCTTGCTTCTGACCTAGTTGTTAGACGTAAAACAAGATGATTCCTCGCTTCTGACCTCGTTGTTAGACGTAAAGCGAGATGTTGATGTGTTCCTTGCTTCTGGCCTAGTTGTTAGATGTAAAGCAAGATGAGTCATGCTTCTAACCTCACTGTTAGACGTAAAGCATGACGATGTGATTCCTCTCTTTTGACCTCATTGTTAGACCTAAAGCGATATGATGATGTTCCTTGCTTCTGACCTCGTTGTTATACGTAAAGAAAGATGAGTCATGCTTCTGACCTCGCTGTTAGAAGTAAAGCATGACGTTGTGATTCCTCACTTCTGATCTCGTTGTTAGACGTAAAGTGAGATGTGACTGACACTGAGCTACCAGCTTAACAGCGGTTACATTGAGCCAGTGTAGTACTGCCAGCCTAGTGCTGGTTTGAGGTATCATTTTTTACTGATACATATTTGATGCAGATGATGATAACATTCTTTCGAGAATGATGATGTTGCCGATGAAGAAAACTTTCGATGACTCGTAAATATGATAGCCAATGTTTCAAGATGATATTGATGATACTATCCTCCTGATGCCACTGATGATGCAGACCTCTCTTGCCTGTTGCTGATGAAGAATACCCTTCTTGTTAAGGGGGAGTGTTGAAATAATGTAACTACGAAGAGATTTCTTATTATTATTGTTATTTTATTATTAGGATTAATCTCCATTGTGGATTAATCATGTCGGTAATTGTATTAGGACCAAATCCCCTTTTGCGGATTGGTCATCGGACAATTGTAATAGGCAGAATAAGAATTCCGCCCCAACAATTATTATTGAAGACCTAGAATTAATTAAAGGTGGGTTTACCCACCCAGAGTGAGAGGTCGGCCCTGCCAGTGAAACCCTTTCACACGTGCCAGTCTTGTATATATAGGAGGCTAGCACCTCACTTCTAACACACAACTCACTTGCTCATTATCTTATGAGGCAAGCTGCAATTACCAGTTAGAGAGAGGAGAAGAAGAGTGGAACATCTCTTGGGGAGGATTATCTGTATTGGTTTGAGTTATCTCTTGAAAATTGTATAAGCTATTTATGATAAGGAATTTTTTGTTGGGTTTTCTTCCCCTAGAGGGTTTCCCAAGATAAATGTTGTGTCTCTTGTGAATGTGTATTTCTTAGTGATCTTGTTCTTATGATGCTCTTATCTATTGAAATGCAAAGAACTATAATAATGGCATAAACATTAACATTAATCGAGCTGGAGAGTTGTACATTGTCGAGGTGCGACAATGTATGAGGTATTTGAACCAGGAGGATGAGGACACTTGCATATATGAGTTGCGGAGGTCTAGAGTGAACTAGACCGAGTGTCCATTTGCAGCTTGGGATTGTTTCAGAGAGAGAACACAGGTTCAATTGCAGTGTGTGTAGACACAAAGAGTTTTTGTGACCTGGATGATGGACTTGGGAAGAAGTTCATTGGATTTTCGTGACTTGGGTAAGCAAGACATTTTCCTTCAGAGGATTGCATGGTTCTTATACAGTGGGAGTCACTAACACATGACATGGGTAGAGGATTTGTTCATGAGCTTCACAAGTCTGACTCATGTATGTACAAGGAGCTTGGTATGAGGACCATGCATGTAGTACAGGGATCCGGTACAATGTTGTTCTGGATGGAGTCAGAAGATGTGTTGTGAATGGAAAATGTGATATGGGTGACAGGAGTGTGTTCTTTGCCTTATCAACTAAGGAGAAAGTCTATGTAGCTTTGTTCTGAGATGGATAGGTGTTATTCATGCCCAAAGGATCTAGATTAGACACCATAGTTATTCTTGGTGTTAGAGAGGGAAACATGTATAGGCAGAAGAGCTAGCCTATGCGAGCCATGACCAACAATAGTAGACAAACAATGGACATGGAGCATATAGCTCTAGAGGTTGTGTAGAATCAGAGGGAGTTTGAATTTAGAGAGTTAGCATGCTCAGAGAGAAAGTGAATTGTTCAGAGGGAGCCAACCTTCAGGTTCAAGTGGGAGAGAGGTGTCTTCCAAGATTGTCAAGAAGGTGTCATGGGTTGAGATGACCAGACATGATGTTGAGAAGTGAGAGGCTTCTAGAAGCAGGGTGTCTTCCAATATGGGATCACTTCATATAGTAGAATTTGCTTCGATGACAGAGGGAGAAACTAGTCAGGAGGATTGGAGTGCAACTCTGGTAGTAGATCCAGTGTGAGAGACAAAATTACTTCCAATATGGGAGATAGAGTTACTTCCAGAAGGTATTGGAGTATGTGAGAATACCTCCCTCGCTAAGTGGGAGTGTTGATGTTTGGTAGCTTTCGGAAGGTATTCTCACGTGGCCCAAGTGTCAGGCACGTGGGAATCGTCATTGGCACTAGACTGGACTTTCTCATTTGGTGAAAAACTCCCTTGGAATGAAGTTGGGGCTTCATGGGTTTGGTGATGGGCTTTGTGGGCTTGTGCAGGGGCTTCACACCCACAAAGAAGATTAAAATATTCTAATTTAATGTTGACTTACTTGAAGGGATTTTACACTTGTATAAAAGGATATAAGGGGCCATTGTGACATTGTCATCTTGTGAGGGAGAGCTTGGTGATTTCAGTTCAAGTTTGGTGACCTCAGTCCATCCATGGAGAGAGGATGATTTGCCTCAATTCTATTGTGTTTCCTTATTTTTTGGGGTAGGTAAACTTGAATTTGAGCAGCCAACACTTAGGAGAAGCCTAGATGTAGGTCTGTGTGGCAGTAGGCAGCCTAGGAAAGTAGGTTGTAGCCTAGGAGAGGCTCGACCTGCTAGAAGAAGGTTGCCACTATGCTCTAGAGGGATCGGCTTGTAATTCTGAGGCATCCACTGAGGGTAAGGAGGCTCGGCCTAAGGAAATAAGGGAGGCACATGGAAGAATAGGGTTGTGACCTGCTGTTGGAGGGCTGCCACAGGCTAAGACAACAACCAAGAGGTGGCAGCAAGGTTGGATAGGTTCTAGGAGTTCACAACAGGGTTGTTGTTAGGGTGATGTATAGGTACAACAAGTGCAACAATAAGTATAGCTGGTACAAGGGTTGTTACAACACTTTTGCAGGTTGTAACAACATTTTTAAGACAACCAAGACGGTTTTTACAACTGCATAAAATAGGGCAGACTTGGAGGAAAGTCTAATAGTCCTTGAGGGAATTCTTTGGGAAATATTGGAGGGAAATTTGAGGGCATCCATGAGGGCCATGAGGGTTGTTACAACAACACCTCGAGGGAATATTTTTTGGACACCAAGAAGATTTGGAAGGACTCAACTAATCTTGAGAAAGGAGTTGCAGAAGCAATGGAGGGTTTGAGAGGGCAAGGGATGCCCTAACCCTCAGCCTCAGGGTAACAACATTGGCACAAAAACCAAGGAGGGTTTCAACAATGTTTGTAAGTGTTTTGGCATATTATTTTGTGTAAGAATTAGGCCATTGTCCTTGGTACGAGAGCCCAATCGTTTTCAGTCGTGTTCTGGTTTTAAGAACAAGTAAATTTTCATTCAATTACTATGTACCTGTGTATGATTCAATTGTTGATATATTTCCCGTTGTGCTAAGTAGTTAGGCATCTTAGTGTGTTTATGCTTATAGTTCAAATAGTAAAATTTGTGTATAATTGTCAAAGACATAGACCAAACTTGAGGTGCGGTCAAAATATAATAGTATGCATCAGATGTAAGTGTTGAAAGACACAAGTCTCGGTTAGTTGCCAAAGGATTCTCCCAAGTTGAAGGCATTGACTATAATGAAACCTTTTCCCCTATAGCCAAAATGCATTCCATCCGCCTTGTTCTAGCCCTTGCAGCTTCACCTAAATGGGAGGTCCATCAAAAGGATGTCAAATCTGCCTTCTTGCATGGGTATTATCAAGAAGAAGTCTACATGGAACAACCTCCTGGATATGTCCAGAATAAATCAAGCCTTGTTTTTCTCCTTAATAAATCCCTTTATGATCTTAAGCAAGCTCCTCGAGCTTAGTAAGCCAAAATGGACAACTTTCTTCTTGACACTGATTTTTCTAGATGTCATTCTGATCCAAATGTCTATACCAATAAAGTAGGAAGCCATCTCATAATCCTTTTTCTTTATGTTGATGACCTTATCCTCATTGGTAGTGACCCAAAACTTTTAAACTGTGTGAAAACCATCCTTAAGAAGAAATTTGAAATGATAGACTTAGGCCATTTGCATTATTTCCTTGGCCTCCAAGTTTTGCAAACCAAGGAAGGAATTTTTCTTTCCCAGACTAAGTATGCTTGTGACCTTTTTTGTTTCTTTCACATGGAAGACTCTAAACCAACCCCTTCTCCCTTCCAGTATGGAGTCAAACTTGTTGCCGCTTGTACTTATCCCGAAGTTGGTGCCACCTTGTACCGTCAGTTAGTTGGTAGCCTCTTATATTTAACTCATACCCATCCTGATATTTCCTTTGTTGTTGGTCTTGTTGCCGGGTATATGCAAACACCCCATGAAATCCATTAGAAAACAACTAAAAGGATACCTTGGTATGTTCGGGGTAAAATTCAGTTCAAGATACATCATAGTTCAGGGGGGGATCCTTTATTGATTGGTTTCACTGATTCAGATTGGGTTTATGACCCTAATGATTGAAATTTTATTGCAGGTTATGTTTTTAGCGTTGGTTCATGACCTATCACTCTGGCCTGTAAGAAACAACATGTTATTGCTCTTTCTTTAGCGGACGCAGAGTACCGAGCAACGATTAATGCAAGTTAGGAAGTCTTGTGGCTTTGATAGATCCTTTCAGATTTTGGACTCCAACAACAACATTCGACCACCCTCTGGTGCGATAGTCAAAGTGTCGTCAAGCTCGCCAAAGATTCATTTCAACATCAGCGAAACAAACGCATCAAGCTACACATGCACTTCATTCGAAAGCTCATTCATGATCGAGTTATTGAAGTGTTATTTTTCCCTACAGAAGATCAAGTTGCAAAATTTTTCATAAAGTCTCTTACAGGAGCAATTTTTTCCAAACTTCGATCTATGTTAGGAGTTCAAGAAGTTGTCATTAAGGGGGGATAAGATTTAATGCCTCCCTCCTTCTCCTATTGTGTCACCTTTGTAAATCCTTCAATCATATCCCAAGGTTTTTTAAGGGGGGGTGTTAGGATATTTAGACACTTAGGAGTTGGTTGAGATCAACTTGGTGGTAAAAGTGTGTTTCTTTAGTATGTAATAGTATGCATTTGTAGTTAGGAAATCCGAAAGTCACGATATGTTCCCAACATAGAATGATATGACGGTTCATATTCTCCTTGATCTTAATGGCTAAATTGATCCATGGTTTAATACTCGATTGGTCCATGATCTCTATTTAGATAGAATGGAGGGTCATTTTCCGATGATCGATTGTGAGAAACTCTCTTGTAAATATCTCTATAATATTTTTCTTTTGCAGTAATAAATTGCTCCAAGTGACCACATTGGCTGAGGTCGTGGATGTTTTCCTGTAGGGGTTTTACCATGTCAAAACATATGTGTGTTGATATTTGATATGGTTGTGTGAGTGGTTATTGAAGGTATTAAACTTTTCTTGGAATACCTGTGTTCTCGAACACATATAATCTCTCATTGTTACTTTATGTTCAACAATTACATCACAATTTGTAGCAGCTTCAAGGTTATAATGTTAATATTTATCATCACTGGATTTCTATTATGGGAATAATGAGGCTTAATGTAAGCATGGATATGTTTTCCCAATGCATCATAATTAAAGTGTTGTCTTTAGTATAGTTGTTTGAGGTAAACTTGAGGTTTGGTCAATCTCAAATAGCAAAAGGTAATGTTTGGGAATGGGAGATGGGACCATGGTGGCTAAAGGTAGCATAAATAAAATTAGGAAGGTTGAATCCAACCTACCTAGGGTTTAAACATTACAACAAAGGTTAATCCATAGTCCCACCCAATATTACTATACACTAATGTGAAGTGATCATTTTATTAGTGACATGTTTTTTGTTATTATTAGTCATAACTCATTTTTTTTAGTGTTGGTTATTTTTTATGGCATTATTTGGAGATGATAGTAGGGAGCCTAAGAAATTAATCCAAATGTATTGACTACTACCACTAGGTAAGAGATTTAAGTAGCTATTGCCTTGGATACCGAGCACTAGAAGTGGAGTGTGTGAAGATGGACCTCAAAGTCTAATGTTTTATATCACTTTTCCCTCAAGCTACACACGTATGTTCCATACCTCGATGATTTAGTAGTTATCTATAATCAATCCATAAATTACTAAAGATCTTTTCACACTAGTAACCTTGTTTTGACAAATTACTAAAGATCTTCTGATACTAGTAACCTTGTTTTGACAACTTTGTTTTTATTTGTAGTTATATTTGGATTGTATTATATAGCTAATAAAGTATGTACAAAATAATGATTAATATTTACATAAATAATTAATTAATTTCTATTAAAACACTCTTTCAAATAAAAATAAAAATATGTCATTCATTTTAACCATTATAATAACAACATTATTTGTGAAGCAAATTATAAAATATTCCTAAGATTTAGTTCAAGGGGTTGGTTCTACTAGTGGTTGCCAATATTGTTGGGTATTTGGCTAGTTTCATGTCAATAGGTATCCAATTTGAATCCCCTTAGGTGAGGTGTATTGGTTTGTGCTAATGAATTTATTAGAGATGGCATCTACAAATTTGGGGAAGTATCCCTTGGGTTTTCCTACAAGGTTTTTCTTTGGAAGAACAAGATTTTTAAAATGCCAATAAGAGAAAAATCCATAATTGTTCCATATTTTTTTAATCCATTGCGCTTTTAACTAATTCTTGCAAATGTGCCAAATCAACCTTTTTCAACATAGTATCACCCATTTTATTAAATTAGTTCCTCAATAAGGGATATTTGGTACCCCAAGTCTTCACCTTCAAGCATCATGCATGAGGTCTTCAGAGGTTTAGAAGGTGTAGAAATTTTTGCAGAACCCTTTTCCATGTCAGAAAATAATAACACTTCTCTTTTTTCTCTTTATCACAAATTTTTAATCACCAAAAGCAGAGTTTTCAATTAAAAAAATGTTAATTTCAAGTTATCGTACCTTTAAAAATTTGGTTTGTATGTTGTCTTGTTGGTTTCCCTATCTCTTGAAGTATCTCTAAAATTTTATTCCCTCTAAGTCTGAAATTTTGATTTGTAGTAGCCTGATATGTCTTCTCTGCAATGCCATATATTTGACCAAATTATATTGTACCAAAATAAAGTTATGGTAACTTTCCCAATTTTGTTTTTAATCTTTTTCAAGAGAGAGGATTTGTATGGTTTGTCATGTGTCCATTTTGTTTTATCTACTTCTAAAATTTTGACCTGAAATACTATGATTTGCATTTTTTTCAATGGCATTGATGGAATTCAATTTGGGTTTTTTAGCTTCAGATATGATAGTTTTACCAAGAACACATGTTTGAGACTAGTTTTCGAACTAGCCAAAAACCTTAATTTCCACAACATGTAACTATGAAATTAAAGCGAACCGAAACCTAGAATTTTTACCACATGTACTTCACTATGTCTCCTCAATGTCCCAAAAACACTTCTATTTAAATGTCCTAGAAAAAAGATATAATGAAAATTCCAAGATGACTCATTTGAGACTAATTCCAGGACTAGTCAAAATACCTAATTTCCATAGACCATATCTCTGAAAGTATAGTGAACCAAAATTTGGAATTTTTACCATAGGTATTGTTACCCCTCAAACCTAGGGGTAACTAAGGAGATGATATCTCAAGGCCCACATGTTGAAGACATGGAGTGCTGAGAGCCATATGACCAGACATAGACCTTCCTCTCCACCACATCACCATTCATTGACAACAACGTAGCAACGTCCGCCACACCATCTTCGCTCACATAGGACAACATGCCTTGCTTCACGAGGTAACAAGTCCAATCTCATGGTAAGTGTCACTTTAATAATTGAAGCATTTGAGCATGTTGCAAAGAGTCATTTATTGATTATCAAAACGTTTGCTTGGAAATTATACCTTTTGCCTCATTTCACCTTGGTGGTTGACATGGTTTCCTAGTAAGTCAGTCACCCTTGGGAAAAGGGTTGCTACTAGGGGGTCTCCCTGAAGGTTCATCGTACCATTCCTGCATATAATATCATTTTCTACATCTTTTTCCTTTTGTTTCCTCATATTTTCGGTTTTCAGGCTTACTGACCCCAAGAAGGGCTTGTACATCATTTCATGGGAAGAAGGGGTTAAAGGCCCAGAGGTGTTGTAGCTGGTAAAAGATAAAAGCCATGAATTATCCTCTAGATGTTCTCCCTAAGGTCTTGAGAGAAATGAAATGATTCTCCTAAAAGAATTGAAGGACTTGTAAAAAAAACACATAATTAATAAATGTCTTGCTTGTTGAGGGGATGCATTTGCGGTGTCTTTTACTTTCCTTGCATATGACGCTCAATGTGTTCCTAACTTCAAGTGACATTGCAGTGCTATTTACTTTCCATTGAATGTAGCACTCAATATTTTGGACCACAATAAATTAATGGAAAATAAAAGGGCTTGGAAAAATGTTGCATTGCAAACGAAGATGCAACACACCCTCCACAAAGGCATCCATAAAGGAGACAATATGAACCCTTGATATTTCAAGAACCCCATGCCAAAAAGTATTACCCCATCCACCTCATACTCATTACATGACTTAGAGAGGGTCTTCTTGGGAAACATTCGTTGACTTGGGGATTGGTCTACCCAATAGAGCACCATGACAACCCTCCCATACTTAAATTTGACAAATTTTATAAGGTCTTTGAGCATTTGTTTAGTTTGAAAATTGGGGATTTAATACACATGTTTAGGTGGTTCTTTTATTAAATGTGACTTACTTGGCATGATACATCTGACTTGTGGACCCTTGGAGGGCATACTTGTTTGCCTTTGGAGGACCTTGCTAGATGGAATCTATCCATGGAATAATTATGCCATTTTGACCTTCATGAGGGATTGAAGATCCCAAGGATGGATGTCATACCCTGCAGGCTGGGAAGAGGACCATGAAGCCATTATTCTCTTGATATGATGGATGTTTCCTTTGGAGGCACTTGGACAATAGTAGAGGATGACATCATAGCCCTTGTAACTTGGATGTTGGCCTTTGGAGGCCTAGGACATCACTTCCTATGCCCTTAACGTCATCTGGAGAATAGGATTTGGTGGGCTTGATAGTTTTGGAGGTAATGTGATGTGGTTTGAAGGAAGAAGATGCATGGAATGACACTTTAGCACATGATAGATTGACACATGGCTTTTGGAGGCCCAACGACTTGCATCTTGAGGCTCAACGTCTCATTTTTTGGCCTAGCGTCACCCTTTAGGGCATGACATCACCCTTATAAGGGATTTACTTTATGAAATTTTATTATTTGCAATTTGTAAAGGTAAATAAAGGGGGTCGACCCTCTTTTAATTGTTGTTGACAATTTTATGTGGACAAATTGGTTTAGATGACCTCATATAAATAGAGGTCATCTCATTTTCACTTTGAGAACTCATCACTTGAGAATTACATACTTCTTCGCTGAAATTTTCGCAGTACTTGGGAAATTCACTATCTCTTGTCTTTGGTGAAAATGGATGGAATTTTTGTCTAATGGTGGAATAAAGGCTAGCGACTTCTCTTGGATTCTTGGTCTTGGAAATTTTGTGGAATATCTTTGATAAGTAAGGGTTTTTCATGCTATCTCTCGAATTAGGTAAGGAATTTCTACAATTGTATGTTTTCTTCTTAATTTCAAGGTTGAATTGTTAAACCCTTGCAGGAGTATAAGGGCATACACCCTCCATCAAGTATTTCTCATTTTATTGTTATTGAAAAGAATTTTGAAAGGTTGCTATAAGGACTAAAAGGGCTTACACCCTTATAGTTTAACATTGCAATGGTTTGTTTACTCTAGGGAGTAAAAAAGATTATACCCCTAGAGGAGTAATAAACCCTAGATTTTCAACAAGAGACTCCATTAACCAATAGATAAAGACACTAATCTTGCATTCGAGATTGAATATTGTGCATTGGTAAACATGATTTTAAAGAGATTGAATTGTTCAAGCCTGGAATTAAATTTTACATGCTTTGCGTCTTGATTTTCCAAGAGATTAAGTTGTTATAACAAGCATTGAGATACCACCAACAGGGCTGCAACAAACCCTCTCTCTCCTACTCTTTTACAAATTTTCTACCGTTGAAATTTACTTGCACTCTGTCATTGTTGATCTATTGTTTAAGGACTATTTTTTGGGTGGTTTACTTGTTGATTTCAGTGGCTAGAACTTGTTGATTTCATTGGCTATAACTTTCTATTGTAGCAAAATATTGCTACATCCATAAGGATGTTACAAAACTCTATTGATAATACTCATTATCAACCCTTTATTGCTATCAAAGTCTTGGTTAAAATATTGGAAGATTGTATAACTAATTTCTAGTCTGTTTTCCAACATTATATACTTGATTTTGATGGTTAAATTTGCAATTGTCATAGTTATTTTACTTTTTTATATGTTTCCATACCGTTGCAATTTTTGGACAAGAAGGTTTCCTATTGATTCCCCTTTGGTTTTCAGGCATGTACCATCATATATTGTCTTGATTGGGTAGGTCTAACATTGTTTTGCAGCTACACAACCTTGGAAACAATTTACCACCTCAATAAGACCCTTTACCCAAGCCTCTTTCCGTTCTTTGACCTTGACCTATAGGGGTAGTCTTTGAGATATTTCCTTGTCCCATCTTAATCCCCCTAGGGTCACCCGAGAAGCCTCCCTTGTGTTGGACTTGTCCTTCACTAAAATGAAGGGGACATCTATTGAGGTGACAATGATAGGTGTTCCTATTTGTGTCACACATTTGTGGTTTGGGTTAGGATTTTCCCAAACTACAAACTGTGTAATAACATGTACTTTTCTATGTCTCCTCTTGCTCCCAAAAATTTCACAGTCTGAAACTATCTAGAAAAAGAATTATATTGAAAATACCAAGATGACTTGTTGGAAGGAGCCAAACCCAAGGATTATATGTTTTGAAACCAAATGTTATGCACCAAAACATGAAAATAGCATAAAAATAGAAAGAAAGAACTCCATGCCTTGAGAATAAGAGAGAAAAATGAATGAATGAATGAATGAGAAGCTTCTTCGAGGGATAAACCCACTTTTACAATATCACAAATGTATAAGATGAGATATTCACTAAAACTAAGCCTCCTTCGTATATATAGGAAACAAATGGTACAATTACAATTAAAGGGTCTAGCCAACCAATAAGGACAACACTAAAATAACAATAGAAATGTAATAAATCAATATTTAGGGCTTAACATTTTTATTGGTTGTGTATTTGTATATGGATCTCTGGGTATCTGTTGCATTAATACCATTCATCGCATTGAAGCTCACACCTTGTTGCTATGATATTTTTTAAATGTTGTCATGTTTCATTGTGTGCATTGTATAATAAACATGCACCAATGTGTTTTTGTTGTAAAGCACATAATTTAGCACTAACTATTTTTTTATAAAACATTTTCAAGTTTAGTGGTGGGTACAATACAATAATGATTAATCGATGCTCATTATTGTAATGCACGCACCACCTAACCCGAAAACAATTTTAAATTGAAATTTTTTACTTAGTTTGTAAAATGTATTTCATAATTAGTATATTTCATTATGTAAGGCATTTATGGATAGAAGATGAATGAAAACAATTTATAGTAATGAGCGTCAGGGAAGCACATCCTGAGAAGAGAACATAGGAATTTATTTTAAATTTTAATATAAAAGTAATATATTTGAATTTTATGTAGGTTCAAAGGAAGTGTATTGGATAATGTATCATGTGGTGATGATTGAAGCTATGTGAGACATTCTCCAGGACATAAACCTAAGAGAGAGCCCCTGAGAGGGGTGTGTGGTTCCTATCTGAGATGAAGTTGGAACGTAGATATGGCCTCCTCCTTATAGAGAGTTGAGAAGAACTCTAGATGATTCTCTTGTGTAATGTTGTGAGAAAGAAGATTTACAAAGTTGGACGTGCATGTGGCTGAGCACAAGGTGAATGTGTGAAATCCCAAAGTGTTGGGTTCATCATCATGAGAACATAAATGAAGATGATGTATTAGCCTCCTCTGAGCAGAGAGTTGATGAGAAACTCCAGATGACTCTCATGTGTAATGCAGTGGGAAAGAAGATCTGTTGAGTGGACGTGCCTGTGGACGAGCACAGGTGAACATGATCCTAGTGGTTGAGCACTAGTGAAGAAGTGGTTATTTTGTGTTATGTAGTGAGGCAGAGATATGAACATCCCCATGGATGTTCCCCTAGTGGATGAGCACTAGTGGGTGTATAAGATCCCTTTCTATATTGTTCAAGATTCAAACCTACCTGTAACCCTAATTGTAATGAAAAGGGTACAGGTCGGCCCCACCTTTACGTGACTGGTAATTAATGTAAAAGATAATTAATCTGGTTAATATCAATTATATTATAAGATAGAGAGGTCGGCCTTTTTGTGCCAATAGACACTTTTGTTGACGGGTTTATTCTAGTATAAGTAAAGGTAAATTCCCCATTGAGGAATCATATCTTTCATGTAAGTTTGGAAATTTTAGCAAATACATCTTCTTGGGAAAAGTGCGCACCTCTCTTGGGCACTAGTCTTCTAGGGTTTGATCACCCTCTTGTGTGATAGGTTTTATTGGTGGTGAAGGTTTTTCTCTTGAATAATATAACAAAGGATTTGGTTGGGTTTTCTTCCCTTGTTGAGAAGGGTTTCCCAGGATATTTCTTGTGTTCTTGTGCATGGTGTTTGATCTTGTGATCTTGGTTGTTGCAACATTATTGGTTATGGTTAAGTCAAATGCTAAAAATGGAATGAACTTCATGCTTAACCTTGCTCATAGAAAAATCAACATGGTATCAAAGCATAAGTATTGAAGAACCCCTACACAAGCATTCAAAAGACTAAACCATCATCGTTCTGCAGTTCTGTATGGCCTCTAGGGTTTCTGCAGAAATCCATACGACCCTCTTTTGATCAACCCTTTCATCCCTTTATCAGTGGATGCTGGAGCTAAAACTTGAACCAAACGGTACGACCCTCCTTAGCGCATCACCAAATACACTCAAAATAAAATTCCGAGGATTTTAAGTTTTTGGCCCTAGGGTTTCTAGGGTGCCGAGATTTTTTGCAGAATCCTGATCTTAGGATTTCTGAAACTTTTTGAAGAAACATTTTCAATTCAAACAAGCATTCCTGTGATACTCTCAAAGTTGATCGTTGGTAGTCATAATCGCAACAAAATCCAAGGTTACTAATCCAACCTAATCATTAGGTTTTCCAAATCCAGTTGGTGAGAGTTTGAAGAATCTGAACAAATCAAGAATAGAATCTTAGTAGAAGATATGATTGATGGAGAAAGAAACTTCAGCTTATGGAAATCAAGGCTCCAGGTCACCCTTGAAGAATATGACCTTTTAGATGTGGTAACTAAAATTCTACCAGCCACAACTACTGATGTAGAGAAGAAGATAAGAAAGGAAGAAGATGTCAAAGCAAGAAAATTAATCATCTACTCAGTAAGAGATCACCTCTTACCTCATATTTCCAACCTAAAGACAACTTATGATATGTATGAAGCATTAAAAGAAATGTTTGAGACTAACAACACCCTCAAAGCTCTTACCTTGAAGAGCCAACTTCAAAGTACCAACATGACAAAAGGTGACAGTTGTTATCTTCTTTATGAAGATATCAGAGATTAGAGAACATATAGAAACCATTGGAGAAATCATGTCCAATAGAGAACTTGTGTTAACCACTCTCAACAACCTTCCAAAACATTGGGAGCCTTTTCTTCAGAGTAGAAGTGAAAGAGAAAGTCTACTAACCTTTGATCGTCTATGGACATATTGTACTCAAGAAGAACTTAGACTTAGAAATAGAGGAGTGGAAGACTCCCCATAAGAAAATCACGCTCTTTCACTTCATACAAATAAAGGAGGAAAATTAAAAAAAAAAACATTAGACAAATATTCAAAGATGAAAAGTCTTCATCAAACCCAGGTTATAATCAAAGAAGAGATGTTTCATAAATTTAGTGCTTCAGATGTGACAAATATGGACACTATGAAAGAAATTGTCCAACCAGGAAGAAGGGAAGACAATATGCTTCTACCACTGACATTGATCCAAATCCACCTCAAAATAATGAAGATAAGAGAGAGGAGAAGTACTTCCTCTAAACTAAACATGACTACAAACCTAGGTAAATCAATTCATCTCTAATTTTATAGTTGATTGTTTTTTTAAATAAATGAAGGGTATTATCCCTAGTATGGGAGCCCTCAAAGACTTGGACCATTATCCTTGGTATGAGAGTCCAAACTGTATTTGATTGATTATTATGCTAGACAAGAAAACATAAAATATCTAACAAGAAATAGAGGAGAAGAAGTCCAAGCTAGACCATTCAGGGAGAAAGGATACAACTTATGAGGTAACAGTGAATCTTCGAAGACATTCCAAGATCAACATTCCTAGTCAGAGACAGATTGAGACAAGAAGATATGTTGTCCTTGAATAAGAGATAGCATTTCAATAGACCCAGAGAATCTCATATGGAGATTGACAATGAGAGAATACCTTCTCCCCCTTCAATAGTTCAGAGGGAGACAGACATTATTTCAGCTAATCCAGTTGCACCAGTTGATATATCCAGAGATATTGCAGTAAGGACATAAAAAGGCATGCCTAAGTCAAGAAAACCCTGCTAGAAGGCAGAGAAACATACAAGTCCCTCAAAGGACACCTTGAGAAATAAAAAGGTTTTTTTGAAAGCTATTCTTCAGTCATGAGCCACCTCATTGAAGAAACAACAAGAGAAACAAGTATGGAAAGATGCCATAATAGAAGAATGCCAGTGTATCTTAAAGAATGATGTATATAAGATATTATTCAGAGATCAGAAGGGAAGTCTGTGGTAACTTCCAAGTAGCTCTATAAGAGCAAGCATGCAGCTGATGGAAGTATCAAGAAATATAAAGCCAAAGGATTATCACAAATAGAGGGAGTTGTCTATGATGAGACACTTGATCCAATAAGCTCGATACACTTCCATCCGTACTAACATCCATGAGTTGGAAACTATATCATATGAATGGATTCTTGATGAGTTTGGGTTTCAGCAAGTGTGTTGCTGATCCAAACCTATATTATTACAATGTTGGTGACGAGAGTCTAATTTTGATGACTTGTTTAGAAAGCCTTGTTGTTGAAAGCAAGTAAGCTTTGAGTTTTGATTTCAAGATGAAGGATCTGAGTATGATACTCTACTTCCTGGAAGTATGAAAGAATACAAAAACACTATGATAGATTTGAAGAAAATGAATGATTATGATTTAGACGAGATTGATCCACAACTAATTGGATCATTGATATATCTAGTTAACACTAGACATGATTCATGCTTTGCAGTGAATATTCTTAGCCAATCCATGAGCCAAATGAGACAAACTCACTGGAGAACAGTAAAGCATGTATTGAGATATAGACGATGCATAATTTGATATAGTCTAAGATATGCCTCCAAGTGTGAAATTGAGTTTGCAGGGATATGCCTATATAGATTGAGTAGAGAGTACAGTAGACCGAAAGAGCACATCTGGTTGTTGTCTTACCATGAATTTTTTCATGGTTTCCTGATGTAGCATGAAACAAAACTTTGTTCCCTTGAGTACCACAAAAGAAGAGTATATAACATCGAGTGTGCAAAGCAATGTGGATTCACAAGATTTTGACAGATTTACTTGATCATGAGACTGGTTCTATGATGATAAGAAGAGATGTGTGTAAAGATCTTTGAGAACCTAGTGTTTCTTGATATATTGAAACACGTTGAGATGAAATATCATTATATTAGAGAAATGATGAAGAGGAAAATAGTACACATGTAATACCCTTCTACATATGAGCAAGATTGCAGACATCTTCACCAAATTATCTTGGTGAATAATACCTCCCTAGTTGAGAGGGAGTTTTTATGACTACAACCAAGACAAAGTTCAAAGTACATATGTGTGAGACTTGGCATGATGAAGAATGCCTCCCTAGCTGAGAGGGAGTGTTGATGATTGCAACTATGTGAGACATTCTCTAGGACATAAACCTGAGAGAGATCCCCTGAGAGGGGTGTGTGGTTCCTATCTGAGATAGAGCTGGAATGTAGAGATGGTCTCCTCCTTACAGAGAGTTGAGAAGAACTCCAAATGATTCTCCTGTGTAACACTGTGAGAAAGAAGATCTGCAAAGTTGGACGTGCATGTGGCTGAGCACAAGGTGAACGTGTGAAATATCAAAGTATTGGGCGCATCGTCATGAGAACATAAATGAAGATTATATATTAGCCTCCTTTGAGTAGAGAGTTGATGAGAAACTACAAATGACTATCATGTGTAATATAGTGAGAAAAAAGATCTGTTGAGTGGGCGTGCCTGTGGACAAGCACAAGTCAACGTGATCCTAGTGGTTGAGCACTAGAAAATAAGTGGTTCTTCTGTGTCTCATCATAGACAAATCTTGAAGAGAAAGATTATATTTCTATTTTTGGATGGTTTTTCTTCCCTTGTTTAGAAGGGTTTCCCAGGATACTTATTTTGTTCTTGTGCATGGTGTTTCTTCTTGTGATCTTGGTTGTTGCAACATTATTAGTTATGGTTAAGTCAAATGATAAAAATGGAATGAACTTCATGCTTAACCTTTCTCATAGAAAAATCAACATGGTATCAAAGCATAGGTCTTGAAGAACCCCTGCACAAGCATTCAAAAGACTAAATCGTAATCCTTCTGCAGTTCCGTATGACCTCCAGGGTTTCTGCAAAAATCTGTACGACCCTCTTTTTATCAACCCTTTCACCCCTTTATAACTAAACGTTGGAGATAAAACTTGAACCAAGTTGTACGACCCTCGTCATCGCATCACCAAAGACCCTCAAAATAAAATTCCGATGATTTTGAGTTTTTGGCCCTAGGGTTTCTAGGGTGCTGAGATTTTTTGCAGAATCTTGATCTTAGGATTTCTGAAACTTCTTGAAGAAACATTTTCAATTCAAACAAGAATTCCTGTGACACTCTCAAAGCTGATTGTTGGTAGTCATAAGCCCAAAAAAATCCAAGGTTACTAATCCAACCTAATCATTAGGTTTTCCAAATCCAGTTGGCGAGAGTTTGAAGAATCCAAACAAATGAAGAACATAACCTTAGTAGAAGACAAGCTTGATGGAGAAAGCAACTTCAGCTCATGGAAATCAAGGCTCCAGGTCACCCTTGAAGAAGATGACCTTTTGGATGTGGTAACTAAAACTGTACTAGCCACAACTACCGATGTAAAGAAGAAGATAATAAAGGAAGAAGATGTCAAAGAAAGAAAATTAATCATCTACTTAGTAAGAGATCACCTCTTACCTCGTATTTCCAACTTGAAGACAACTTATGATATGTATGAAGCATTAAAAAAAATGTTTGAGAGTGACAATAACCTCAAAGCTCTTACCTTGAAGAGCCAACTTCAAAGTACCAAGATGATGAAAGGTGACACAGTTTCTATATTCTTTATGAAGATATCAGAGATTAAAGAACAGCTAGAAACCATTGGAGAAATCATGTTCAATAGAGAACTTGTGTTAACCACTCTCAACAAACTTCCAAAACATTGGGAGCCTTTTCTTCAGAGTATCAGTGGAAGAGAAATTCTACCAACCTTTGATCGTCTATGGACAGATTGTACTCAAGAAGAACTTAGACTTAGAAATAGAGGAGTGGAAGACTCCCTAGAAGAAAATCACGCTCTTGCACTTCATACAAAGAAAGGAGGAAAATTCAAAAAAAACTTTAGACAAACATTCAAAGATGAAAAGTATTCATCAAACCCAAGTAATAATCAAACAAGAGATGGTTCATAAATCCAGTGCTTCAGATGTGACAAATATGGACACTATGCAAGAAATTGTCCAACCATGAAGAAAGGGAGACAATATGCTTCTATCGTCGACATTGGTCAAGATCCACCTCAAAATAATGAAGATAAGAGAGAGGAGAAGTAATTCCTCTAAACTAAACATGACTACAAACCCAAGTAAATCAATTGATCTCTAATTTTATAGTTGATTGCTTTTTTAAATAAATGAAGGGTATTATCCCTAGTATGAGAGCCCTCAAAGACTTGGACCATTATCCCTAGTACGGGAGTCCAAACTGTATTTGATTGATTATTATGCTAGACAATAAAACATAAAAGATCTAACAAGCAATAAAATAGAAGAAGTCCAAGCTAGACCATTCATGGAGAAATGATACAACTTATGAGGTAACAATGAATCTTCGAAGACATTCCAAGATCGACATTCCTAGTCAGAGACATATTGAGACAAGCATATATGTTGTCCTTGAAGAAGAGATAGCCTTTCAATAGACTCGAAGAATCTCAGATAAATATTGACAGTGAGACAATACCTTCTCCCCCTTCAGCAGTTCAGAGGGAGACATACATTATTTCAGCTAATCCAGGTGCACCAGTTGATATATCTAGAGATATTGTAGTAAGGACATAAAAAGGCATGCCTAGGGTCAACAAAACCCTGCTAGAAGGCAGAGAAACATACAAGTCCCTCAAAGGACACCTTGAGAAAGAAAAAGGTTTTTTTGAAGGCTATTCTTCAGTCATGAGCCACCTCATTGAAGAAACAACAAGAGAAACAGGTATGGCAATATTCCATAACAGAAGAATTTCAGTGTATCTTAAAGAATGATGTATAAGATATTATTCAGGGTCCAGAAGTGAAGTCTGTGGTAACTTCCAAGTGGCCCTATAAGAGCAAGCATGCAGCTGATGGAAGTATCAAAAAATACAAAGCCATAGGATTCTCACAAATAGAGGGAGTTGTCTATGATGAGACACTTGATCCAGTAAGCCCGATACACTTCAATCCATAATACCATCCATGAGTTGAAAACTATATCAGATGAATGAATTCTTGATGAGTTTGGGTTTCAACAAGTGTGTTGTTGATCCAAACCTATATTATTACAGTGTTGGTGATGAGAGTCTAATTTTGATGACTTGTTCAGAAATCCTTGTTGTTGAAAGCAAGTAAGCTTTGAATTTTTATTTCAAGATGAAGGATCTGAGTATGATACTCTACTTCCTGGAAGTATGACAGAATACAAAAAAACTGTGATATATTTGAAGAAAATGAATGATTATGATCCAGACGAGATTGATCCACAACTAATTGAATCATTGATATATCTAGTTAACACCAAACATGATTCATGCTTTGCAGTGAATATGCTTAGCCAATCCATGAGCCAGCTGAGACAGAATCACAGGAGAACAGTAAAGCATGTATTGAGATATACACGAGGCATAATTTGATATAGTCTGAGATATGTCTCCAAGTGTGAAATTGAGTTTTCAGGGATATGCCTATACAGATTGAGAAGAGAGTATAGTAGACTGGAAGAGCACATCCGGTTGTTGTCTTACCATGAAGTTTTCCATGGTTTCCTGATGCAACATGAAACAAAACTTTGTGGCCTTGAGTGCCACAAAAGCAAAGTATATAACATCGAGTATGAAAAGCAATGTGGCTTCACAAACTTCTGACAAATTTACTTGATCATGAGACTGATTCTATGAGAATAACAAGAGTCGTGTGTAATGCTCTTTGAGAACCCAGTGTTTCTTGATAGATCGAAACACGTTGATATGAAATATAATTATATCAGAGAAATGATGAAGAGGAAAACAGTACACATGCAATACCCTTCTACATATAAGCAAGATTGCAAACATCTTCACCAAATTAGCTTGGTGAAGAATACCTCCCTAGTTGAGAGGGAGTGTTGATGACTACAACCAAGACAAATTTTAAAGTACATTCATGTGAGACTTGGCATGATGAAGAATGCCTCCTTAGTTGAGAGGGAGTGTTGATGATTGCGGTTATGTGAGACATTATCCAAGACATAAACCTAAGAGGGGTGTGTGGTTCCTATCTGAGATAGAGTTGGAACATAGAGATGGTTTCCTCCTTATAGAGAGTTGAGAAGAACTCCTGATGATTCTCCTGTGTAACACTGTGAGAAATAAGATCTGTAGAGTTGGACGTGCATGTGGCTAAGCACAAGGTGAACGTGTAAAATCCCAAAGTTTTGGGTGCATCGTCATGAGAATAGAAATGAAGATGATCTATTAGCCTCCTCTGAGAGTTGATGAGAAAATCCAAATGACTCTCCTGTGTAATGCAGTGGGAAAAAATATTTGTTGAGTGGACATGCCTATGGATGCGCACATGTGAACGTGATCCTAGTGGTTGAATACTAGTGAAGAAGTGGTTCTTCTGTGTAATGCAGTGAGCCAGAGATATGGAAATCCCTATGGATGTGCCCCTAGTGGATGAGCACTAGTGGGTGTATAAGATCCCTTGCTATATTTTTCAAGAGTCAGGCCTACCTGTAACCCCAATTGTAATGAAAAGGGTACATGTCAGCCCCACCTTAATGTCACTAGTAATTAATGTAAAAGATAATTAATCTGGTTAATATTAATTATATTATAAGATAGAGAGGTCGGCCCTATTGTGATAATAGACACTTATGTTGATAGGTTTAGTCTAGTATAAGTAAAGGTAAATTCCCCATTGAGGAATCATATCTTTCATGTGAGTTTGGAAATTTCAGCAAGTACATCTTCTTGGGAAAAGTGCGCACCTCTCTTGGGCACTAGTCTTTTAGGGTTTGAGAACCCTCATGTGTTCTAGGTTTTATTGGTGGTGAAGGTATTTCTCTTGAAGAATATAGAAAAATATTTAGATGGTTTTTATTCCCTTGTTTAGAAGGGTTTCCCAGGATACTACTTGTGTTCTTGTGCATGGTGTTTCTTCTTTTGATCTTGGTTGCTGCAACATTATTGGTTATGGTTAAGTCAAATGCTAAAAATGGAATGAAATTCATGCTTAACCTTGCTAGGAGCAAAATCAACATCATGTAGAGAAAAAACGTGAAGAAACTCAGTGATATTGTTTGCAATCTAAGTGGGAGAGTGTAAAATATTTATGGAAATGTTGCAAAGAGATGAACTAGGTGGATCAAAAAGTGATTGATATGAAGTTTTTCTTTGACTTTTTACTAATAATGTACTTCTTAAAAATAATCACTAACTTGTTTCAAACATTCAATTTCACATTTGTTGAATGTTGTGTAGGGACCGACAATAAGGGAGTGAATCATCAATAGGGATGATGAGAATTATACATTTGTATAGTGTAAAAAACATGCTAGTAAGATGTCCTCAAGCAAGACCTCAAAGTAGCCATGAATCATCATCAAAGAATCCACAATTAATCTTGATAGTTGTGATAACATAGGTATTCCAACAGAGGATGAAAACCTTCAGTAACCACTCACATAACCAGATCAAAGATCAACACACTTATGTTTTGATGTGGTAAAACCCCTATGGGGAAACATCCACGGCCCCAACCAACGCGGCCACTTGAAGCAATTTATTAATGCAAAAGAAAAAAATTACATAAATAGTTTACAAGAGAGTTTCTCACAATTGATCATCGGCAAATGACCCTCCATTCTCTTTAAATAGAGATCATGGAACAATCAGGTGTTAAGCCACAGATCAATGGTCGTTAAGATCGAGGAGAATATGAACCGTCAGATCACTCTATGTCGGGAACATATCATGACCGTCAGATTTCCTAGCTACAAATGGATACTAATGCATACTGAAGAAACACACTTTTACCTAATGACACATTGGACCAAGTAGATCTTAACTAACTCCTAAGTGTCTAAATATCCCAACATCCCCCCTTAAGAACAACTTGGGATATAATTGAAGGATTTACAATAGTGACACAATAGGAGAAGGAAGGAGGCATTAGAGCATATCCCCCCTGTTAGAACTAGGAGTTGCTATTAGAATGCTAAAGAGAAAGCCTAATGCCCATCAATAGTTTGAAAAAGGGTTTTGAAAATTGGTTTTGATAAAGGATGTACGAATGGATAAAAGTATTCAAAATTATTTCATACAATGAGTGAAACACAACGTAGCAATATAGGCATTCACAATTCTCTGACCAGTGAACAAGTTGGTAGTGGTGAGCAAGAAGACCGTCATATGAAGGAAAGTATATATCTTTAACTTACTTCAGGTAACCTAAAACATATACTTAGAAGAAATATCACTTGGCTAAGAACCTCTCAACCAAAAGATAAAAGTTTAGAACAAGTACTTGCAATAATACATACAGTAAATCATTCACTGATATGAATCCAACAAGAATCTACAAC
Organism: Picea engelmannii; assembly: GCA_009831015.1. Lineage (NCBI taxonomy): Eukaryota > Viridiplantae > Streptophyta > Pinopsida > Pinales > Pinaceae > Picea > Picea engelmannii. The sequence continues at coordinate 71,020 of ML780272.1, forward strand.
AAAAAATTCACCATAGACATCTGAACCAGAGAGAAGAAAAGATATGATATCAAATATAAAAGATGGCCATCAATTGATTATGAATCTGGAATATTCAATGCATATCATTTATAGAGTCATATGAAAACATAAAGAAAAGCATCTCAATACAACCCTCTCTAACCACCTACAAGATCTCCCTCCTTCATTAAATAGAAAATAACATCCAAAATATTCTTAGGTGGTTGCATCCCATCTCTTTCATTGGATTATGGGCTTTGGAGATAGGTGGCAACAGTCAAAGAGACAAAAATCCAACAAACTGCTAAATTTTAGGAAGTTATTGGAAGTCATTAATAAATATGTTGCCAACTCACTGCATGAGTTTTTAATGAAGCCAAATCTTAGGCGCATGTTTCCTTTAGCACCTAATTTATATTTGAGAATTCATTCAAACCCTCCTTGATAGGTAGCAACCTCCGAACAAGGAGAATATCCAATAACTTTCTGGTTTGTAGTGTCTATGCTATGAACTTGTTGTACCCGGTGTTTTAATTTTATCTTTCAAATGCCAAAATGGGTCAGGCTGATTTTTTGTCATCAGGTCAATGTCATAATCATGCTCCTCCACAAAAACTTTCAGAAGAACCCACAACACTATTTGGGATTTATGATAAAATATTTAAAAGAAGCTGCTACAGGAAATGAGTTTGTAGCGCATGTGTTACGAACTTGTTGTACCTGGTGTTTTAATTTTATTTTTCAAATGCCAAAATGGGTCAGGATGATTTTTTGGTCATCAGGTCAATTCCCTAATCATTCTCCTTCACAAAATATTTCAGAAGAACCCACATCACCATTTGGGATTTATCATAAAATATTTAAACGAAACTGCTATAGGAAATGAGTTTGTAGCACCAGTGGTTAAGTTTGCAGCTCGAATTGAACTAGTTTTTTTATGAAAAACTTGCAAGATTTTCCACGTCTGAGGAGAAAAATATGAGTTGACAGATTAAAACCTCGGACCTAGATGAATCTCAACTGAAAAGGGTTTGATCTATCAAGAAAATAGAGAGTTTGCAATGCTAGTTTGTATTGCGGATTTGTAATGGACAGTTCGCAGCGTAGGGTTGGTAGTGGATAATGTTGTTGTTTGCAAGAGGAAACTGTAAGATTTTGTTTTGGTATAAAAATCTTGAAAATGGTCAGGGTTTAGGATACCAAAGATGACCCCTATTTCTTTCATGATGATGAACACTATCATGACACTAGAACTCTTTCATGGACTAATGTCGTAATTTTTTTAACTCTTGAACATTTCATGTGCTAACATTGGCTCTGTAGGGGATGGCATGCTCCCTGTGAGCTGCCAAGAACATTGCAATTCCATTGCCTTATCCATTGGGCCATGGATTCTTATTTTGATCTACTGCAAACCAAGAAACTAAAAGAAACAAAAAATGCTTGTATGATGAGCTTATTCCCCTACTTCTAATCTGCTCTTTGAGATGTTTGATCAGGTGAAATCAAAAATCCAATGCAGCCATGCAAGGACCTTGTCTATTGATTGAATTCCTTGTATAACCCTGCTTAATGGAAATTCAAATTGAAAATTAAATCCAATCTGAAAATTCATCCACTTTGAAGAACCAATTCCACTAATTGATTCTAGGTAACTCATAAAGGTCTCTTTCTTTGATATTTCCAAAAAAAAATGCAAAAGGATCTTGAAAAATATGTGTGAATACCACTTGTTGATCGATAAAAAGGAAAGAACATACTATTTCTATAGTTCCTTCATGTTGACAAGTATAGAAAAACCTACAATCTTCTTTCTTCACTGTATCCTTTTCTTGAAATGTTGATTTTTCTTATTCTAAGTTTTCAGATGCAAGATCATCCTTAGAACAAATGGAAACAATCTGATTATTTTCCTTATCATGCATTTTAACCTCAATAAAATTATTCATATAGAGAACCATAGGATCACTAAGAACATGGAAAGGTTGTTGTTGACTTATAATGTTATCATTATATTCCAAAAAACTTATGTGATTTTGCAGCTCAACTCTCCCTGCTCTATAAGCAACTTCAATTTTTTCTTCCAAAAGATTAAATGAAGAAAATCATAAGGGAAATGACTTACCTCCAACTAAGTCACAATTTTCCCTATGATAGTGGTCATAACTGTCATAATTGGGATGAATGCTTTCATAAGACCGTTGAAAAGAATCATTTTATGGATGAAAGGATATTTCTGATGTTTTTTGGAAATCAACCTCATCATAGTTATTGTAATCATCATATATAGGTAAACAAAAGGCTTCTTGAATATCATAAATAACAAAATTAGAGACAACATCTTGCTCCTCAACAGGATGCTCTGCCAACTTCTCCTCATGGCATCCTTCTTGTTCATGTTCACTGTCAGATATGTCTACATTCCACTCCTCATCGTTAACTTGATCTGAAAATTTTCCACGGGCTTTGAGATTATCCTCAACCTCTTGAGCATCAATGAACATTTGTTGCAAGGTGATAGACCTCCTTTCTAGGAGAAGAAGAGACAAATCTGGATGAAGAGTTGTTACATAACACAGTCTAACAACAACTTCAGGAGGTCAGATATCTAAAGGCATGTTGCAATAAAAACTATAAAATCTCCTGTTGAAAATAGCAAGAGCTTCATCCTCCCCTCTTTTCAAATCATAAAACTCAGCTAAGTATTGGTCAAGAGATATTTTCTCTCCCTGATACCTTGAAAATGCACCAAATAACTCATCCCACAAACCAATGGAACCAACCTCTAGATTTTTAAACCACAAAGCAACATCTCCAACCAAAGATTTGGAACATAACCTCATAACAACATCCTTGTGTATGATTTCCAAATTGTAAATGACATTCTGAAAATCTCCCAAATGCTTCTCAGCTATAATATGATCTTCTCCAACAAAAAGAGGTAGATATTCTAAAAACTTGGGAGGGTAAGGATGAAGAGTAGATGGCATTTTTAAGGGCCTTAACATTTTTTCTCTTTTTCTGGACTGAACATCAGTAGGTTGAAAGTGAGGTCCAATGGATTGATTTCAAATTCCAACAATGGTGGTAGAAGATGGTGCTATGATCAGAGAAGGTGGTGAATCAGTTGTATCATTCACATGGTTACAAGGTTGATCATGCTCAAGAAGGATTTGAATACAAACATTGTTCTCATATGTTTCAGATGAAGGACTAGGTTCAACATCAACTATGTAAGAAGAATGCAGACCTTCTTCTTTCAAAGAGGGATATACAATAGTAGGATTATGGTCATCAGAGTAAACAAAGCAAAGGATGATTCTCTTGATATGTGAAGGAAAGGACAGGAAAGAACTAATAAAAAAGAATATGAGCTCTTGAAGAAAAAGTATATCTTGATACCTGGACTTCTTGTGTCTTCCTTTCATTTTATGTTTGATCTCATTCCTCAGTGGAGTCATGTAACTTGATTTGAAACACCAGTAAGTTCTTCAAATGTGTGGAGTCTCCATAGTGAAAAATTGCAATTTGTTCTGTCACCAATCATTGCTCACCATCAAGAAATGGTAGTAATCTGTGTCGTACAACCCAGGGAAGATCTTCAACTTCGTCCCTGGCAGTGGCGCCAAGAATGTTATCACTAGGAGTTTATCTTAGACTGCTAAAGAGAAATCCTAATACCCGTTAATAGTTTGAAAAAGTTTTTCATGAAGGATGTACGAATGGATAAAAGTATTCAAAATGCTTTCATACAATGAGTGAAACACAACTTAGCAATCTAGGCATGCACAATTCTCTGACCAATGAACGAGTTGGTAGTGGTGAACAAGAAGATTGTCATATGAAGGAAAGTATATATCTTTAATTTGCTTCAGGTAACCTAAAACATATACTTAGAAGAAATATCACTTGGATAAGAACCTCTCAACCAAAAGATAAAAGTTCAAAACAAGTACTTGCGATAATACATACAGTAAATCATTCACTAATATGAATCCAACAAGCATCTACAACAAAACATCCACCATAGACATATGAATCGAAGAGAAGAAAAGATATGATATCAAATAGAAAAGTAGGCCATCAATTGATTATGAATTTGGAATCTTCACTGCATATCATTTACAGAGTTATATGGAAACATAAAGAAAAGCCTCTCAATACAACCCTCTCTAACCCCCTCCAAGAGCTCCCTTCTTCATTAAATAGAAAATAACATCCAAAATATGCTTATTAAGTTGCATCCCTTTTCTTTCATTGGATTATGGGCCTTGGAGGTAGGTGGCAACAGTCAAAGAAACAAAAATCCAACAAACTGTTAAATTTTAGGAAGTTGTTGGAAATCATTAATAAATTTGTTGCCAACTCACTACATGAGGTTTTAATGGAGCTAAATCTTAGTTGCAGGTGTCCTTTAGCATCTAATTGATCTTTAAGAATTCATTTGAACCCTCCTTGATAGGTAGCAACCTCCAAACAAGGTGAATACCCAATAATTGTCTGGTTTGTAGCGCATGTGTTACGAACTTGTTGTACCTAGTGTTTTAATTTTATCTTTCAAATGCCAAAATGGGTTAGGATGATTTTTGGTCATCAGGTCAATGCCATAATCATTCTCCTCCAAAAAAACTTTCATAAGAGCCCACATCACCATTTGGGATTTATGATAAAATATTTAGAATAAGATGCTAAAGGAAATGAGTTTGTAGCGCATGTGCTACAAACTTGTTGTACCTGGTGTTTTAATTTTATTTTTCAAATTCCAAAATGGGTCAGGCTGATTTTTAGTCATCGGGTCAATGCCACAATCATGTTCCTCCATAAAAAAATTCATAAGAACCCACATCACCATTTTGGATTTATGATAAAATATTTAGAAGAAGCTGCTACAGAAAATGAGTTTGAAGCGCTAGTGGTTAAGTTCACAATGTCGGTTTGCAACATGAATTGAACTAGTTTTTTATGAAAAGCTTGCAATATTTTCCACGTCTGAGGAGAAAAATATGAGTTGATAGGTTAAAACCTCATACCTAGATGAATCTCAACTGAAAAGGGTTTGATCTATCAAGAAAATAGAGAGTTTTCAACGCACAGTTTGCAACGCAGATTTGTAATGGACAGTTTGCAGCGCAGAGTTGGCAGTGGATAATGTTGTTGATTTCAAGAGGAAATTGTAAGATGTTGATTTGGTATAACAATCTTGAAAATGGCCAGGGTTTAGGATACCAAATCTGACCCCTATTACTTTCATGATGATGAACACTATCATGACACCAAAACTCTTTCATGGACTAAGGTCAGAATTTTTTTTAACTCTTGGACATTTCATGTGATAACACCCCCTTAATAACAACTTCCTGAACTCCTAACATAGAGCAAAGTTTGGAAAACTTCGCTTCTGTAAGAGACTTTGTGAAAATGTCTGCAACTTGATCTTCTGTAGGGAAAAAGAAAACTTTAAAAACTTGATCATGAATGAGATTTTTGATGAAGTGCATGTGTAGCTCGATGTGTTTGTTGCGTTGATGTTGATATGGGTCTTTGGCGAGCTTGATGGCACTCTGAATGTCGCACCAAAGGCTGGTTAGTTGCTAATGCTAGAATCCAAACTATGAAAGGATCTGTTGAAGCCACAAGGCTTCTTGAATTTCATTTACCATTGCTCGATACTATGCTTCTGCTAAATAAAGTGCAATAGCATGTTGTTTCTTACAGGCCCAAGTGACAGGTCTTGAACCAAGGCTGAAAACATAACCTGCAGTAGACTTCTGATCATCAGGGTTTCCGACTCAATATGAATCAGTGAAACCAACCAATAAAGGACTCCCCCTGAACTGTAATGTATCCCAAACTGAATTGTACCCCATACATACCTAAGTATCCTTTTAGCTTCTTTCTAATGGATTTCATGGGGTGTTTTCATATACCGGGAAACAAGACAAACAACAAAGGAAAGATCAGGACAAGTATGAGTCAAGTATAAGAGGCTACCAACTAACTGATGGTACAAGGTGGCATTAACTTTTGGAGAAGTACAAGTGGCAACAAGCTTAACTCCAGACTAGAAGGGAGAAGGGGTGGGTTTACAATATTCCATGTGAAAGTGACGAAGAAGGTCACTGGCATACTTAGACTGGGAAAGAAAAATTCCTTCATTGGTTTGCAAAACTTGGAGGCTAAGGAAATAGTGCAAAAATCCTAAGTCTGTCATTTCAAATTTCTTCTTAAAGTTGGTTTTCACATGGTTTAAAAGTTTTGAGTCACTACCAGTAAGGATAAGGTCATCGACATAAAGGACAAGGATTATGAGATGGCTTCCTACTTTCTTGGTATAGACATTAAGATCAAAATGGAATCTAGAAAATCTGGTGCCAATAAGAAAGTTGTCCATTTTGGCATACCAAGCTCGGGGATCTTGCTTTAGACCATACAGAGATTTCTTAAGGCGACACACAAGGCTAGAGTCATTCTGGAAATAGCGAGGAGGTTGTTCCATGTAGTTTTATTCTTGCAAATCCCCATGCAAAATGGTATATTTAACATCCATATGATGGACCTCCCATTTATGTGAGGCAGCAAGGGCAAGAACAAGGCAGATGGAATTCATTTTGGCTATAGGGGGGAAGTTTTCATTATAGTCAATTCCTTCAACTTGGGAAAATTCTTTGGCAGCTAACCAAGCCTTGTGTCTTTCAACACTTCCATCTGATGCATACTTAGTTCTATAGACCCATTTACATAAGACAAGTTTTCTTCCTTTTGGAAGAGGTACAAGATCCCAAGTATAGTTTGCCATTAAAGAACGATACTCTTCATTAATTGTTGTATCCCAATTTGGATGACCTGAAGCTTCTGCAAATGTCTTTGGATCGTGAGTCTCTGAAACTTGAGCCAAAAGAGAAGAGGCTTGCTGGAATTGAGAATGTGTCTAATGTTGATCTGAAGGATCACTGACAAGATCACCAGTTACTTCTCGTGTTGAACAGACCTATCTAGAAAGCGGTGGTGTTGGTGCTGGTTCAGGTTCAATGGACTCATCTAGAGGAAGGTGAGCAGACAGAGGTGGATTTTCATTATCTGAAGAAGAAACCAGAATAGGAATTGTTAGCGTCGGAAGTCACCCCTAGATTGCTTGCAGGAGCAGAGCCCAACGCCCATCAGTTTTTATTGTCATGATTTAATAAATGGGGGTGGTCAAATGGAAAGAGACCCAGGAAAGCAGGATTGACACAGGAACCAGGGTCTGGTATGTAGAAATAAAGGGAGGTCTTGATCCAAGTTCCGTCAGTAGGTTGCTTAAAGGATGGTAGATGGAAGACTTGTGAGAAGGGTGAGCAAGACTGCCTCGAGCAACAGGCCTTTATAAGCTTGAAGAAGAAAAACTCAGAAGCCAAGATCCTCTTGGTCCAGAGTTTCAAGGAGCTGAAGGGTGACTCGACTGGATCCTCCAATTCCAAGCCATTCCAGCGTTGAGAAAACACAAGAACTGATTAGAAACACTGCGACTGTTGCAGTGATCCAACCTACATCATTCTACAACAGTTGAACTCGTTTGGATCCTCCAATTCCGAGTTGTTCTAACACAGTAAACAAAGAGATGGAAAAAGAGGCTGACATCCATAAAGTAAGAAGTCTCAAATGCCTTATACATTAACCAGAGCAACCAGCGCTGCAACAAAACTTTACAATCGGGAGCCTGGCTCAACCATCGACCCCTACAAAAATGGCGAAAATGCCTACATATACTCCAAAACAACCACAACATCAAAAACAAGACGTTGCATTAAAAACATTGCGTCTGCATGTCTTCTAATAGTCTGCCTCATGCAGACTCAGGATGATCGTGCGCCTATGAAAGACGCCATCTTAACTACGCATGGCTCCAGCAAGGGGAGTAGCTGATCCATTAAGTGTCGAGCTAGCGTGTGTAGACTTCCTTCGGCTAGTCGAGAACTTGGGCATGGCTCTTTCGGAAAAAGGGGATACAGGACCCTCTCGAGCAGACTGCCTACCAGACCCGCCATACTTTTCAATTAATGAGTGAGGTGAGGTTTCAACTACCCTCTCTCTTCTTCATTTATTCCCAGCAGGTACCAGGATTTAGATCACATCGAATCAGCGTCTGGAGAACACAGTGCCCCCCCTTATGAAACTCAATTCGGCGCTTTGGGACCCGAGTGGTCAAATGATAAACATTAGCACCCCTCCTCTAGGCTTGTTCGTTTATGACCAAGCACCAAAACCACGAGCCCGATTCTGGGCGCTATCGGCATTTTGGGGTTCAAGGTTTCGAGAAGTGAAGTGACGAGGAGCGCTTGCCCCTCAAACTCCTGAATGCCGACGTGACACGGATGTGCGTCGCGCATCCTTTAGATGAACGACCCAAATAGTACGTTATTATAAAGGGGGATTCCCCCATTTGCAGGCCCCCATTTGCAGGCTCGCTTGATGTGACCTGGCGCTAAGACCATGAGCTCGGCTTTGAAGATTGCTTATCGGCATTTCAGGGTTCGGGGTTTCGAGAAGTGAAGTGACAAGGAGTGCTTGCCCCTCGAACTCCCGAATGTCGATGTGACCAGATCTTGCACCACGCGTCAATGGATCGGACGACCCAGACTTAGCTTTAAAATATAGGTGCTTTCTCTTACGCTATATATTGGGTAACTTGGCAGCCCCGAAATCCCGATGACCGTTGATCTACTTCGTGGAAAGATCTCGACTGTCGATAGCAAAACCTTTCCCGCTCGCTTGATTCGTAATCGGAGAAGAGATCTTTCTACTGTTGCGCTTGGGTATTTCCCATTCATCCCGCAGACCTGGGTACCTTAGGACCAAGACAAGAAATGTCGCTAACATTAGGCTCCATGGGGGATAGAGTCGTCCCTGTGATGCTCTAAGAACTCATTCCGCAGCTTCAATGCCTTGCTGTTGGGCTATAGATTCATGCTCAAAACATCCCGCTGCTGAAAATACAGGCTGAAAAATAAAAGTAACAAAATAAAGATACATACTCAAGGGAGATTATTTATATACAATCCTAAACTAATAAAACACTTTACATGGGGCTAGGTGAAAGTTGATTTCCACCATAGCCATTCAAGCAGCTTCCTGGGTAGAAGCTCCTTCCTTCTATCAATGATCATCAGTAGATGGTGTAACCGTGACAGTAGAACGGTTACACTATTCAACTCCTCATTACAGGCTGGAGTTGAGATGAAATAGGGCGGCTCCAAGGCATAAGGGAAATGCCACTCAATGTACTCGCTGACAGGATCATAGAATGAGTGGCAATTTTTGAAAAATTGGCAACAGGCAGCCTCTTCTGCTACACAGTTTTTCACATGCGGCTGAATATGTATAACAAGCACAGGTGAGTGGACAACTGTTGTAGGCTCACTGATCTCGGGTGGTGGCTGCTCGCTGACTGGCTCTAGATAGAGAAAGAAATGCGCGCTCAGTTGTTCCTCTGGTTCCTCCCCCTCTTTTCCGTGCACTCCCCCATCTTGTGAAATGGGAAAGGTCTCTCGATCCTTCTCTTCAATCCCAAATGTAAATACATCATGGGAAATCTCATGAAGGAAGAAAGAGTAATCCTCTTCCACAATGGCTTCTTCGTTTAAATCTGAGACAGCAAGCTCATCGGGGGCAGATGCTAACGCATCCAAGAAATCTTCAATAATCTCTTCAAAAGAGATACTTAGATCATCTACCTCGAAGACTGGAAAATCCTCTTCATTGTCTCCAGATTCCAATTTTGCACATTGAGGAGTGGGGAACATCGCCTGCTCCACTAGTTCACTCAGGTCATCTTCTTCCTCCCAGGCTGGAAAATCCTCTACACAGTCTTCAGATTTCAACCTTTCTAATTGAACAGAGAGATACTTCACCTGTTCCCTTAGCTCACTCAAGGTGTCTTCTTCCTCCCTGGGATCTTCATCACTTCCATAACACTCCTCTGATGCAGACGAATGGGGAGGAGAAAGGAATGATTTATGATCCAGGTCGTCAGGATTATCCTCATAGCCTATGTCAGAAATAGCTTCATTTTGTACAGAGTTGTGGTATCCCACACCACAGTTATGACAAATTAAATCGAAGGGATAAAAATCTTGACAATAGGCGATGAAAGCTACATGAAACTATGAGAGTGAAGAAATGCTAGCAGGGGGTAAAGAATGATACCATTTACGTGCATCCCCTGCTAATGAGAACATGAACATCTTAAGTAATACATCCTCATGATGTATCTCCCACTGATGCATGAGTTCATGAAACTCACTGAGGTGCTGAGCAGGGTTGTCCTCTTCACATTTTCCAAATATGGGCAAATAATCGCCCCATTCATTCAGAGAGGGGACAACATTAGGAAAATCAGGAATAGCAGAAAAATAAAAAGGAGCAAACCTGCGAGCAAGGATTTTCTCCATATTGAACCAGTGGAATCGCCAATCAATCCTCGAATCATGGATTCTCCAAGTGAAAGATGCGCAGCTTCAAATGTTCCTGGTCCTTGTTCACCATCAAAGACCAGATCTTAACGTTGTCATTACCCCAGGAAGCTTCTCAGGCTGAGAAAGCAGCTGCCGAAACCTTCTCGAGAAATCTCCTTAGGGTCAGATTTCAGGTGTGCTAACAGTAGTCACAATTGAAACAGTGATGTGGAAACACTGGAGTCGTCACAGTGGAGTCGTCAGGTGCACAGTAGCAATCTTGAAGGGCTCTGATGTCTGATGCACCTTCAAAATCAGAGGCTCAATGTCGTTCTGCCCGGGGAAAATCTTCAAATTCATCCCCGGAAACGGTGCGAGAAATGTTAGCGTCGGAAGTCACCCCTGGATTGCTTGCAGGAGCAGAGCCCAATGCCCATCAGTTTTTATTGTCACGATTTAATAAATGGGGGTGGTCAAATGGAAAGAGACCCAGGAAAGCAGCATTGACACAAGAACCAAGGTCTGGTATGTATAAAGCAAGAGAGGTCTTGATCCAAATTCCATCAGTAGGTTGCTTAAAGGGTGGTAGATGGAAGACTTGTGAGAAGGGTGAGCAAGACTGCCTCGGGCAACAGGCCTTTAGAAGCTTGAAGAAGAAAAACTCAGAAGCCAAGATCCTCTTGGTCCAGAGTTTCAAGGAGCTGAAGGGTGACTCGACTGGATCCTCCAATTCCAAGCCATTCCAGCATTGAGAAAACACAAGAACTGATTAGAAACGTTGCGACTGTTGCAGTGATCCAATCTACATCATCCTACAACAGCGCAACTCGACTAGATCCTCCAATTCCGAGCTGTTCTAACACAGTAAAAAAAGAGATGGAAAAAGAGGTTGACATCCATAAAGTAAGTAGTCTCAAATTCCTTATACATTAACCAGAGCGACCAGCGTTGCAACAAAACTTTACAATCGCGAGCCTAGCTCAACCATCGACCCCTACAAAAATGGAAAAAACGCCTACATATACTCCAAAACAACCACAGTAGCAAAAACAAGACGTTGCATTAAAAACATTGCGTCGGCATGTCTTCTGACAGTTTGCCTCATGCAGACTCAGGATGATCGTGCGCCTATGACAGACGCCATCTTAACTGCGCATGGCTCCAGCAAGGGGAGTAGTTGATCCATTAAGTGTCGAGCTAGCGTGTGCAAACTTCCTTCGGCTAGTCGAGAACTTGGGCATGGCTCTTTCGGAAAAAGGGGATACATGACCCTCTCGAGAAGACCGCCTGCCAAACCCGCCATACTTTGCAATTAATGAGTGAGGTGAGGTTTCAACCACCCTCTCTCTTCTTCATTTATTCTCAGCAGGTACCGGGATTTAGATCACGTCTAATCAGCGTCTGGAGAACACAGTGCCCCCCCTTCTGAAACTCAATTCGGTGCTTTGGGACTCGAGTGGTCAAATGATAAACATTAGCACCCCTCCTCTAGGCTTGTTCCTTTACGACCAAGTGCCAAAACCACGGGCCCGATTCTGGGTGCTATCGGCATTTTGGGGTTCGGGGTTTCGAGAAGTGAAGTGACGAGGAGCGCTTGCCCCTCGAACTCCCGAATGCCGACGTGACACTGATGTGTGCCGCGCGTCCTTCAGATGAACAACCCAAATAGTACGTTATTATAAAGGGGGTTTCCCCTATTTGCAGCCTCTTTTGATGTGACCTGGCGCTAAGACCGTGAGCTCGGCTTTGAAGATCGCTTATCGGCATTTCGGGGTTCGGGGTTTCGAGAAGTGAAGTGATGAGGAGCGCTTGCCTCTCGAACTCCCGAATGTCGATGTGACCAGATCTTGCGCCACGCGTCAATGGATCGGACGACCCAGACTTAGCTTTAAAATATAGGCGCTTTCTCTTACGCTATATATCGGGTAACTTGGCAACCCCGAAATCCCGATGACCGTTGATCTGCTTCCTGGACAGATCTCGGCTATCGACAACAAAACCTTTCCCACTCGCTTGACTCATAACCGGAGAATATATCTTTCCGCTGCTACGCTTGGGTATTTCCCATTCATCCCGCAGACCTGGGTACCTTAGGCCCAAGACAAGAAATGTCGCTAACAGGAACAAAATAAGGCACAAACGACAAAGATGGCTCGTAGGCCAAAGAAGGCACAATTGTCGAATTAGGCTCGTAGGCCAATATATTTTCATCAAATTTAACATCTCTTCTAATAATGATTCCATTAAAATGTGGTTTAAGAAGTCTATAACCTTTGGCATCTTCAGAATAACCAACAAAAATACACTTCTCAGTTTTAGGCTGCAATGTTTTACTTTTCTCATCAGGAATGTGAGCCCATGCTATACTGCCAAATACACCTAAGTGACTTACATCTGGTTTAATTTTAGTCCAAACTTCTTCCAGTGTTATATTTTTAAGATCCTTTGTGGGAGTGTGATTTATTATGTAATTTTCACAGTTGATGGCCTCCGCCCAATACTTTAGACTTAATCCCTTAGATTGGATCATACGATTAGTCATTTCTTGTAATGTGCAGTTCTTTCTCTCAGCAACACCATTTTGTCGTGGTGTATATGGAACAATGTGTTTCATTTGGATGCCCTATGTAGTGCAGTAACTTGTAAATTTATTGTTCACATATTCACCTCCATTATTTGTTCTAAACCTTTGAATTTGATGTCCAGATTGTTTTTCTACAAGATCCTTGTAGGCCAAAAACTTGTCAAAAAATTTGCTCTTAAGTTTTAAGAAATAAACCCAAGTACATCTGGAAAATTCATCAATGAAAGTTAATAAATACTTGCACCCAGAAAAAGAAGGAGAATAAAGTGGACCACACAAGTCACTATGAACAAGCCGTAAAGGTCCTGAGGTGTGCGAAGAGGCACGTTTTTCAAAACTTTCCCGATGATGTTTGTCGAGAACACAACTGGCACAAATACCATCTTTGCATGAAACAAGAAGAATAATAGTCACCATCTATTGATTACATAGTTGTTGCAATGAGCGATAGTCTAGATGACCAAACCGCTCATGCCAAAGTTTGCTCAAGTCATCGCTATAAGCAACAAAAACTGATGGAAAAGATGATGACCCAAAGTTGTCAAACTTGTACAACCTGGTAATATCATCAACAATTCTAGTTGCAAGAACATGGTTAGGATATTTTAAATCCTTAATTACAACTTGGTGAGGTGAAAACTTTATAGTTTTACTTTCACCTGAATGATGATTTGATATACTGATAGAAGGTTACAAGAAAGACTTGGAACACATAATACACCATTGAAATGACCATTATCTACTTGAACTTCTCCAGATCCTACAACACTAAGAGATCTATCATCACCAACAAATATTTTCTTGGTGTTACATTCATTTAGAGCAGAAAATATGGTTTTATCCTTAGCCATATGATAAGATGCTCCAGAATCAATAAGCTACTCATCAAAAGAAGAAGTAGAAGTTGCATTGAAGGAGAAACCAAAAGCAGAAAGTGAAAAAGATTACTGTAAGAAGCCATATTAAATATGCAGATAATATTGATTTAACAACTAAAATTAATGATCTGGATGGAAATATCTCGAAAAGTTAGGCGGTTTAAAAAAAACGATACTGAAAACGGACTTCGGATGTAAAAGTTATGCCCTTTTAAAAAAAGGCATAAATGGTAACCAAAGGACCACATGGTGGTGTAAGTTTCTTTATGAAGTGACCCACTTTTATAAAAAGAAGTGGGGATCACTTTTACAATGATGTTACTTTATAAAAGAAAGTTGCATGCAAAATAAATAACTCTAAAATAAAATATTAAAGTTACTTATAGTGATTCACTTTTATACTTGAAGTGAAATACACTTTACAATGGAGCATGAATTTTTTTCAAAAAAATTAACAAAAAGAGAGACTTGAACTCAAGACCTCTTACAGAATAAAGAAAATTTTAACCAAGTGGGCTAGCAAAACATATTGTATTGTTTAGCATGACGATGTTGTTGTTGTTGAAAATGGCCTTGGAGAGCGTGCTTATAAAAAACTATTTTCACACAAGAAAAAAATTTCGCTTCTAGATGACAACAAGGGTTAGATTTCGGTTAGCTTAGCCAGAAAATGCACATTTTCCTATCTGTTTCTAATTTGTTGAGATCGTATAGGGCGCGGGGAAATGAGAATACGTATATATAAAAGAGTAGCAACCCAAAAACAAACAATATAAAACTGAAATAATATTCTGCAAAATTTAAAAAAAGAGTGTATTGAGGCTTTATACGTCTGAATCTAGCTGAAATGGTCGTATCTTGGGAAAATGAAAACCTTTTCAAGTGAAAGCAAAAGAATTCATGACTGAAACGAGCGCTATGGACACAATGGAATAGTCTTCTCATCCCATAAATGTACGAAAAATGGTAGAAAACAAAGATGAGGCAACTCAGCTTCAGATCTCGATCTACAACATGGGCGGGTCTTCAAAGAGGTTTTGATACCATGTTCGACAACACAGGTATTCCAACAGAGGACGAACACCTTCAATAACCAATCACTCAACTAAATCAAATATCAACACATTGATGTTTTGACGTGGTAAAACCCCTACGGGGAAACATCCACGGCCCCAGCCAACATGGCCACTTGGTGCAGTGTATTAATGCAAAAGAAAAAGATGACAGATAGATTTTACAAGATAGTTTCTCACAATCTATCATCAGAAAATGACCCTCCATTCTCTTAAAATAGAGATCATGGACCAATCGGGCGCTAAGCCACAAATCAATGGTCGTTAAGATCGAGGAGAATATGAACCGTCGGATCACTCTATGTTGGGAACGTATCGTGACCATCGGATTTCCTAACTACAAATGCATATTAATGCATACTAAAGAAACATACTAAGAAACACACTTTTACCTAATGACACATTAGACCAAGTAGATCTTAACTAACTCCTAAGTGTCTAAATATCCCAACAATAGTGGGTATCAATCCAAAACTCCACCATCCAAGACTCAACTATAAATTTGTATCCAAAATTATGGAATTATGATTGTAAATACTTATGTGAAGAGTGGAAATTTCTCATATCACTATGATTATGGCATTGATATAGCTCAACTACGGATCTCGACTCTATTTGGTTCCCACTTATTAGAAGATGTAGTCTATGATTCTTATGAATCAATGGTAGGAGTAGGCATTGCAAGTTCTAGCTTTTGAAAAGTAATAGAAGCAACAAGGAAACATATATCTAGCAATAAAATCTCAACATACAAAAGCCCTACTTTGTTCTGTCTCATATTAGGCTCGATTGAAATAGAATTTCCATATGAAAAAGTAACTTAGAACCAATACATTTAATGTGTTTCTCAAAATTAGGGTAATACAACTTACGAGTAGCTAATGATGTATAAGGAGAAGATACACCAAAAGAGGGTGGAGTGTGCTTTTGCGACATGTCAAATACTTCTACCTTCTCTCCTAAACCATTCATAAGTTGTTGGTAGGAAATATTTAAGGTTTCTTATATTTCTTGCACAAGATTTTGATTGAAGTTGAATAGACTGAATAGATATTTTATTTTCATTCAATTGTTGAAGTACGAGATCATCATTATTCTTTTAGTCCCAAAGAGTCTAGTATTCTCATTCTAAAGTAAAACAACCTTCTCACAAAGGCAAGTAACAAATTCATACAATTTATTAACCTCATCATTGTAATGTCCCCAAGGCCAAGCCCTATTGTAAATCTTGATTATGAAATGATTTGTATATATGCGTTATAGGCTAGTGAGCCAAGTTTGTATAAGCCAGTGGGCTTATGTGATTGTTAGGCCAGAGAGCCTAAGGGTTGGAGGCCAAGGGCCTGATTTTGTACCTGTATGTATGCAACACATTAATAAAATATAAACACCTCCGCGTGCAGACCGACACGATGAATGAGTGATGGGGGACTAAGCATCCATAGAGAGGGCAATGGATTAGGGGCTGGAAGGTGGGAAAAGGGGCTAAGTGTTAAGCCTAGGGGGCTTACTCCTTAGGAATAATAATAAAATATTATTCCAAAGAACATGTGCATTTTATGTTTTATTTATCCTAAGTTCCTGGCAAGGGAAAAATGTGCAAAGGGGATGCATGTTGATAGAACGCATGCAGTTCCATGGGTCATGCAAACAAAATGGCCAAGAAGAATCGTGAGAGGGGTCTCTTCTCCATTCCACCCAATTTTTTGAGCGTGTACGGAGCTCTGAACAGTATGACCAACCCGACCTTGCAAGAATACCTCATGCATTTCTAAGAGCCGAGAAGCCTGTGTTCATTTCTGAAAAGTCGGGATCACCCTCTCCATTCTGAGCCAAGGAGTCTATGTCGATCCCTGCGGGAATTGCTTGTCACGCAATCATGAAAACTATCACCGTGAGACCTTGCCGTCATTGCTGAGCCTATTTAGGAAGCTCGTGTATGTATTCCCGGTTGGTTGTGGTGGCCACGTAGAGCTGGACTACGCATGGCTTGCTGGCCAATGCAAGTTGTGATTGAGCCTATGTATGACTTCTCTCCAGGTGAGGGAGGTGACTGTTGTTGGAAGAGGCAGGTTGTCAGGCCTGTGAGCAACTCCTTCCAGGTGAGAGTTTGTTGGGAAGTGGTTTCTTCTAGAGAGTGTCCAACACCAGCTTCGGGCTCTGAGACTTCCTGATCCGGCCTGTTGCCGAGACCCAGAGAGGGAGGTGTAGCACCGATGGATTGTGCTTGTGAAGGTGTATACTTCCGGGTGGAACAGGCATGTGGGGAATGAGAGTCTAGAAGTAGTGGGCGTAAGATGGCATCCTGGGAAGAATCCTTCCAGTATTTTTGTGTTGTTTTCTCTGTAACCTCAGCCTAGCCTAGGATTCCTTGCCTTGGGGTGGAGCTTAGTCCCAACTCGAGGGTGACCCACTGCTGAGCTAATGAGCAGTGTGATCTAAGGCTAGGAGGTTCGTGGAAGGCCTGCACTTGGTTGGTAGAACTGTCACTGTTTCAAAGATAAGTACCAAATGATGCTTTAATTGTTTTTTTATATCTCTGTGTAATTATAACTATCATGTATTCTGCTGTGAATATCAATTTAATGTTAATGCTATTGATTGTTTATTATAGCAGTAAATAATATGTTTACTCTCAGCTTAAATGTATTTCTTTGCTTAAATGCATGTGGTTTATATAATGCCTGTATGAGCTATGTAAAAAGTGTGTTACAAATTGGTATCAAAGCGATTAAGCCTTGGTAACAGAAAAAGTGTGTTACAAATTGGTATCAGAGCCAAGGTTTTGACACTGAGCCTAGATGGGACAGTTGAGTGGTCTTTGGACCGAGGGTGAGAGGAGAAATTGTGTCTGGAGGATCGATTTCAGACCTTGGAATGATCTAGATGTGTCAAGGAGTTACTTGACGTGCTTATAAGCTCAGGAAGTATAGCGGTGTTGTGAAACCGCAGCCGGTGTGGTCTATGGCCACAAGGAGAGAGGACTCCACACCAAAAGTGTTGGAGCTTTAGGATTTGTTCGGGAGGGAAGGCGAACCCTCCTAACCGTCGGATCTGGAAAGTGTGCGTAGGGTTTAAAAAAAAATCCCTTTGGAGTTGCACAAGAGCGTAGGAATCGCGATACGCGAATTCCCGAAAACCCGAGAAGATCTACGTTGTAAATCTGGGAGGAAGGCTCGACCATTAGATATAGTGGAGTCGTGCTCGAGTTAGTCGTGAAAACCTTTCGGATTTCGCAAAGTCCGGAGATGGGAAGTGAGGGAGGTGAACACCTCCAAAACCTAAAACCAAAATCCCGAAACGATCTACACCGTAGATCGTAGGAAGGGAGTTGACCGTCGGATCAAGTTGATGAGTAAACCGTAATTTTGGGATTTTGGAAAAAGAAAGTTCGAGATGTGGGATACATGGACTCCCGATGCATGAAACCCCAAAACACCAAAAAGATCTGCGCCATAGATCTGAGAGGGGACCTAACCATTGGATTTTTGCTTGGAATGGACGTGGGCGCATGAATGTGTACCACGTGCCAATGAGTCAAGAAGACAAGCGAGAGTGGTGGGACCCGATGATGTCACCAAAGGTGACGTGGACCCTCCTGAACGTACCACGCACCACTGCAGTTAAGGGCGACAGCTGTGTTGTGGGCCCGGAGAATAAAGTAAATCAGAATTTTGGATTTCGGGGATTGTAGTCACAAGGAGTTGGAAGTCACTGCATAGTGAACTCCCGGGTACCGAAAACCTGAAGTCCCGAAGTCCCGAAGCCATCGGAGACTAAAGAACCGTAACAGGTTTTAAGGGTGATAGCTGTGTTGTGGGCTTGGAGAGCAAGGAAACCAATTTTTTGGAATTTGGGGATTGAGGCGACAAAATATTAGGATTCACTACATCGTGAACTTCCAATTCACGAAACACCAAAAAGATATGGACCGTTAAATCCAACTCATCGAGAATCATTGGATCCCGTATAAGAAATCGCGTACCGAATTTCGGGGATTGTAGAAAAAAGAAGTTGGGAGTCACTGCATTATGAACTCCCGGGTACCAAAGACTCAAAACTCGAAAGAAAGTGTGAGAGCCTCGTGGACCAAAACCCCGAAGTCCCGAAGTCCCAAAATTTGCAGAGCCAAGCAGAGCTCAGAAAACTTTGTGAAGTCAAAATGTTTTTCTTGTTCATGTTGGCTTATGAATGTTGTAAGCTTTCTTGAAGGTTTAAGGGCCTGACAAATTTCAGATTGATTGCACATTGTGTGTGTAGAGTTCAACGAGTGTTAGGACAACCAAGAATAGACGTCGAGTAAGGAAATGGAAGAGGTGTGGAGTGCCTCCATTTCAGAGGATGAAAGAGAAGGAAAGGATGTCAACTTGGGAGTCGAAGGAACAAACTCTAATGGGCACGGAAAAGAGATAGATAAAGAAGGACGTATGATGAAACTCATTGAAAAACTACAGAAAGATGCCCAAGCTTGCCGAGATGATAGCCGAAAGCTCATGAAAGTCAGGGATCAGCAGGGTGAATTCAACTTAAAAATGTTGAAGAGCCCGGAAAGAATAGAAAAGAAATTGGAAAAAGAGAGTGACACAAGCAGATCAAGAAGTGTCAGAACCCCTGAGAGGAGAAGGAGATTGAGGAGTGGTAGTAGACATTACCGTCTCTCCCCGAAGCATTCTAGCAAGGAAACACATAGTAGTTCAAGCCCGTCCCGTACCAGGAAACACCAAAATATGGAAAGGATGAATTTCAAGGGGAGATGAACAAGATAAAGCCTCTAATGTTTGATGGAGAACATAAGAAGGAGGAAGATGTCGAGACATGGTTTCTTGGCATGAGAAAATATTTCCAACTGCAGAATTATTCCTCTCATGCAAAAGAAAGAATTGTGATGTATCAATTGAAAGGAAAAGCATCCATGTGGTGGGATCAGTTTGTGCAAGTGCATCACATCAGAGAAAAATATATCACTTGGAAGGAGTTTAAGAGGTATTTCAAGAAGAAATACCTGACCAAAAGACATTATGATAGAAAGATGAAGGAGTTCTTTGAACTCGAGCTAGGCAGCATGACCATTGATGAGTACGAACGAGGTTTCTTGGAACTGCTGAAGTATGTTCCTTTCATCAAAGATGAGACTGTCAATATTTAGAGGTATCTGAGTGGACTGCCACCTTCCATCGGTGATAAGATTCAGTATGATGATCCTAAGACTATGGAAGAAACAATAAGAAGAGCTAAGTGCTTATTTGAACAGAAAAGAGAAAAGCCTATCCTTTGGAAGGCTTGGGATGACCAGAAGAGGTTTAAGAAGGAACAAAGGCAGAAGGGAAACAAGCCTTCCTTTTTCAGAAACAGTATTCAGGGAAAACCATCATTTAGAGAGCTGAGAATGACTAAAGAGGGAGCACAAAGACAGAGACAGACGCCCATTCAATGTTGGGGCTGTAAAGGAAACCATAAGTATAGAGATTGTCCCCATAAAAATGGTAAAGCGAGAACTATTCATACTATTCAACAATATGAAACAGTGGAGGATATGGGCAACAGAATGTCGAGGATCTACGTAGCCCTAGACAACAAGCAAGCATAATTTCAATCGCGCATGATTGAAGTGGAAGGTATGATTAACAATCGACCACTTATTATTTTAATTGATTCAGGGGCTAGCCATAGTTATGTAGATCCTAGAGTGGTGGAAAGTTTGTGTTTATCAAGAAGCAAACATGAAAAGTCTTGGCTAGTGCAGTTGGCCACAGGAACCAAAAGGAAGGTCACTGAATTGGTTAAGTCCTATTCATTGGACATGGGTGGATTGAGCACTAAGGCTGAATTAAATATTCTGCCTTTAGGGTCTTATGACTGCTTAATTAGGATGGACTGGTTGGACCAGCACCATGCCCTTCTGGACTGTCGTAACAAGAAGTTCACATGCCTGGATGAAGAAGGAAATCAGAAAACAGTCCAAGGAATTCCCAGAGTTGTGGCTGTTAGAGAAATTTCAGCCATGCAACTGAAGAAGTGCTACAGGAAAGGCTGTCAATTATTTGCAGCTCATGTGGAAGAAGCATCCAGAGATGTAGTCTCAAATATTGGAGACCATGAGGTACTCACAAAGTTCAAAGACGTATTTCAGGAGGTACCTGGACTACCTCCGAAGAGGGACATTGATTTTTCTATAAATTTGATTCCTGGAGCAGCTCCAGTTTCGAAGGCTCCCTATAGAATGAGTACGCCAGAGCTGAAAGAGTTGCAATTGCAACTTGAAGAGATTTTGAAGAAGGGGTACATTCTCCTAAGCATGTCACCTTGGGGTTCCCCGGTCCTATTCGTGAAGAAGAAATATGGGACGTTGAGGCTGTACATTGATTTCCGGTAGTTGAATAAGGTAACTGTCAAGAACAAGTATCCTCTGCCAAGGATTGATGATATTTTCGATCAGTTGAAGGGTGCGGGAATATTTTCAAAGATAGATCTTAGATCTGGATATCATCAAGTGAGAATAAATGATGAGGACATCCACAAGACGACCTTTAGAACAAGGTACAGTCATTACGAGTTCATAGTGGTGTCGTTTGGACTGTCAAATGCACCTGTTGTTTTTATGTGCTTGATGAATGGTGTATTCAGGAACTATTTAGACAATTTTTTCATAGTCTTCCTGGATGACATCTTGGTGTATTCCAAGTCAGAGGAAGAGCATGAGAAACACCTGAGAATGGTGCTGCAAGTGTTGAGAGAAAACCAGTTGTACGCCAAGCTGAGCAAGTGCTCATTTTATCAAAGGAGGATTCATTACTTGGGGCAAATTATATCAGAAGAAGGGATCGTTGTGGATCCTGAAAAGGTTGAGGCCATTCGAGAATGGTCAGTGCCAAGGAATGTGGCAGAGGTTAGATATTTTATGGGTCTGGCAGGATACTATAGGAGGTTTATAGCAGGGTTTTCAAAGATAGATCATCCTATCACTTCCTTGCAAAGGAAGGAGAAAAAGTTTTAGTGGACTGAAGAGTGTGAGAATAGCTTACAGTGATTGAAGTAGTTGTTAACCAACACTCCAATCCTGAGAATTGCAGATCCAAATATGGATTTCGTGGTGTGCACAAATGCATGTAAGGAGGGGCTAGGAGGAGTTCTCAGCCAAGAGGGATTTGTAATCTGTTATGAGTCTTGAAAGTTGAAAGAGCATGAAAGAAATTATGCCACTCACAATTTAGAGTTGGCAGCAATCATCCACACATTGAGGAAATGGAGACATTACCTCATGGGAAGGAGATTCGAATTGAGAACAGACCACAATGGTCTGAAGTATTTATTTGATCAGCCGACTTTAAATGCCAAGAAAACCAGATGGTTGGAGTTTCTGTGTGAATATGAATTTGATATCAAGCATATCAAAGGGAAAGAAAATAAGGTGGTTGATGCACTCGACAGAAAAGTTCACGAATTACATGCTACAACCATTAGCATGTACAAGACTGAGATTAAGGACAGAATTTTGGAAACTACAAATACTGATTTGTAGTACAGAGGTCTGGTAGCAAAGATACAACAGCGTGAGAGACCACAGACCCAGGGAAGTTACACCTTGGGAACTGATGGCTTACTTCTGTATAAAAAAAGAGTGTATGTACCCAATGTTCGAGAATTGAAGCTGGTAATTCTAAAATAAATGTATAAAGTGGCTTATGTTGGACATCCTGGATATCAGAAGACTGTGGCAGCAGCCAAAAGCCATTACTTTTCGTCGGGTCTCAAGAAAGAAATCGCTAAATACATCGCCAGATGTATGGAGTGCCAGAAAGTTAAGGCTGAGCATAGGCACCCAGCAGGGTTGTTGCAGCCTTTACCCATTCCTGAGTGGAAATGGGAAGTGGTGACAATGGATTTTATCACAGGATTGCCCAGAACAAGCAAACAACATGATTCAATCATGGTGGTGGTGGTGTAGATTACAAAAGATGCCCATTTGATCCCATTGAAAACCACTCATACGGCAGCAGATGTTGTTGATATCTTCTTAAAAGAAGTGGCACGCTTGCACGGAATTCCTAAGATGATTGTGTCTGATAAGGACCCGAAATTCACCTTGAATTTCTGGAAAGGACTGTTCAAGGGATTCAGAACGAATCTGAACTTTAGTACATCGTATCATCCTGAGTCTGATGAACAGACAAAGAGGGTGAATAGAGTAATAGAAGACATACTGAGAATGTATGTGATGGATAAACCATCAAGGTGGGAAGACTACCTGCATTTGGTAGAATTCGCCTACAATAATGGGTATCATACATCGTTGAATATGAGCCCATTCGAGGCACTTTATGGAATAAAGTGCAACACTCCAGTGAGATGGGATAATCCAGCAGACAGAGCAGTAGTTGGGCCTGAGTTGCTCAAAGAGATGGAAGACCAAATGATAAGAATTAAACAAAATTTGAAAGCTTCCCAGGACAGGTAGAAGAGTTATGCAGATAAGAACAAAACCCACAGAGAACACAAAGTGGGTGACCATGTTTTCCTGAAAGTGAAAACTAATAGGGGTTCCCTGAAGTTGGGAAGTTGCACCAAGTTAGCAGCGAGATTTTGTGGGCCGTTTGAGATCCTGGAAAGAATTGGGCCAGTTGCATACATGCTTTCATTACCTACATATATGACTGTACATAATGTGTTTCATGTTTCATTGCTTAAGAAATATATCACTGATGCTAATCATGTTATCGATTGGAATGTGATTTAGGTGGAACCAGAAGGTGTCCTGCAAGTGCATCCTGTGTGCATATTGGACAGGAAAAGCAAACAGCTCCTGAATCGAGCTATAGAGCTTGTAAAGGTCTAGTGTACCTGGTACGGTCCTGAGGATGCAACATGGGAGCATGAAGAGGTTATGCGAGCAGAGTACCCGCATCTTTTTTGAAAATTTTGAAAATCTTGTAGAGACAATGTAAGGTTGCACTGAGGACAGTGCATAAATAATGGGAGGGGAATTGTAATGTCCCCAAGGTCAAGCCCTATTGTAAATCTTGCTTATGAAATGATTTGTATATATGTGTTATAGGTTGGTGAGCCAAGTTTGTATAAGTCGGTGGGCTTATGTGATTGTTAGGCCAGAGAACCTAAGGGTTGGAGGCCAAGGGCCTGATTTTGTACCTATATGTATACAACACATTAATAAAATATAAACACCGTTGTGTGCAAACCGACACAATGAATGAGTGATGGGGGACTAAGCATCCATAGAGAGGGCAAGGGATTAGGGGATGGAAGGTGGGAAAAGGGGCTAAGTGTTAAGCGTAGGGGGCTTAAGCCTTGGGAATAATAATAAAATATTATTCCAAAGAACATGTGCATTTTATGTTTTATTTATCCTAAGTTCCTGGCAAGGGGAAAACATGCAAAGGGGATGCATGCTAATGGAACGCATGCAGTTCCATGGGTGACAAGTGTCAACCCTGGTGCATGCAAACAAAATGGTCGAGAAGAGTCGTGATATGGGTCTCTCCTCCATTCCACCTGATTGTCTGAGCGTGTACGGAGCTCTGAACAGTACGACCGACCCAAACTTGCAAGAATACATTGTGCATTTATGAGAGCCGAGAAGCCTGTGTTCGTTTCTGAAAAGTCGAGATCACCCTCTCCGTTCTGATCCGTGGAGTCTGTGTCGATCCCTGTGGGAATTACTTGTCACGCAATCGCGAAAACCGTCACCGTGATACCTTGTCGTCATTGTTGAGCTTGTTTGGGAAGCCCGTGTCTGTATTCTCGGTTGGCAGTGGTGGCCACGCAGAGCTGGACTGTGCATGGATTGCTAGCCAGTGCAAGTTGTGATTGAGCTTGTGTATGACCTCTCTCCAGGTGAGGGAGGTGACTGTTGTTGGAAGAGGCAGGTTGTCAAGCCTGTGAGTAACTCTTTCCAGGTGAGAGAGTTTGCTAGGAAGTGGTTTCTTCCAGAGAGTGTCCAACACCAGCTTCGGGCTCTGAGAATTCCTGATCTGGCCTGTTGTCGAGACCCAGAGAGGGAGGTGTAGCACCGATGGACTGTGCTTGTGAAGGTGTATACTCCCAGGCAGAACAGACATGTGGGGAATGAGATTCTGGAAGTAGTGGGCGTAAGATGGCATCCTGGGAAGAATCCTTCCAGTCTTTCTGTGTTTTTTTCTCTGTAACCTCAGCCTAGCCTAGGATTCCTTACCTTGGGGTGGAGCTTAGTCCCATCTCAGGGGTGACCCACTGCTGAGCTGACGAGCAGTGTGATCTAAGGCTGGGAGGTTCGTGGAAGGCCTGCGCTTGGTTGGTGGAACTACCATTGTTTCAAAGATAAGTACCAGATGATGCTTTAATTATGTTTTTGTATCTCTGTGTAATTATAACTATCATGTATTCTACTGTGCATATCAATTTAATGTTAATGCTATTGATTGTTTATTATAGCAGTAAATAATATGTTTACTCTGAGCTTAAATGTATTTCTTTTCTTAAATGCATGTGGTTTATATAATGCTTGTATGAACTATGTAAAAAGTGTGTTACAAATTGGTATCAGAGCAATTAAGCCTTGGTAACAGAAAAAGTGTGTTACAATCGTGAAGTTAGACATCAGAATCATGAATTTAAACAACTTTCTCATTAAGAATTATATTAGATCCTTATGACTTGAAAACAATGTCTTGCAATGAAGAAATGGAACGGTTATGATCAAGTAAAACTTCAAAAGTAGTTGGATAAAATGAAGAAAATAATAGCTATAAACTCAAATATCAGATCTATACAACAACAAATTACAATAAAAATATTTGAGACAGCCATACAAAATTTGCAAGTATAGAAATTCAAGAAACTTTACTCCTCAACACAAAAACTCTATTTTATTTATCTTAGATCGGTGAATACATAGAATTGTAACAACCAGGCTTTGTTTGTAGGGACAGTACCACCTATACGGATCCGTACAGTCGTGGGTTTGTTAAGAACCAAATATCAATATAGCATAGAAAAACCTCAGAAAAAAGTACTCAACGCCTTGAAAAAGAGATAATTTCAGATAATAAGCCTCTTCGAGGGGAAAACCTCCTTTTACCCCACTTAAATGTTCAAGTACAAGATGATTCAAAATGAAAATGTCTCCTTGGTATTTATAGGAGACTAGGAGGTATAATTACAACTAATGGCCTAAAGCCGACATAAATAAAATAATATTACTAATACAATATGCCCCAATTAAGGGTAATGAGCCAATATTAAGGCTTAACATGCCCCTCCCCTTGAGACAAGTGTTGTCCGCAATGCTTGAGTAACTCTAGATGCTTTTGTATAAAAGGCTCATCTTCCCAAGTGGAATCTTTAGCCAGTAGTTTCCTCCATTTAATGAGATACTCTGAAATGGATCTATTCCTCAGCTGGCGAATTCTTGTGTCAGTGATGGCTTCAGGGTCCAATATGATTTTTCCTTCCTCATCAAGTTCTGGCTATATAGTTTGAACTGGGATCTTGTCGCCTATAACCTTCTTTAAGCATGAAACATGGAAAACTAGGTGTACTCGTGAAGATGCAGGCAGCTCCAATTTGTATGCCATAGTACCAATCTTTTGCAACACATTATAAGGGCCATAGTACTTTGGTGATAATTTATTATCCTTCTTGGCTTGCTTCAGGGACATCTGTTTGTATGGTTGTAGTCTTAAAAGCACCCAATCCCCTACTTCAAAACTTCTCTCACTACGATGTTGATCTGCTTGTTGTTTCATGCGATTTTGTGCCATGGTCAGGTTGTCCTTTAAGATTTGGAGAACTTGTTGTTGATTCTCGATGTGATCTTCCACTGCTTGAA
>ML780272.1:101071-131719 GCA_009831015.1 Picea engelmannii
TCAATTGGCTAAAGAAGGTATTGCTCCTTGTATCCTCATAGTGTGCTATCATTTCTTCCATGAAAATTGTCCAAGTGACGAGTGATTTACGAGAACAAAGCCATCGATACCATACAAATTGATTAGGTTCTAAATATAAAGAACCAATTCATACCTTTTTTGTATGTGGCACATTATGGAGATCAACGAATTGCTCCATCTGAAGTATCCATGTGATTGGGTCCTTGCCATCAAAATTCCTCATATCAATCTTAGGAACGTGGTTGGTCTTCAAACCAAAGTTGGAGTTTCTCTATTCTTGATTCACCTTTCTTGTGTCCTCATCATGAATTTCATGGGATGCATTTTCACTTTCAGGTGTCTTCTCTGTTACAAAATTTTTCAATACTTCCATGATCTCCCCTTTTAAACCCTCCATCATCTCTTGTAGTTCATCTTTTGTTACTATCTTCTTTTGTAAATCATTTATGTCCCTACGCATTTCTTCACCTTCATCAAGAGTCCAAGTAGGATTTTATGGAGGCTAATTTGGTGTAGAGGTTCCCTTTTTGGGTGGCATGTTGGCCAAGTATCACTTTTGAACCTTGATTTTGAGGTGGTTCTGCTAGAAAATATGTCTTATGTTGTATCTCCACAGTTTCGGCCCTTCTAGGTATGAAAATTTATCTTATGTAGTTCTTTGATATTTATTCTCTACAATGCCACAGGTCTGATCAAAATTGAATGTGCCAAGTGGAATTTACGGTAACTTCCCCACAACTTGCCGATTTTTGGCCTTTCTAGGAGATCTCACTTGTATAGCGTGTCCCGCACAAAATAATTGATATAAGATTTTGAAACTCACACCAGAAATACTACAGACTGACTACAACCTAATGAAACCAGTCCCACTCAATTTGGATACTCTAGGAAGAATTTTTGATTGTTTTACCTGGAACACCTTCTTGAGACTAGTCAATAGGACTAGTCAGATACCCTATCTTAAACAAGGTGTATCTACAAATTTAAGATGACCCAGAAGCCGAACCTTTTACCACGGATACCTTACTAATTTATGTAAATATCCTCCAGAGTCCAGGGTCTGAAATGTTACAGAAAAAATTTTATAGCGAAAATTTTGCAATGACTCATTTCAAAATGATTCCAGAACCCTATCTTGTACAGGTTGTATCTCCGCAAGTATAAGGCCTCAGGAGCTGAATTGTGAACTCAACGTACCTTGATCTGTCTACTAAATATCCTCCAAACCATTCCTTCTGAAACATTGTAGAAAAAAAGTTATAGAAAAAATTCCAAGGTGTCTCAGATGTAGCAACGAAACCCCAAGACCTTGAACTCTAATACCATATGTTAAGAACCAAATATCAATATAGCATAAAAAAACATTAGAAAAAATACTCAACGCCTTGAAAAAAAGATAATTTCATATAATAAGCCTCTTCGAGGGGGCAACCTCCTTTTACCCCACTTAAATGTTCAAGTACAAAATGATTCAAAATGAAAATGTCTCCTTGGTATATATAGGAGACTAGGAGGTATAATTACAACTAATGGCCTAAAGCCGACATAAATAAAATAACATTACTAATATAATATGCCCCAATTAAGGGGTAATGAGCCAATATTAGGGCTTAATAGGGTTACTCACTAGGTGGTCATACAACAAAATTGTAGCTATATTATATCTTAATTTCACCTCTAAGCTTCAACAAAATAATGTAAACATAACTTCTCTTCTAATTGTATACCTGGGTATTACTTTCCTCTTCTTGTTTGTGATATGTACCACTCATATGGTATATGTATCACTCGTGTGGCCTCTTAGTTACTTCCTACGAATTCTGGGAGGTATATTTGATATGTTGCAGGTGACCCTAGCTCGACCTCCTCTCCTTAACCCAACCTCCTCTCTTTACTCTGCTCAATCCTCCATGGGTTGCTTACTCAACCCTACTCGGTCCTCCTTGAATGGTTCGACTTAACCAACTACAAGATCTCCTTAGAAGAGTCACTCTAGCTTGTACGGCTGCATTCACTTGAGAGTAGGAGGAAATGAGGCCTCCTAGGTTATTTGTAACCCTAACCTTTCCTCTCATGCAATCCTGGCCCTTGTTGAGGAAAAGATATGAAATGATCTTACACAAACATTTTTAGATCCTGCTTGGATAAATCAAGATAGACGAGAATATCACCCTATGTTTATAGCCATCAAAACTGATATCCTAATTCACAAGTATTGTTTACAAGTGCTTAGGATGTTTTTTTTGTAATTAAAAGTTTGTTGAAAAAATAATTTTTTATGTAATTTTCTGAACATATCAGAAGCTGAAATAAATATAGAGACAAAAATAAAGACATTAAGTCAATAATCAATACATATGATACATAAAGCAACCCTTTATTTCATTTCAATTCATCAAAGAATCGTTCTCTTTACAAAATTTCCTGAGGAAGTTTTGGACAAAAGTCAAAACTTAGATGTCCCCGATGATACATACAAAATGACTTCTGACAGAAAATAAAAATAAAAATTGAACTTGAAAAGTTGGATCAGCTTGCCACAGATTGTTGCCCACTAGACTCTGCACAATAGCCTTTGTCAGTCATGAAAACTAATTCATAAATAGACAAGTCTACACACACTATCAAAGATAGATCAACACCTCTGAAAATCAAGTGTTTGAATAATGTAATTCAGCCCTTAATCTTGTTGTCTACAATAGGACCATGCTATCATAAAAAAAAAAGGCTTCTAATGAATGAAGGAATGAATCAAAACTGAATTATCTCAACAAAAACTCAAAGAGAAAACCTTAGTATGCTTCTCCTTATATTCTCCTCTTGTTCCTCCATTTCATTTTGCCTTTAAGAAAATTAGAATTGGTTGAAGTAGTTGAACTAATTCATTAGTTAAGTTAACTAAAACTCAACCAACTTTTTAGTTGAGAAAAGTAATAAATCATAATAATGGTTTTCATATAAATAATAACTAGTAGGTGGGACCCTTTGTGACTCCCTTTAGTTTCTAACAATCATAACACAACTAGTTAATTAAACAAAACATCCCTCCTTGTGATTCCCATCATCACATTCATATTTGACAATTTATCTCAATGATATTTGAAATTATTTCCAAAATATATTACTCATATATCCAAAAATAGTATGTTGTCCAAAACTTCAGAAGTCAATTGTTCTCAACAATTAACAAATAAATAAAAACTTAAAATCCATATTTCCCACTCTAAGATGCAATCTTTCCCTTGTTGTTGTTGTCACCTTTTGATCTCTCTGAATTTTCCTTAGGTTGTGCTAAGCCTTTAGGCCTAATCTCATTGATCACATGAGAGCAATCATCCCTCAAATGCATGCGAGAGGACACGGATTTATCATAGCCATTGGAGGGTGAGGAAGGGGTAGCAGTGGCTTTTCCTTTGTCAGGGGCATGGTGAGCCTCAGTTTTCAACCTTTTACTCACATGGGAACACTGAACTGATGAGTGGACAGGGATAGCTTGGATGATTTGATTGATAGGTGGGGGAGCAGGTAAAGACAAATTGGGCCAGCCACGATGTTGTGAGACTTTCGGGTGGAAAATGTCTTGCCATCCATAATTTTCGAGAACTTCAGGTTGCAATGAGACATGAGGGGGCATGGGAATACCAGGGACCTATGGGGCTTGGAAGGGAGGCCTTTCAGGCCTAGGTTGGACCACTCCTTGCCCAATCCAATTAAAAAACCCAGCTTGAAATAGCTATCCTAACTCTTGCGAGTCAACATCAAAGTGAATGGAGAATCTTGGCCTTCTAGGGCCCTTGTTCCAATTACCTCTTCCTCAGTTACCTATGCCATGGCTACCTCGGCTGAAAAAGCCCATTCTTGTATGCATAATTGATTAGCAAATAGTTTCTTTAACAACCATACATGACAACTCCTTTAAAATATGAAATAAATTTTGGCTCAGCAACATATCAGACTCATGCAATCCAATCCATACAAATTGTTTAGTCGTTGTCAATGAGCAGGGGGTGAAAAAAGGTTATGGGATATGCGAGGGGTTATACTGAGCGAAAAATGTTAAAATGGGGAGGAAAAGATCACGATTACTATTCACAAACAACAACAATCAATTGTAATGTAAACCAAAGAACATATCACTATAATCCATCCTTTCGATCTTAAACTGTCACAATACAGAGTTCTTCTTAACTGTAATTAAATTTTAGGAACAGGGAGTGTATAATGGATATGGGAAAGCAAGGGGATTGTAATTAACGAAAAAGTGAAATAGTGGTAGGGGAAAAGAGTGGATACTGTTCAAAAATCCATTAAGTAATCCATAAAACAATTATGTATTTAATACAAATGATCCAACACTAACCAAATAATTATTGTGATCAATTAAAAAATCATTGTGTATAACTTAACCATCACTGTGTGTTAACATGCTCACTCTTCACATTTAATTCTTTAACATAGTGTCATCATACTCAAAATAACATTCCTTCAAAAACAACCTGTATAAGAATTGTGTTTCCTCTTATTTGTTCCATTATATTTAAAACAAATTTGAAATGAACACACAGTCACTTGTTTCACTATGCTCGACATCCAAACATCGACCTATGTCCATGAATTATCTCCTTAAATCAAACACAAACACAAGTTCTTTTAAAATCGTGCCCGATTCCATTCCTCTAATAAATTTAACAATTAAATTGTAATGAAACCATATTGTTATAAAGTTTGTGCCTATCTCTTATACGATGCACAATATCCATAAAATGTACACAGCAGACAACCAAGTCACAACTATCACGATTTTAAATTGCAAATAATCTCGATTGGCAATTAAAACACACAGTAACAACAACCATCATTTCAACTTATACCATGTTGTAGGAAACACACAACCCAACACATAACACAAAGAGGCATACTCCCAATCAAACCATAAAACAATGTTGAGTTAACAATCCAACTGTTACAACACAAGAGGCAACGACTGTGTGCCCATTTCATTTATAGAATCAACCAATCAACCATGCTAAGCTATCGATTCGACTATTACAATACATAATGCAGTGACTAAATACCAATAATAAAAACCATTGTCAACATTATTCCATCAACTCTGTAATTAACCCGAGCAACAAGGACGAGCCAATAATCAACCCTACGGGAAATACTACCCAACAACTATAGCATTCAACCAGATGACGGACAGAGTGCGACTGTTGAGTTAATCAAAATCGGGCTCGGTACCAATGAAAACAAGAAAATAGTCAAGGGTTTGTTTGATCATTGAAACACAAGGAGATTGGAGTCAACCACATCAATAGCAAGAGAGAACCCTTCAAAAAAACACGGTGGACACACAAGTCATATAACCATTAACTTGTATGGAAGGGTGACAATTCACACCAGGTAAGAGATACTATCAACAAAGGAGCAGAGGCTCCTTACTGGCTAGTAATAACCCCGAGAACACGCATGGGTATAACCCTAGTGGTTTTCCCAAAAAAACCGAATGATGCTGGTAAAAATGCAGAGGCATGTAATAGAAACCAATCCTAAAGTAAGTATCTTGGAATAATATCCACCATAACCAACTGTGCAGAACCAAAATTATACACGAACCCACGACCGGGTGAAAACGATAGCAGTGACCCAAGGTGGTTCAAAATCAAACACAACAACCCCATAACACCAAAAACGAATGGGTGTGTTTACAAGAGCTATGTGGAGATGACGAGCAAGTTTGGACCAAATGAAACCCTCCAACCAAAACCCATAAAGACAACAGAGAGCCTTCATGGCTTCCACCACTCAGAATAATCAATGAAACCGTGATTTCAACCATCCAATTTTTCCATTTGCAATGACTAACACACAACAACCATTCCAGAGAAACATCACGAGTTTACACATTTGTCAGCCTCAATAAAATCACATACCAATACATCACTGAGCCAAAATCTATTTCATAAACAGAGTGAGTTCATGGATGGCAAAAAAACATACTTGTAACCATATATCCTTAAAAATGCAAGCTTGGTCAAGCAGTTCTTTCCTCGCCTGAAAATCGGAGCTTAACCACAAAAAACAACAATTGAACAATATCCAAGCTAGGGTGGTGACCAGTGGGAGAGGTATGGAGTGAAGTGTAGTAAATGCACGTCCCTTCCATCCTCTACTCATTCAATTACTTAGTACACGTCAGCCAACCATCAATTAATCCTTTCAATTAATCCATGCATCGAAACTAACATCCATGACTTGCCAAGTGCGCCATCCTATCCATACTAACCAATGTCCAAAACTATAACATATGCACTCCATATATAACTCAATAATAATTGCATAGCCATTAACATCCACTAACATTGCTAGTTAGGACTAACATCAACCCTTTTAATTTTCAAATGCATATAGTGTAACATAGTATAGTATAGTTTAGTTTCTTCTCCTTATATTTATTCCATATTTATTCTATCTTTTGTCATGACTAACATGTGTTTTGTCCAGGTGTAACATGTGATAGATCATGGCGCCAATAGCATTGTAATAACAATTCACATAATCCATCATAACATGGAATTGAGAATTTAGAGTAACGAAACCCACACATAGCATGTATTATCCATCTGCCATTTGTCGCAAATAAAACCAGTATTTCATCTTCAATCATGTAGAGACCTGTAAGCATCATCGAACAACAGCATAAAATGTATAACAAGATTATCTTTGATCTTCCAATCTACAAGTGGGTCCCACCTACTAGTATTATATATATCATTAGCTTATAATAATAGGATTTTAGAAATACTTTGCGGGCGAAATCCTCATTGCGATTTTTATCGTCAACAAACTGGCGACACCAAAGGGAAATTTATTTTCAACAGATTTAGAACCTAGAACACATGGTTTCGCAAACCAATAACAACAAATCAAGGAGATATAACCAGGATGATTATGCAACAGGGGGAAGTGAGCGGATTTAATGGAAAAATGACCGGGAATTTGGGAATAACTTATGAAAAATATTAAGTATGAGGGGGTTTATCCCTGTATACATAATCATTCAACCAGAACCTGCTCTTTAATTCAAGGATACAATTTTATGGAGTTTCTCTTTTAGACTCTCAAATGGATGAAGAATTGGAAAGAAGAAACGAGAGATAACTAGTTTCTTTATAAGACAGCAGTGAAAGCATATAACAAATTCAAGTGCTTTCAAGGGGAACATTGTAACAATTGTGTAAGATTGATTTTTATTGACTAACAATATCTTGTAGGAGTGTCACTGTGGCAGAATTGATCCAACAATTTATTCTTGACCCAAAATCAACTAAAAGGTGAAAAAGAAATAAAAATCATGACAGAATTAAAATTGCAAACTTTAAAACAGCAAAAATATAGTGATAGAAATGTAAAAGCAGCAAGAAATTGTTAAAAACCGAAAGCAGAAATCAAACTATTGTAAAGAAGAAATAAAAACAGTGAAAAAAAATGAAAGCAGAGATAGACTACTAATATACAGAAAATCCAAACAGCGTTAAGCTTTTCAAGTTGGGTCCATGTAATGTTTCAAGTGAGAACCGTTAGTGTTGTAAGAGAATAATTGCTCCTATAAATCTTTTAGGATTTAAGAGTTAGTACCCGGGACAAAATCGATCTTGAAAGGACCCAACCATAGTTTTTGAAACTTTGAGGTAATTGATAGTCATTTAGAGTATATGATTAGGTCATCAAGGTAAACATGAGTAATCCTACTGATCAAATCGTTGAAAATTATTTGCATAGATCCTTTAAAAGTGGTGTTTGTAACAGATAAGCCAGAAGGCATACATTTGTAGGTCAAGGTACCCCAATTAGTAATAAGGGTGGCTTTGTATGCATCTTCCCTTTTAACCTTGATTTGATTGTAACCAAAAAAGTTGTCAAGTAAGGGCCTCATCTTTCCATATTAGGGGGAGGGAAGGGATTTTTCATATTAGCCTGATTGAATGTGCTAAAATTAATGCAGAAGCTAATATGATCAGTGAATTTTAGAACATGAACCAATTTGGAAACTCATTCAGGGTACCTGACCCGAAAGGTGATTCCCCCTTTCAAGAATTTTTCCAACTCCCTTCGAATAGTTGCTTTCAATGCAGGGTTGACAGGTCTTTGTTTTTGCCTACCTAGTTTTATGCCTTCCTTGATGGGGGCGGCATGCGATATAAGACCAGAATAAAAACCATGAAGATCCTCGTAAGACCAAGAAAAAACATCTTGAAATCCACCAAGTAGTTCCAAACTTCGTCTTCTTTTTATCAAAACATTGGGCACCTATTTACACATTCTTTGGAGATTCGGGTGTCCCAATATTCAAGAAGATGGTTTCACCCACCTTCCTTTTTGACTCCTCTTCTTTATGTTTCTC
The DNA here is from genome assembly GCA_009831015.1 of Picea engelmannii. Taxonomy (NCBI): domain Eukaryota; kingdom Viridiplantae; phylum Streptophyta; class Pinopsida; order Pinales; family Pinaceae; genus Picea; species Picea engelmannii. Next base: position 109,500 of record ML780272.1, read on the forward strand.
TTTATTGCCTACATCACTTGATGAAAACAAACTCTCTAGATGAGTCAAGCCTTTAGGAATCTTGTTATCTTCTATGGATATGATTTCCTTGGGCTTATAGGGTTCATTTTGAATGAAAGCACATATGCTCTCATAGCTAGGGAAAACCTGCCAAGATTCTATATAGTTAGGAATATGTGGACGATATAGAGATTGAAAAGTACAATCAGTTTTGTGTGGCATAAGTTTCCGATTAGGAGAGTATGCAAAAACAGCTAACCGATCAGCCATTGAGTTCAATTCCCTCTTAACATGAGTGATGTTGAAAGATAATAGGTTCGAGATAAGTGCCCAAACAATTTGGGTATATCGTTTCATCAACTTGTTGCTTGGAGAATAAATCTTACGTACAAGGTTCACAACAAGCTCGGAATCCCCAAAAATTGAAAGGTGACCACAACCAAGATTATAAGCGTTTTCAATGCCTAATAATAAGGCTTCGAATTTAGTGGCATTGTTTGTGCAAGCAAAATCCAACCTGTAAGACAAATTATGATTCTTCCCAATAGGAGAGTATAAGATTATTCCAGCTCCATTACCTTCACTAGAGCATGAACCATCGAAGTGCATGTGCCACATACCATCATCTAAATCAATCTGTTCCAAGGGGATATTATCTTCCTCAGCAAAGATGGAATACACCCCTAGGTCCTCTTCGATATAGTTCACATTAGGTTGTGGGACACTCTCTATGTAAGGTGAAATCCTCCCCTCTCCAAGGACTATAATGTTTTTACCATTTCGAGGAATGGATAAATGTGTCACATCGAGTGAGAGGTATCCACCTGTTAAAGCTTGCCAATATCTTCCCAAGATGATTGAGTAATTGCTTACCAGCATGTCAATTACCTGAATGTTAAGGGTTGTCCTTATTTCAGAGTGTGCGCATAAAACTCATCTTTAATCTCGCCTATGGTTGTTTGTTGTAGACTATTATAAGAGAGCATGCTCATGGCATTTTCATTTGTACAAGACAAGCCTAGATCTTCCATAATAATCTTCGACATCACACTTGGGCCTGAACCACCATCGATGAGGCAACAATGGACGATCTTATCCATAATATTTACATAAATATAAAAAGGGGAATTTTTTACAGGGTATCTAAAGTTATGTACACCTACTTTATTTATAGACGAATCCTCTTTATTCACCTCTTCATATAGGTTGGCTACAACGAAAGTCTTTCCTTCCATGAATTGTTTTAGATGCCTCTGTTGTTCACGGGAGGCAACCATGTCCAGGAGGGTGGCATTTTCTTTGATGTTGGCCAACTAATTCAGAATATTGTATTTGGAAGAGGGGAGAGGGGAAATTGTTCCTTGACTGTCAGGAACCTTAAGAACATGAACCGTAGCAGTTGGTGATGAAGATCTTAGGCTATAAGAATTGTGGGGAGGATCATATTTGCCTTTGGGAGCGTAGGATTTGTTCCTAGTATTGATGATCATGACATCCTCCGGTGCTGCAAAATCTAGGACAACGATGGTAGTTTCTGGTCTTTTACCAAATATATTATCTCTGGCACTCTTCCTTACCTCACATGTGGCTTCCTTGTGGTGTTCCTCGCAAAAGTTACACCAACTTCGAGGCAAGATAGACTTGCGCTGAAAATTATTTTCAATTGGGTTTCTAAAGGGCGGTGCATAAGAGGATGAAGCTTCAGGGGTTAGAGGGGAGACATTTCCCTTTCGCTCATATGCTATCATATGATTATTCATATCTTGCACTATTTGTAAGAGGGCAGACATGTATGTCTATTTAATCGATTCTCCCTAGGGAAGACCTGTTCTTTCGAGTTGTTCTTCATACTCTAAACAAGTATGCAGAGAGGAACCGAGGTTATCAATAGATTTTTCCTCAATATTATGACAATAGGGGGAAGGTAATGCATTGTAGTAATACATGAAAGCGACTTGGTTCTGAGGTCGAATGAGTTCAGGGACTTAATTGTATAGCTTAGTGAAACGTAAGTTGAAGGACTTGATGGTTTCACCATCCTTATAGGCGATGTTATTGTACTCCCGTAACTTCTCAACTGATATTTTAGATTGTCCATAGGTGGATATGAACCAATAGAATAACTCCTCCCAAGTAAACAGAATCTTAGGAGGAAGGTCAAAGAAATCGTTCGCAGCCTTTCTGATCCGGATTATTTTCGGCACAAAATGAGAGCGGAGATATAATAAAGAAATGCACAGAGATATCACAAATATTCAATAATATAACATAAATGTATCAAAGATGTAACCATAAACACATATATACATTAATACACAATTTCTATTAATGAAAGAAATGTATAGAGACTATAAAAATATAGAGTGAAAGACTCACTAGAATGGTGGCAGCTTATCTCTGAGAAGAGATGTGACGGCTACTTGCATTCACAAGAAGATAATTATAAAGAGGCTATGAAGGAATTTTTACAATAAACAGGAATTCCAAAAACCCTAGACATCCAAAAACCTAACCCTAAGAGATGAAGCACCAAAATTCATGTGGGCCCTGTTTGGGTAAGTTAGTACATCAACTTCCCGGTGTCGTAACTTTTGCATACGATCTTTGTTTTAGGCGCATGATAGCCCGTTGGAAAGGTATCATCGAGGAGATTCATTTTGGGGGCTCAATCATGCCTTCATATATCATTCAGAAGCTTTATCCTGAAAAACCTTCATTTAGGCCCTCAAAATGGCCCCGGAAGTTAAAAATTGCTAAAAATAGTAAATTACCAAAATTGTCAGAAAATTGTTTTGTGCCAGTTGGAAAAGGTGGGTGGCCACCGATATCCACCTATATCAATCCTCCATCCTTAGTAAGAAATGGTATCCATTTCGTTGAGTGTCCGGGGGAGAGGGAAAAGCGTTTGTTGAATCTGCATCTTGATGAGTTGCTTGCCTTGTTGGAGAAGTTGCGATGCTTAGCTTGTTGAAGGTTGTCATGAACATGTGTCTGGAAGGGTTGGACCTTTTTAGTCAGTCTGGATACATGAGATGCATGTGTTCAGAAGGAATCTTTTTGCTTTGCTACAACCTTGTCGTCCTACTTCTGTTCGATAGAAGGTGCTTGGGGCAAGGTTGTAGTGCTTGCAATGTCCTTATGTTCCCCTTTTGAACAGATTGTGAAGAAGCTAAATTTTGCAGTATGAGATACTACCTTGTGGCACTATTTAGGTGGAACAATAGTTGGAACTACCTCTGGTATTCTGTAAAGATGACGCCCCAAAGTAACAATGACACTACGGGGTCGAGACTCATAAACAACATGGCGTCTCCACATATATGGTTGTCCCAAGAGGACATCACAAACATCCAGTGGGGCAACATCACATAATTCCTCATCCTTGAAGGGTTGGATGTCATATGATAATTGACATTGTTAGCTGACATGGAGATCTCGTCCTTGGAGAAGTCACCTGATGTTGTATGGTTGCAGGTGTGGTGTTGTCGACAATCCCAATTGTTTGACGACCTCTGCTGAGATGAGGTTCTGCTGGCTTCTGCTATCAATAATAAAATGCAGCAGGGTCCCCTTCACTCACATCTATGAATGAAAAAGGTGCTCCCCCTCTTCAAGATATTTTTATTCTTCTAGTTGAATTGTTGTGGTTGCGACAATAGCAGTGGGGTCTGCATCAATGATCTGTCATTTACTAGTATTTTGAGAATCAGATTCTGAATCAGGTTTTGACTCTTTGTATTTGATCTCGGCCACCAATGATTGTTTTGAGTGACATTCATCGGTGTTGTGCCAGGCGCTTTTGTGGAAATCGCACCATTTTTCGGTGTCCTTCTTTGTCTTCTCGTGACCCTTCTTTTCCTATGGCTTGGACTGGTTTTCGGTAGACTGTTTGTTAGGGTCGTCTTTGTCATACTTTGGTTGTTGCGGATTTGTAGACCCAAACTCCCATTTGTTCTGGTGCTTAAATTTCTTCTCGATTTTAACAACATATCGATAAGAAGCACCAAGTGATGAGATATCCAGAAAATCCATTTCAATTTGGATGTATCTGTGTAAAGCCCCACGGTATTTCAGAACCAAATTTCATTCTCTTGGCACAGTATGGTCCATCTCATGTACTGGTCCTCATAGTTTCCAATAGGGTAATACTGTTCCTTTACCGCATCCACAAAAAAATCCCAAGTGGGCTCTACCCCATATATTCCAGACTCCTCTATGGAACTTTGCTCCTAGTAAGTTTCCCACCAATGTTTTACATGGGGGAGAGATTTAAGGAGTGCGAAGGTGATATTTTCCCTATCGAAAAAATTATGAACAAAGAAATAACCTTCTAACAGATTTAACCATTTGTCTAGGGCATCTGCATCTCTCTGACCTTCAAATACGGGAATATCAAAATTAACCTGTACCTTGAAAGGAGAGGTGCTTCCAAAGTGGTTGTTTGATAAAGATGCACCTGTTTCTATCGGCGAGCATTGAAGGATGTGGGAATAATTCTCCATCATTTCGTCCCTCTATTGCGTGAGAGTTTGCTCAAGCAACAGATTGATAGGATCGCCTACTCCGTCATTTTTCTTTTCTTCCGCCATGGAGGGTTTCTTGGGCGTGTGAGAGCGATTATCTTCAAGAGAGACAAGATCGAGACCCAACTTTCTATACTCGGACCTCGTCAAGGACATTCACTGAAAAAAATGATCAAGAGCAGTCTGTTGTGATACCACTGATCCAGATTATTTTCGGCACGAAATGAGAGTGGAGATATAATAAAGAAATGCACAAATATATCGTAGATATTCAATAATATAATAGAAATGTATCAGAGATGCAGCCATAAACATAGATATACAATAATACATGATTTCTATTAATGAAATAAATGTACAAAGACTGTAAAAATACAGAGTGAAAGACTCGCTAGAATGGTGGCAGCTTATCTCTGAGAAGAGATGTGACGGCTACTCGCATTTGCAAAAAGATGATTACAATGAGGCTCTGAAGGCATTTTTACAATAAACAGGAATGTCAAAACCCCTAGACATCCAAAAACCTAACCCTAGGAGATGAAGCGCCAAAAGTCATGTGGGCCCTGTTTGGGTAAGTTAGTACATCAACTTCCCCGAGTCGTAACTTTTGCATGTGATCTCTGTTTTAGGTGCATGATAGCCCGTTGGAAAGGTATCATCGAGGAGATTCATTTTGGGGGATCAATCATGCATTTTGATATCATTAAGAAGCTTTATCCAAAAAAACATTCATTTAGGCCCTCAAAATGGCCTCGAAAATTAAAAGCTGCTAAAAATAGCAAATTACGAAAATTGCCAGAAAACTGTTTTGAGCTAGTTGGAAAAGGTGGGTGGCCACCGATATCCACCTGGATCACTTTCCTTCCAAGGAATTGATTAATAAGTGCATGCAAGTATCGTTGTCATTTTCTCCTATGTTGTGACAAGCATTAGAAAATGTCACCAGGTGTTCATTTGTAGTGACAGTGTTATTTCTCGAAAATCTAGGGAGATTTTCTTTGAACTTAGGAAGTGGACGAGTAGCAGGTGCTAGGTTAAGAGGAGAGGACACATGCCACGGTGTGGTTGTGGCATCTTCCTCAAACTGAAAAAGTTCATATTTTTTAATGACTTTGGTGGCATTTGTGGTAGATTGGACAGGGATATGGTGGCTATATAAGCTACCAATCACTGACGAAGTTGAAGACTGAAAGGAGGAAGCACTTTCAGTGCCACCAGAGCCACCACTACATTTCATCTTGTGGATGATAGATGAGGGAGAGAAAGACGAATTGGAATAATCAAACAAAGTTCTCCTTAGAGCACTTTGTTGGGTTGACAACACAACGTTCATTCTTCCTATTTCAGCAATAGGATTAATTTTAGGTGATAAGCCTCTTATTCTTCTAGAAACACGAGAGTCTAAGAACATTAAAGTAAGGCCAAAACTGAAGGAACAAGAAGGTTACTGTTGATTTCTAGGTTGTCTACGTCTAGCTTCCCAACATTCTTGGGAACTAATATCTTGTTCAATTATTTCCCATGAATGATTAAGCTCAACACGAGTACTGGCAGTGTCTAGAATGGTGTTGAACAAATTCAAAGCAATGTTGGTCTGATCTTGAAGATCGGGCTCAATATTGGGTTGTCTTGCAATAGGTACAATCATTAAGAAATAAACAGTCAAAGAATCAATATTAGAAAAATAGATGTATTTGATGCTAATCAAGCATAAAAATTAACTAGAGAGATATTGAAGATCTCCCTAGTATGGTCGCCAAAAAAATGTTTAGGAAAAGATATGAAATGATCTTACTCAAACAGTTTCAGATCTTTCTTGGCTAAATCAAGATATACGGGAATATCACCCTATGTTTATAGCCATCAAAACTGATATCCTAATTCACAAGTATTGTTTACAAGTGCTTAGGCTATTTTTTATAATTAAAAGCTTGCCGAAAAAATCATTTTTTATGTAATTTTTTGAATATATCAAATGTTGAAATAAATATAGAACAGAAGTAAAGACACTAAGTCAATAATCAACACATATGAGACATAAAGCAATCATTTATTTCATTACAATTCATCAAAGAATCGTTCTCTTTACAAAATTTCCTGAGGAAGTTTTGGACCAAAGTCAAACTTAGACGTCCCCGATGAAACATACAAAAGGACTTATGACAAAAAATCAAAAAACTGAACTTGAAAAGTTGGATCAGCTTGCTACAGATTGTTGCCCACTAAACTCTGCACAATATCCTTTGTCAGTTATGAAAACTAATTCATAAACAGACAAGTCTACACACACTATCAAAGATAGATCAACACCTCTGAAAAGAAAGTGTCTGAATGATGTAATTCAGCCCTGAATCTTGTTGTCTACAATAGGACCTGCTATCATAAAAAAGAATTAGGCTTATAATGAATTAAGGAATGAATGAAAATTGAATTATCTCAACAAAAACTCAAAGAACAAACCTTAGTATGCTTCTCCTTCTATTCTCCTCGTGTTCCTCCTTTTCCTTTTGTCTTTAAGCAAATTAGAATTGGTTAAAGTAGTTGAACCACTTCATTAGTTAAGTTAACTAAAACTCAACCAACTTTTTAGTTAGGGGGAAAAGTAATAAATCATAATAAGGGTTTTTAAATAAATAATAACTAGTAGGTGGGACCCCTTATGCCTCCCTTTAGTTTCTAACAATCATAACAAAACTAGTTAAATAAACAAAACATCCCTCCTTGTGACTCCCATCATCACATTCATATTTGACAATTTATCTCAATGATATTTGAAATTATTTCCAAAATATATTACTCATATATCCAAAAATAGTATGTTGTCCAAAACTTCAGAAGTCAACTCTTCTCAATAACTAATAAATAAATAAAAAGTTAAAATCCATATTTCTCACTCTGAGATGCAATCCTTCCCTTGTTGTTGTTGTCACCTTTTGATCTCTCTGAATTTTCCTTAGGTTGTGTTGAGCCTTTAGGCCTAATCTCGTTGATCACATGAGAGAAATCATCCCTCAAATGTATGCGGGAGGACACAGATTTATCAAGCCATTGGAGGGTGAGGAAGGGGCAGCAGTGGGTTTTCCTTTGTATGGGGCATGGTGGGACTCGGTTTTCAACCTTTTACTCACATGGGAAGACTGAACCGGTGAGTGGAAAGGGGCATCTTGGACAATTTGATTGATAGGCAGGGGAGCAGGTAAAGACAAATTGGGCTAGCCACGATGTTTGGAGACTGTCGAGTGGACAATTTCTTGTCATCCATCATTTTTGGGAACTTCAAGTTGCAATGAGACATGAGGGGGCACGGGGATACCAGGGACCTATGGGGCTTGGAAGGGAGGCCTTTCAGGCCTAGGTTGGACCACTCCTTGCCCAATCCAATTAAAAAATCCAGCTTGAAATAGTTGGCCTAACTCTTGCAAGTCAACATCAAAGTGAATGGAGAATCTTGGCCTTCTAGGGCCCTTGTTCCAATTACCTCTTCCTCAGTTACCTATGCCATGGCTACCTCGGATGAAAAAGCTCATTCTTGTACACATAATTGATTAGCAAATAGTTTCTTTAACAACCATACATGACAACTCCTTTAAAATATGTAATAAATTTTGGCTCAACAACATATCAGATTAATGCAATCCAATCCATACAAATTGTTTAGTTTTTGTCAATGAGCAGGGGGTGAACAAAGGTTTTGGGATATGCGAGGGTTTGTATTGAGTGAAAAATGTTAAAATGAAGGGGAAAAAATCACGATTACTGCTCACAAACAACAACAATCAATTGTAATGTAATCTAAAGAACATATCACTGTAATCCATCCTTGTGATCTTAAACTGTCACAATACAAATTTCTTATTAACTATAATTAAATTTTAGGAACAAGGAGTGGATAATGGATATGGGAAGGCGAGGGGATTGTAATTAGCAAAAAAGTGAAATAGTGGTAGGGGAAAAGAGTTGATACTGTTCAAAAAATCCATTAAGTAATCCATAAAACAATTTTGTATTTAATGCAAATGATCCAACACTAACCAAATAATTATTGTGATCAATCAAAAAATCGTTGTGTATAACTTAACTATTACTATGTGTTAACTTGCTCACTGTTCACATTTAAATATTTAACACAGTGTCATCATACTCAAAATAGCATGCCTTCCAAAACAACCTGTATAAGAATTATGTTTCCTCTTATTTGTCCCATTATATTTAAAAAAAAAATCAAATGAGCACACAGTCACTTGTTTCACTCTGCTCGACATCCAAACATCAACCGTTGTCCACGAATTATCTCCTTAAATCAAACATAGACACAATTTCTTTTAAAATCGTGCATGATTCCATTCCTCTAATCAATTTAACAATTAAATTGTAATGAAACCATATTGTTATAAAGTTCGTGCCTATCTCTGATACGATGCGCGATATCCATAAAACGTACACAACAGACATCCAAGCCACAACTATCATGATTTTAAATTGCAATAATATTGATTTGCAATTAAAACACACAATAACAACAACCATCATTTCAACTTATACCATGTTGTAGGAAACACACAACCGAATGCATAACGCAAAGAGGCATACTCCCAATCAAACCATAAAACAATGTTGAGTTAACAATCCAACTATTACAACACAAGAGGCAGCGACTGTGTGCCCATTTCATTTCTTGAATCAACCAATTAACCATGTTGAGCTATCAATTTGATTGTTACAATACATAATGCAGTGACTAAATATCAATAATAAAAACCATTGTCAACGCTATTCCATAAACTCTATAATTAACCCAAGCAACATGGACGAGCCAATAATCAACCCTACTTGCAATATTACCCAACAACTATAACAGTCAACTAGATGACCGATAGAGTGTGATTGTTGAGTTAATCAAAATCGGGCTCGGTACCAACGAAAACAAGAAAATAGTCAAGGGTTCATTCGATCATTGAAACACAAGGAGACTAGAGTTGACCATATCAACAGCAGGCGAGAACCCTTTGAAAGAACACAGTGGACACATGGGCCATATAACCATTAACTCACACGGGCTGTATGATAGGGTGACAATTCACACCAGGTAAGAGAGACTATGAACAGAGGAGCAGAGGCTCCTTACTGGCTAGTAATAATTGTAAGTTTTAAACCTGTGAAGTAAAGCAATGCATGTAGATTCTTAAGAAAAACAGAAATTAATCAATGGCTCATACACATAGTACACAAAGATTTATACCGGAAACCCTTAACCGGGAGAAAACCTGTCAACTCTTTTTCGTATTAATTTCACCATTCACCATACAATATATACAATGTTTTTAGGTATTCTGTAGATACCAAAACCCTAATCCCTTAATCCAGGATTAATTTTAGAAAACCGCTAAAAATAGCAAAATCCGCTAAAAATAGCAAAAGCTGCTAAAAATAGCAAAAACCACCCCAAAAAAAAAAATTGGGGGCACTGCCCCAAACGCTACGCGTAACCAGGGGGGGGCATACTTGGCCCCCCCTAGGACCCCCCTAGGAAGCGCCCGACGCACACAACACAAATTTCCCTACTAGAGGGATCATCAGACGCAATTGTCAAATCTGACGCGCCCACACACACACATGCAAAGAATATAAGACATACCCAACAATAACCCCGAGAACACAAATGGGTATAACCCTGGTGGTTTTCCCAAAAAAATCGAATGATGTTGGTAAAAATGCAAATCCATGTAATAGCAACCAACCCTAAAGCAAGCATCTTGGCATAATAGCCACCATAACCAACTGTGCAAAACCAAAATCATACGCGAGCCCACGACCAGGCGAAAATGATAGCAGTGACCCAAGGTGGTTCAAAATCAAACACAACAACCCCATAACACCAAAAACAATTGGGTGTGTTTACAAGAACTGTGTGGAGACGGATAGCAAGTCTGGACCAAATGAAACCCTCCAACCAAAACCCATAAAGACAACAAAGAGCCTTCTTGGCTTCCACCACTCAAAATAATCAATGAAACTGTGATTTCAACCATCCAATTTTTCCATTTGCAATGAATAACACACAACAACCATTCCAGAGAAACATCACGAGTTTACACGGTCACCAGCCTCAAGAAAAGCACATACCAATACATCACCAAGCCAACATCTATTTCATAAATAGAGCGAGTTCATGGATGGCGAAAAAATCATACATGTAACCAAATAGCCTTAAAAACACAAGCTTGGTCAAGCAGTTCTTTCCTCGCCTGAAAACGGAGCTTAACCACAGCAAATAACAATTGAACAATAGTCAAGCGAGGGTGACGGCCAGTGGGAGAGGTATGGAGTGACGTGCGGTAAATGCACGTCACTTCCATCCTCTACTCATTCAATTACTTAGTACACACCAGTCAGCCATCAATTAATCCATTCAATTAATCCATGCATCGAAACTAACATCCATGACTTTCCAAGTGCACCACCCTATCCATACTAACCAATGTCCAAAACCGTAACATATGCGCTCCATATATAACTCAATAATAATCGCATAGCCACTAACATCCACTAACATTGCTAGTTAGGACTAACATCAACCCTTTTAATTTTCAAATTCATATAGTGTAGCATAGTATAGCAAAGTTTAGTTTCTTCTCCTTATATTTATTCCATATTTCTTCTATCTTTTGTCATGACTAACATGTGTTTTGTGTAGATGTAACATGTGATAGATCATGGCGCCAATAGCATTGTAATAACAGTTCACATAAGCCATCATAACATGGAATTGAGAATTTAGAGTTACGAAACCCAAACATAGCATGCATTATCCATCTGCCATTTGTCGCAAATAGAACCAGTATTTCATCTTCAATCATGTAGAGCCCTGTAAGAATCATCGAACAATGGCATAAAATGTATAACAAGATTATATTTGATCTTCCAATCTACAAGGGTGTCTCACCTACTAGTATTATATATATCAATAGCTTATAATAATAGGCTTTTAGCAATACTTTGCGGGTGAAATCCTTGTTGTGATTTTTATCATCAACAACCCTTAGATCTTCTCATCAAGATATTGATCTAATGGTGGGGACTTAATCAAGCATTAAGACAACTTAAGTCACATCCAACAATTGTGACTTAATCTCAATTTGACTTGAGTGGTCCCCACCAATATAATGTTGTCTAGACATAATTTGGGCCCCTTCCACACTACTAGACACCCCTAGTGTGGAAGTACCTTCCTGAGCTACATAATCTAACAAAAAAGAAATTATAATCATCTTGGGAGAAATTTTGTTGTTGAATGCCCAAGAAAGTTCCATGATCTATCTCTTAATATTTGTCAGTTGTTTAAAGCATTGTTCTTAAAAGTTTCTCATTTTACAATGGTGCCCACAAATATTTTTTTTTAACAATTTCTCATTTTTATTTTGATTATGCTTCAGACTAGGAATCCTCTTGGGAACCATTGTTACACATTTTGAATTTCCATTTTTTTTTGTTTTCCTTTGACTACATGACCTTCTTGTCTAAAATCTAACATACCTAAATTTCTTAATTTTCCTTGTTTGAGAATTACAAAAGGTGTTAAAATCCTTGGAGTTAGTATTACCATACAAATTATTTTTGGTGTATGCAAACAAAAACATGATGATGAGAATGCAAGTTATTGAAAAAGTTATGAATTAGTTTGTTATCGTTTTTATTAAACTCAAAATCACATTTTTCCAATTGCAATTATAGGTCCTTAAATTATTTTACCTAAATAAGCATTTCAAGGACATATGAGCCATTTTTAATCTTTTTTTCTCAAAAGTTGGTTATGAGGTGTTCAAATGTTTTTTTAACAAAATGTTCACTTGGCAATGATTTTTCTTAGTAATCATTTTGTAATTCCTTATATTTATATTTCCACTTCACTCTCTAATCATGTCAAAGAGTAACAATAGCACACATTTTGTGGAAATGTTTTGAGAAACAAGTGCTAAGTGTTAAGTTTTAAGGGGAATAAAACTCATTTGTAACTATGTGGCATGCATTGGAGAGGTAGTTACACAAGGTTTTATACCTATTTAATAAAAATCTAAGAAAAAGAACAAAGATTTTATGCTTATTGAAAAGAAGGATCAAAGGAAATAAGAAAGTAACACGGCCTTAAATGCTTATTACCTCTCGCTCATACAATGCATAAATAAAAGATGAAAGTCTTAATTTCTATTGCAAACCAAGATATTCCAAATAAGGAAAATGGTATTATTATTATTATTCTAAGCCTTCCACAATGCCTTTCAAGTTAAGTTCCTTGACCAAAAAATTGTTTAAGATATTCCTAAGGAGAATGGTGTTATTATTATTATTCTAGGCCTTTCACAATGCCTTCAAGTTAAGTGCCTCCCCAAAGGTAGGGAGGGCAGTCTTTAAGTTATGATTATTGATAAATGTGCATATCGTTGTGGGTTGAAATGCAATTAGATTTTATGAATTATTATGGATTTATGCTAGTTAAAATGTTATTAGTATTATCATATGTCTAAGTAATAATTTTGTTTTTTAATATTTTTGGGTAATTTTGATAGTGGTGTCTATCCAATATTGATAAGTTTAACATCATTATCAACTTAAAAAGAATCCTCCAAAGTTCTCATTTATTAGAGGTCACATATAGTGGTTGTTTTCACTCCCATTTCAAAGTGATGCTCCTAGAATCACTATTTTTTTTATTAAACTTATAACATTTTACAACAATGGTCTTCAATCCTTGTAATGATATAAATTAAAACCTTAAAATATACCCTTAAATAAAAAAGGAGTGCTCACAAAATCACCATTTTATTCACAGGGTTAAAATTACAACCTGTTTGTAACCATGGCATTAACAACTGGTATTATTGCGAACAAAAACCTTAAAATCAACATCTGAATAGAAAAATGGTGCTCTTGGTAGCATCTTTTTCTCCGAAGTTAAAATTGCAACATATTTGCAACTATAGCCTTCACAATTAGTATTGTTGTGAACAACCTTCAACTTGACCCCTAAAATGAAAAGTGATGTTACAAGTAGCATCTCTTATTTTTTTCAAAATTAATATTACAACAATTTTTACACAGTAACATAAAAAGAAAATACTATCGCAAACAAAATCATTAATAAAAAACAAGAAAATTAATATTTCAAATAAAAAAAAAAAATCTAGATAAAGTAAAGAAAGTAAAACCTCAAAACTTGAAAAAAAGCATGAATTTTTAAAATTTAAAAATATAAGATAAAACACAATATAAATTCAAAATATTCTTATATTTAAAAGGGAAATCCCCTTGGCTTCTTCTCATCATCCTTATAAAAAAAGATCACCCACAATAAAACAAGTTTAAGAAAATAAACAACAAAAACACAAATTGATTAAAAATAAAAATAAAATGTAGTTTAAAAAAATAAATAAATAAGTGGGAGGTGTTCCCTAAATCATCCCTTCCCCTCCAGGAACCAGGAGGAAAAGTGGGGGAAGATGATTCTAGAAATCATCTCTTTCACCAAAACTTTTTAAGGTCATGGTTGCAAAAAATTGCAATTTTAATCCTTGCAAAAAATTGCAATTTTAATCCTCATCCTGCCAAAAAATGGGTGTTATTGCTAGCTGGATTCAAAAGTTGATTTTAAGATTTTTATTCACAATGGTATTGATTGTTACCATGATTACAAGCAGGTTGCAACTTTGACCTCGAAAAAAAATAATTCTAAGAACACCCCTTTTTTATTCAAGGATTGTTTTTAAGATTTTCGTTCGCAATCTTACAAGAATTTAAAGTCGTGATTACAAAATGCTATAATTTTAACCTCGAAAAATAAATTAAAAGCACTGCTTCTCGATTAAATGGTTAATTTTGATATTTTTCACTCAAAAATATTAATAATATTAATTATTTGTAATTGTTTCTTATTATTTTTTTTAATATAAAACATCAATTATTTTTATTTACATGGATGACTTATATCAATAAGTAAAGAAACATTATAATCGAAAAACAGAAATAAGTAAGGTGTTGATCTTGGTAAAGTGATTATCTCATTGTAACAACTTTACTTTTTCCTTGCATGGAATGTCTCATTTAACTTGGTTTTCCATGCAATCAATCATGTGTTAGAGTTCCAATAGAGATTAGCTTTGTGAGTTGTAAGCTCAATTAAGTGATCTTATCTGCCTACAGATTGCAGTTATCACTGGACTTATTTCATTATATAAATAAATCTTCATCCTTACACCTTAATACATAGACCTAATTTAGATCATTCGTTCTCTCCTTGTTTGTAGAAGTGTCTGGTCTTGCAGTGTGATCCTGAGGAGTTTTTATCTCCTTCATGGTATCAGAGTAGTTCTGCAAACCCCTTCTCGTCTGTGCATGTTGTGTTCTCATTTTTCCATCTATAATTGTACCAATCCACATATTGTGGTACACAGCCCCTGATCAACGCAGATTTGGACTATATATGGAAGATTAGTGGCGCCCATGGATTCTCACTCTGGGATCTGACGGCTGTGACAAGTGATTTCTAGGTTGACTGTGTGATTCCTTTTTCAGTTTCACAGCAAGCCCAGGTGCAGTTTCCTTCATACAGATTTGCGTTGTCCAATCAGCTCTACTCCTCGTACAATTGTTTGGCTTTGGCTTTCGATTTTATCTCTGAGGTGGATCTATTGCTTTGATTTGTGAGGTTGCGACTGGGGTTCAATGCAGGCGGTTCCCGCAGGAGGCACCACTTTATTCAATTTATCGGTACATTGAAGATCTAAATGAAGTGCAGATAGGCATTTCCTTTGAAGTATTTTTTACTGAATTCTTTCACGGCGAGAAATTTCGGCTTTTTCTGAACGGACAATTGAACGTTCCCAGATTCGAAAATGGTTCGGTCCATCGGAGATTCCAGCGATCCAAAGGTCATTCGCGGGTTCGAATACCAGAGTGGACGGCTAGGGTTCCATTGGGGGAGCAAGCCTAGCGCGGATTTCCCCTCCTTCCACGCAATATCAGGGCAGGACTCTTAAATCCTAAGGTATTCTGGGCAGTCATCTTTGATATACAGTTTTGTGGTTACGGGCCTTCCAATGGAAACTTAAAGTTCAACAGCTCCTGCAATCAAAGGGACTTCGGCAAACTTTAGGTGAGAATCAACCCATACTTACCAAGGAAATGGAGAAATTTGCTTACCGAAACAAGCTCGATGAATCCATGGGATTGATTGGGTTACATGTTTCAGACAGTTTGCTATTCCATCTCGATGGACGTGATACTCCAAAGAAAAGTTGGGATAAGTTGGCTTCATTATTTGGAAAAGTCGACAACTTTAGGGCCTTATAGTTGGAAGCAGAGTTGTCTTCATTAGTTCATGATGAACCTGCCTCCATCGAAGACTATGTTTTCAAGTTCAAGTCATTGCTAGCCCAGTTAAAAGGATGTGGAAAAAACAAATCTAATGATTAGTGCATTTTCCAGATTCTCTTCAAATTGAAAGGTCTTTATCATGTATTTTTTTCTACATTTTATTCTACGATGGATGCATTAGGAGATGAATTTAAAATGCCTTCTTTTGAGCTATTTTGTGATCGTCTAACAAGATAACAATCCAAGCTTCAGCAGCTAGATGCTCTTTCTAGCTTTACAAATCAAGCTCTTTTGGCCCATGCCTCCAAAGGTAAGAAGAAAGGCTCATGTAAAAAGAAGAAAGATTCTACACAAGGTGGTGAGACTCCCTCCAAACCTCAGCAGAAACCAAAATCATCTCCATCTTCCAAGTCTGGTGAGTCTTCCTCCAAGACAAAGAAGAAAAAGTCAAATGAAACTTGCATCTTTTGTGGTGGTCAAGGGCATCTAGAATCAAAATGTTGGAAGAAACTTTGAATGAAGCCATGTAGCAACATAAAAAATTGTGTCCAAACCTTCTTCAATAGGTGAAGGGCATGCTTTATCTACTCGGGCCTTGTATGCATCTTCAGATAGTTGGATATTTGATTCAAGTGCATCTCATCATATGACTCATTCAAATGAGTTACTACCTTCAACATCTCATTATAGGATTTCTTAGATTGCCATTGGAGACTCTACATAGCTTGATGTTTTAGAATCGGGCATTGTGCAGTTAAATGAAGGGTGCATTAAGGATGTTCTTTTTGTTCCTGACATCTCTGCTAATCTACTCTCAATTTATCAGATTTGTCATTTTGGTGGTGGGAAAACAATTGTGTTCTCTCCCAATGACGTAGTCATCCGAGAACTACAAAATCCTGACATTGTTGTTGCCTCAGGGACAATCGATCATAGCACCAAACTGTACAGGTTTGTTGGTTTTGACCATTTTTTAGCCTCCTCTTTCATTGCACATGTTGATTCTTTGAGTAGGCTTTGGCATGAAATATTTGGACATCTAAACTACAGGTACTTGCAGTAGTTGAGCACACAAAAGTTGGTTCATGGACTTGCTAAAGTTTCTTGTACTGATGGAGTTTGTTCAAGATGTGTTCTTGGAAAACAACATCAAGATCTTTCTCCAAAAGGAAAATCCTTGCGTGCTACAACACCTCTTGAGTTGGTACATAGTGATCTCATGATTTTCTCATTTTCAGGTGCTAAGTATGCACTCACTTTCATTGATGACTTCTCACGACACTCTTGGGTGTACTTTCTTAAGTTCAAAAGTGAGATCTTTGCCACCTTAAAGACCTTCAAGGCCTTTGTTGAGAAGCAATCATCTCATTCTATCAAGAATTTGCGCACAGATAATGGGGGGGAATATGTCAGTCAGGCATTCAAATATTTTTGTAGAGAACATGGTATTATGCATCAGTATTATATTCCCTACACCCCTCATCAAAATGGCATTGCTAAAAAAAACCGAGACATTGAAAGAGGTGGAAAATTGTATGATTCGGTCCAAGGACATGGCACCTTCCTTTTGGGCCGAAGCAGTGACCTATGCCAATTACATTTTGAATCGAATGTCTCATAAATCAATGTTGCATATGAATCCAGAGGAAGCTTGGAGTCATGTCAAGCTCGATGTCTCTACTTTTAGAGTATTTGGCATCGTTGCGTGGGCATTAATTCCAAATCAAAAGTGTCAAGCTATGCAAAAGAAGATCCAACCACTGATATTTGTTGGCTACTATGAAGACATGAAATCATATAGGTTATTTTATCCTATTACTAATGATGTCTTGTTTCATAGGGTTGTTCATTTTGATGATCATTTCAAACACTCATCTAGCCCTACTCTCTCCATATATTGCCATGATGGTATCGATCATGTTGACGGTCTTTTTTTTTATGAACAAGAAGATGAGGAACATCAACCAGTTGCAGATGAGGAAACTCAGTCAGTCGAACATCATCAAACAACAGTTGAGCAAGCTGCACAAGAACAACTTGATCAAGAACAATGATTGAGGAGGAACCTAACCGGTATGGTTATAAGCCATCAGATTTCAATTATTTTTCTTCTACTCCTTGCAACATCCAGCCACAGATGACAAGTATCTCTCTTTTAAGTCATGCCATTTCAAATGATCCCGAATAATTATCTGATGTTGTTGGGAAAACTGAATGGGAAAATGCCATGATAGAGGAGTATTCTTCCTTGACGAAGAATCACACATGGGATCTTGTTCCTCTTCCTAAGGGAAGAAAAATAGTTCATTGCAAATGGGTCTATAGAACCAAATATGTTGCAGATGGATCTATTGACAAACATAAGGCACGACTAATGGCCAAGGGATTTTCACAGGTTGAAGGGATTGATTATTCTGAGACTTTTTCCCATGTTGCCAAGATGAATTCCATACGTCTTGTGTTTTCTCTTGTTGCCTCTCAAGGCTGGACAGTTTACCAAATGGATGTGAAGAGTGTTTTTTTGCATGGAGATTTACAAGAGGAAATCTACATGGAGTATCCTCCTGGTTTTGTGCAGGACTCTTCCCTTGTATGCAGGCTTTGACGTTCATTGTATGGTCTCAAACAAACTCCCCAAGCTTGGTATGAGAAGATGGAAAGTTTTCTTATTACTTCAGGTTTCCAGTGTTGCCAATCAGATCCTACAGTTTACACTTGAAAGGAAGGAATTGATCTTTTGATATTAGTTTTGTATGTGGATGATTTGATTCTTGCTAGGAGTTCTTCATCCATGATTTAAAGTGTACAACAAAAATTGATGGCTCAGTTTGATATGACGAATATTGGTCTTCTACATTACTTTCTTGGTTTGCAGGTTCATTAGTCTTCTGAAGGGATCTCCATCTACCAACAAAAGTATGCCCTTGATTTACTTCAACGCTTTGGCATGGCTAATTATAAGTCTGCACCTACTCCTTTTCAGTCAAGTGTAATTCTTTCTACCAGTTTCTCTTCACCACAAATCAATCCATCATTGTATCAAAAACTAGTTGGGATTCTATTGCATTTGACTCATACACGTCATGACAGCTCCTTTATAGACGGACTTGTATCTCGGTTCTCTCGGGATCCTCATGAGATTCACTGGAAGGCAGCTAAGCGCATTCTTGGGTATATTAAGGGGACTACTAGATTTGGTATTCAGTATACCGCTGGTACTTATGAGCTTGTGGGTTTCACAGATTTTGACTGGCGAGTTCCATTGATGATCGGAAGTCCACTTCAAGCTTTGTTTATCGCCTTAGTTCCACTCATATTGCCTGGTCTTGTAAAAAGAAATCAGCAATTGCATTATCGTCTATAGAGGTTAAGTATCATGTTGTTTTTCTTTCTAGTCAATAATTCATTTGGCTTCGACAACTATTGACAAAGTTTGGCATTTCACAGGATTATCATACCAAAGATCCCACTACTCTTTGGTGTGATAATCAAAGCGTCATCCACGTATGTGGCAACACAGTTGAGCATCAAAGGACCAAGCACATTGAGATTCACATGCACTTCATTCGACAACTCATCCAAGATGATGTTATTCGCTTGGAGTACTTTCCTACTAAAGAGCGGGTTACTGACATCTTCATTAAACCTTTGGCATCCCCTCGTTTTCTTCAATTATGATCGATTCTTGGGGTGAAGGAAGTTGTCCTTGAGTGGTCATCTTGAGTCCTCCTACCTTCACTTTTTCACTTTTTCATTTTTATGACGTATTCTCTATTTTGGGGAGGAGTTTTTTTCCTACAGGTTTTTCTCCTTTGCTTCATTTATGAGAGTTGTATATGGGTACCTTATCAGGCCTTGTTGTTGGGACTCATTCTTTTTGTTTTTTTGTTTTCTCCCTACGTTTCGCTTATGGGGGGTGTTGGATTTCCAATGAAAATTAGCTTTGTGAGCTATAAGCTCATGTAGGTGATCTTATCCATCCAGTTATGACAGCTATCACTAGGCTTATTTCATTGTATAAATAAACATTCATCCTTGCACCTTAATACACAAATCTAGTTTAGATCATTTGTTCTCTTTCTTGTTTGTAGAAGTGTTTGGTGTTGCAGTGTGATCTTGAGTTTTAATCTCTTTCATCATGATCCCGTATGATATATAAGCACCTAGGTACAAGAAGTTTTGCAAATTCTAATTTGAGAAGGAGAACAACAACCTTAAAGAGATAATGGCCATGGCCATGTTAAAGGTATCATATATTTGAGATGGATGATATATTGTGATCATTGGTTGGAGAAGTGCTTGAAATTATCCACTCTTAAGAATCATTATATATTTAATATTTGGTCTTTATTTTCAAGGCATGGTTCACTATTTATAGAAAGAGTGGTGTTCTCCTCTTAAACGACCAATTATGTGACACCACTAGATGGTGCCATGTAATTTCACGAATGTATTAGATTTTTATGTTTTTTGGATTCATTATGACATTAAGTCCACACAATGTTATATATTTACAAAATGTGTACTTTTCAAAAGAAGATATTCAGGTTCATATACAAATGGCAGAAGCCCAATATATAATATAATATAGGAAGAGTTGTGACTTTCTGCTCACACTTGTGTGTGCACGTTCTATCACACCTTTATATAAACATAGTGTTGGTATAGCCTTAATGACCTATGTTAAGATTACACTAACATCTCCCCTTATGCTTGACTTGGGGATAGGGAAGGGACATTACAATAAACCCCCCATAGTTTTCATCTCCTTCATCCTAAGTTGAGTACACAAAGTGGCCACTATGAAAGATTTTGCAAAGATGTCTTGAATACAACAATGCTACATATGAATTTTTGAATCCTAGTTTAACTATTGAAACAATGACAAACACTAACAACATCTTGACCATCGCAAATTACTGACAAGATCTTAACGAAGAATACATTCACAAAACTATAGCCTCTAAAATTTTCACACAGACCTCTTCTAAATTGATGAAGCAATCACAAGGAAACTAAATCCAAGTGTCAAAGAGGATATGCATGAGCGATCAAAGCAGGAACTCAAATCCCACAAAGGTGTCAAATAATATTCTTCAAAATGATATAGATGGTAGAGAGGCTTACAACCATGCACTCACAATGGTAAAAAAGAAAACTAGAAACTTGACCATGCTCTCATAATGGTCAATATGCTCAATAAGTGCTCTAAACACCACATGCAACAAGATGGTGGTCAAAAAGAAAACTAGAAACTTGACCATGCTCTCATAATGGTCAATATGCTCAATAAGTGCTCTAAACACCACATGCAACAAGATGGTATTTCCATCATAAAGTGCACATGTACCAAACAAAGCAACAAATAAAGACACCAGCATGCTATAAAGCATTGAGGTTGTAGTTATAATTAGTGAATCATCAAAAGGAGAGAAGAGCATTGTATAGTTGCGCAGTGGACAAATCACCACATTGATAAGATGTACTTAACTAAGAGCTCAAATGTCACCATGAACAATCACCAATCCATCCACATTTAATCTTGATAGTGGGTATCAATCCAAAATTGTGTCATCTACACCTCTTAATCGTTGATTTTTACACAAAACTATGGCAATAAGAATGTCAATACTTAAGTGAATAGTGACAATGTCTCTAAGCAATATGATTAGGACGTTGATATAGGTCAATTGTGGCTATTAAATTATTTGGTTTCTACTTATCAAAGAGTGTGGTGTATGATTCTTACAAATCAATAGGAGTAGGTGTTGTAGGATTCACTTTTTGCGAAATAAAAGCAAAATGGTAACATACATCAAGCAATCAACTCTCAACATATCCAAACCCTGCTCTCATTGGTCTCATCTCAACTTCAATTGGACTTGCAATACCATGTCTAGGTTTCGCAAGCACGCCACTTGTATAGCCCATTTAACAAAGTAACTTAGAACCAATATTTTTTATTTGTTTATCGAAATCAAGGGAATACAACTTATGAGTAGTTAACAATGCATAAGGAGAAGATACTCCAAAAGAGAGCAGAGTTTCCTTTTACGGGGTATCAAGTACTTCCTCCTCTCCTAAATAATCCATGGGTTTCTTAACCAAAGCTTTAAGGTTTCTTCTATTTCTTGCACAAGATTTTGAATGAGGTTGAACATGGTCTTAATAGACTTCTCATTTTCAATCAGTTGTTGAAGTAGGAAATTGATCATTCTTTAGGTATTAATACTCATGAAAGAGTCTACTCACTCATCACAAAGCCAATAAGAATATTCCTATAGTGTATTAACCTCATCATGAAGTTAGATATTAGCTTCATGAATTGAA
>ML780272.1:165473-185664 GCA_009831015.1 Picea engelmannii
TGGGGTAGCAAGCTAAGTGGGCTTGATTGTGGGGAAAACTCCACAGTTAAGCGCGCTTGAGCCAGAGGCGTCTTGGGATGGGTGACCACCTGGGAAGTCCTGGTTACCGGGTGCAAGCCCCAGAAGTGATGATTGATGCTATGTGATTCATTTCGTTGGCTTCAATCCCATTTCTTCACCCCTGTGAGCATCACGATGCAATGAGTGCTAAGTGGACTATTCAAATCATGAGAATTACTGGTCAGTTGAGACTAATACTCATGAATATGGGTCATAGATTAATGACTTACACTACGCAGTTAATCCCAAAAGAAAAGAATATATTTTTTTCTATTATAAAGAAAAATAAAAGAATAAAAACAAAATATTATTACCAGCTTGTGCTACATCAATATCCACTATTTACAACCGTGCAACCACAAATTATTATGTACAACATTTTTCTTATGATTTTAAGTGTAGTAACTCTATTGTTCATTATACCAATCCATACAATTGTCATAGAAGTAAAAGGGTAAATTGTCATTGTTTAACAAAAAGTCGTGACCTTTGTTAAAACAAAACAGAAAGGAAAAAAATAATAATTAACTTCTACATTATATTAATTTTAAGAAGTGAAGAATATATGGTGAAAAATATAAAAGGAGGATATATAATAAAAAAGTCAAAAAATTTAATTAAAAAAAACGGTTGTTTTAAAAGTTCACAAATTCAGTGAGTTGAGAAAGGAGTATAGCTAAAAGATTTATTTTGGGAAGTGTGAAGGTAATATTAAATTATTTTTCATTAATTACCAAGGTAAAAAAAATATTAAGTGAATATTAAATTACTTTTGGTAAAGTATAAGAAAATATTCAAGTTTTTGAACCCTATATATAAAAAGAAGAATTATCAAGGATTATTTTCTTAAAAGAGTGTAAAGGAATATTAGAGGAAGATATCTATTAAGTTAAGAAGCTTAAGTCTTATTATTATTAAAGGGATGTTATAATAATTATAAGGTCAATTCAAATTAAAAAATGGATTTTAAGAAAGGAATATTTTCTGATAAAAATCATCTAACTAGATGCATCGGATTATTAACATTTAGAGGAAATATTCAATAGAAAGAAGTTAGCATCCGCATTTGCCCAAATAAGAAGAAAAATCATATAAGTATGGATTTGGCGAATCAATTAATAATTCCAAAGACAAATGTAATCGAAACAAAAGACTATTTTTTGCAATAAATATAACATCAAGGACTTACCATTGACACTCGAAGATTATAAACTCATATCGAATTTCGAGGTTACAATGATATATCAAATAGAGGTTGATATAATCCTCGGCTCGACTTGGTTAAAGACGTTGGGTAGCTTAATATTAAACCTTGTGAAAAAAAAATTAATGTTTTCCTACAAGAAGAAAAAAAAAATTACATGATGTCTCAACGAAGTTAGATTCAATATCTACGTCAAAAGATCTTGATCATATATCCAAAATACTATTGTCAGAGAAACAACAGTCAATACTTGAGATCCAAAAAGAATGTGACAAAATCGTCATAGACAAAGATGCAGAAATTTGTCGCCTAAAAGCTCATAATCAAAGTTTATTCACATAGATTAAGAAGATCAAGAGTGATAAGAAGACAGTACAAGACAAGTTAGAACAACTTACCAATAAGGAATCATTGGTGGATAAAGAGATAATGACTAAACCTATGGAGATAGAGAATTATTCTAATGAAAAAAACCCGATAATGAATAAGGGAATTAATACATACCCAATCACTTACAACCCAAAAGTTTGCAAACTCAGTTGATGTAAAGAGGTCTTCACATATCCAAGTAGAATCAAGCCAAAGCTATGAAGAAGACTCAATTCCAAAAGCTAATCAAGAAGAAGCTATAAGTATATGAAGTAAAGATCAGATTGCAAGGATGCCTTATAGACATCCTAATCACAAAAATCGATACTTCAACCAATCAAGGTATCCACAGAAACAAATGACAAATATGTCAAAAATTATTACCTCCATTACAAATGATTCTTAAGATAGAAGTTATCAGGGGAATCGAAATACATCAAGTTTTCTACAAGAACCCTATAAAAGCCTAGTTTTGCAGAAGATCGATTTAAGGTGGGCAGACTCCCTTACAGTTCGACAGTTCTACTCAGCGCTTAGAAGATCCTATCGTTTCAAGTCCTCAACGATCACTAATTCAATAATAAAGAATAAGGAGACATTATTACAAGCCAGAAGCAAGAGATAAGTCTTCCATGAGTATGCTTTAAGGACAAAACATTTTTTAAGGGGAAGGCAATGTTATGAACATAATATATAATAATAAGTATAAATACATCATAAATAGTTAATGAATAATAAAGAAGAGACA
Organism: Picea engelmannii; assembly: GCA_009831015.1. Lineage (NCBI taxonomy): Eukaryota > Viridiplantae > Streptophyta > Pinopsida > Pinales > Pinaceae > Picea > Picea engelmannii. The sequence goes on from ML780272.1 coordinate 167,855, forward strand.
CCTTCCCAGTGAAAGTTCATGTCTCTTCACGAAAGGGTACCCATGTGTGCGTATATAAGGCCCTCATTCTTATTCTACTCACCATCTCATATTCATATACATTATTATTTAATATATTATCCTTTATGGATTATAACTTGTTGTCCTACCTACATTGGGTATTTACCTGGTGAACCGACTTGGTTCACCACAGGGACCGTCATATTCAGTTTTCCAAAAATGTTTGCAAAATCTATATTCAACTGAATGTCATCTGCAGGAGTTGGCTTAGGAAGCAACTCACATACCGGCAGTGGCGGTGATGGAGCCACCTTTTCTACTGGTGGAACAGGAGTATCGGGTTGTGACGGAGGGGATGAAGCATTTTTTCTTCTCTAGGTTAAAATTTCCCTCCTCTTTAGTTCCTTCTTCTAATCATATGTCAATTTACTTAAGGCCCGGAGTCTCCCCTCTCTTTCCCTTATTCTTTTGGCTTCATTGATCTATTCTTGAGTAACTAGTTCATCGTTGAGATTGCAAATCATGAAGTTTATATCGTCAGGGTAATCTTTGTTTTGTTGGGGGCACTCGTCTTCCCTGTGGAGATCTTGGCATGGGAGACACCAATCTTATATATCAACTGTCCCAACAAGTTTCAAAGTATCTCGGACCTTTGCCTCTTGTTGAGGTCTTGGTTTCCAACCAGTGGCATCTCTTTATTGTCTGGCAAACTGAGGTCTCAGAGCAGAGTGATTTCTTTCCACTGTAGTCATACGGTTCATAAGCTAGTTTTTCACCTTATCCAACTGAGTATTCATTTGGTCTATCTTCTGAGGCAGAAGAGCAATCAGATCAGGAGCACTGTTGTTGGAAACCTTGGTCCTTGATTATATCATGTTATGAGGATACTGAAAAGGTTATATTTTTTAATCAAGGAGGTTTTATTCAATGTCGATATTGAACTCTTTAGCCTCTGCCAATGATGTGGGCTTCTTATCCTTAAGTATGTATCATAACTGTCTTTCAAAGGCTTTCATGTAAAGGAGACAAATTGATGATGTTGTAGGACGGTAATCTGTTGGCATTTGACTGTACAACTTGTAAAATCTAGAAATGAATTCCCTCACCGTTTCATTCTCATTTTTTTTTTATTTGATTGAACTGAGTCCCAAGTGTCCCACCTGTTGATGATTGCAGCTATGTGAGACATTCTCCAGAACACAAACCTGAGAAAGAGCTCCTGAGAGGGGTGTGTGGTTCCTACCCGAGACACAGTTGGAACGTAGAGATGGCCTCCTCCTTACAGAGAGTTGAGAAGAACTCCATATGATTCTCCTATGTAACGCAGTGAGAAAGGAGATATGTAGAGTTGGACGTGCATGTGGTTGAGCACAAGGTGAACATGTGAAATCCCAAAGTGTTGGGTGCATCGTCATGAGACAGAGATGAAGTTGATGTATTAGCCTCCTCTGAGCTGAGAGTTGACGAGAAAATCCATATGACTCTCATGTGTAATGTAGTGGGAAAGAATATTTGTTCAGCGGACGTGCATGTGGACGAGCACAGGTGAACGTGATCCTAGTGGTTGAGCACTAGTGAAGAAGTGGTTCTTTTTTGTAATTTAGTGAGCCATAGATATGGACATCCCCATAGGATGTGCCCCTAGTGGTTGAGCACTAGTGGGTGTATGAGATCCCTTGCTATATTTTTCAAGAGTTAGACCTACATGTAACCTTAATTGTAATGTAAAGGGTACAAGTCATCCCCACCTTAATGTAATTGATAATTAATGTAAAAGATAATTAATCTGGCTATTATTAATTATACTGTGACTTAGAGAGGTCGGCCTTGTTGTGCCAATATACCCTTTTGTTGATAGGTCAAGTCTAATATAAGTAAAGGTACATTCCCCATTCTGGAATCATATCTTTCATGTGAGTTTGGAAATTTCAGCAAGTACACCTTCTTGGGAAAAGTGTGCACCTCTCTTGGGCGCTAGTCTTCTAGGGTTTGAGCACCCTCTTGTGTGCTAGGTTTTATTGGTGGTGAAGGTCTTTATCTTGAATAATATAGCAAAGGATCTGGTTGGGTTTTCTTCCCTTGTTGAGAAGGGTTTCCCAGGATACTTCTTGTGTTCTTGTGCACGGTGTTTCTTCTTTTGATCTTGGTTGTTGCAATATTATTGGTTATGGTTAAGTCAAATGAAAAAAATGGACTAAATTTCATTCTTAACCTTTCTCATAGAAAACTTAGCATGGTTTCAGAGCATAGATCTTGAAGAACCCATTGCACAAAACATATTTCATCCATCCTCTCTCTCTTCTGCAGAAACCATACGGCCCTCCTAGTGTTTCCAAAAAAATTGTACGGCCTACTCTTCTAAGGGTTTTCAACACTTGAAACTTGGATGTTGGGGCTAAAAAGGACATAGGTGTGTACGGCCTCTTTCAGTGCACCTCCAACAAGTCTCAAATTGCAATTCCGATCATTTTGACTTTTTGGCACTAGGGTTTCACTAATTTCTGCAGAAATTTTCAAAATTGTATTTCTGCAACTCTTTGAAGAAGCTCTTCAGCTTACCAGGGCTATCATATTTCTCAAAGGCTTATTTTTGGCAGTTATAAGTCCAACAAAACCTAAAAGTGCTAGCCTAGCCTAGCCGTTATTTTTTCTAACCTAGTTGACAAGGATTTGTGAAGAATCCAAAATGAGCAAAATTATGATGGGAGGCAAGCTTGATGATTCAAGCAAACTCGGTTCCAGGAAGAGAAGACCTCAAAGAAATGAAGACATCAACATCTCAGCACTCTCCGGTATGGTCCCTACCAATGATAATACTTGGTTAATTGATAGTGGTGCCTCCAGGCACATGACCGGTCTTAGAAATCGTTTAACACATTATTGAGAAAGAGACACATCTACATGTTGTTCTTGGAGATGATGCCAGATATAATGTGATAAGAGTTGGAACTACTGCCTTCCAACTATATTTAGATATGCAGCTTCAATTAGAAGAAGTAATATATGTACCTAGAAAGAAGAGGAACCTTGTCTCTATTTCTGCCTTGGAAGACAAAGGTTGTAATATTACCTTCTCAGAAGGAAGAGTTCTTGCATGGCACAAAGACTCTCATATAAGTTCTGCCAAGGTAATTGGTGTCCGAGAAAATAGTTTGTACAAATTAACCATCAAACCGATCCAAGCCTTATTACATGACACTATCAGCTTGAGTGAGATATGGCATAGAAGACTTGCTCACATTCATTATAGAGCTCTTCCAGCTCTAGGGAAAATGGTAACAAGTATACCAGAAATACAGATTCAGCATAAAGGTGCTTGCAAAGGTTGTGCCCTTGGCAAAAATGTTAAAGGATCCTTCCCAAGCAGTGACAATAGATCCAAGGAAATCTTGGACTTGATATATTCATATGTAAGTGGGCCAATGATTGTTGCATCTCTAAATGGGTACTTCTACTATGTACTCTTCATAGATGATCACTCCAGAAAAACTTGGATTTACTTTCTAAAGAACAAGGATGGAGTCCTTGCAAAATTTCAAGAATTCAAAACTCAGATTGAGAACCAGACCTGAAGAAAAATCAAAATAGTAAGATCAAGTAATGGAGGAGAATACACCTCAAAAGAATTCAGCAGTTTTTTCTATTGAAGCAGAAATCATGAGGGAGCTCAAATTTCCTTACAACCCTAAAAAAAATGGGGTTGTTGAAAGGAAAAACAGAACTATCATTGAGAAAACGAAAGAAATGATACATGATCAGAGTCTACCTATGACTATATGGGAAGAAGCATGTATGACATTAGTATATGTTCAAAATAGAAGCCCTCATCAGATCCTAAAGAAATTACTCCAGAAGAAGCCTTCACCGGAGTGAAGCCTGATATTGGACACTTCAGAATATTTGGATGTCCAGTATATCTTCATGTACCCAAAGAAAAGAGATCCAAGCTAGAACCTTTAAAAAGGAAGGGCACATTTGTTGGATACACTGAATCCTCAAAAGCATATCGAATCTACATTCCTGGTCAGAGACAAATTCAAGTAAGCAGAGATGTTACTTTTGAAGAAGAAGTAGCCTTCTAGAAATCCAGAGAAGCTCAGATGGAAATTGATAGTGAGACAATGCCTTCTCCCCCTTCAGCAGTTCAGAGGGAGACATATATTATTCCATATGATCCAATAACTCCATTTTATCCAGTTGTTCCAGCAAATTTAGTTGCTCCAAGAAACATACCCAGAGATATTACAATTGGACTTAAAAGGCCTGCTTGGGCCTGACAAACTCTACAATAAGTAAAAGGGAATAAATCCCCACAAGGAACAACCAGAGAGAGAAAGAGACAAAAGAGATTCTTAAGCTACCTTTCAGCCATGACCCACATTATTGACTCAGTGGCATCTTTTCATGGAGAAGCTTCAGGTGAACAAGTATGGCAAGATGCCATGACTGAAGAATACCAATCTATATTAAAAAATGATGTATGGGATGTTGTTCCAATACCATAGGAAAAGTTTGTCATGACTTTCAAATGGATTTATAAAATCAAGCATGTTGTTGATGGAAGCATCGAAAAATACAAAGAAATATTTGTGGCCACGGGGTTTTCACAAATAGAGGGAGTGGACAGTGACGAGACTTTTGCACCAGTAGCCCGATACACCTCCATCTGATCTATCATTGCACTAGTTGCTTCCATGGGTTGGAAGCTACATCAAATGGATGTAAAGACATCCTTTCTCAATGGTGAAATTGAGGAAGAAGTTTATATTGAGCAGCCAGAAGGATTCGTTGTACACAACGAAAGATCTCATGTATGCAGGTTAAAGAAATCCCTATATGGTCTAAAACAAGCACCATGTGCTTGGTATGAGAAAATGGATGGATTTATGATAAGTTTGGGATTCAACAAAAGTGTTGTTGACCCAAACTTATATTATCACATTGATGGCAATAAGTGTTTGATTTTGGTCCTACGTATGGACGACCTTTTCCTCACTGGTTCGGAGAAACTCATTGTTGAATGCAAACAAGCATTGACTACTAAATTTGAAATGAAGGATTTGGGATTGATGCATTACTTCTTGGGACTAGAAGTATGGCAAAGAACAGATGAGATTTTCCTAATTCAAGGAAAATATACTATGGAGATATTGAAAAATCTCGTCATGACTGAATGCAAATCCATGCCCACTCCAATGGTTATGGATTTGAAGAAAATGAGTGATTTTGATTCAGGAGATGTAGATCCACACTTATATCGAAAATTGATTGGATCGCTGATGTATATGGCTAACACCAAATGAGACATTTTCTATAAAGTGAGGAAATCACTTGTTTACTCCAATGCTTCCTGAATGACCAGAATTACCTTTACCGAATTACCAGTTCTTTAGAATTCCCAATGCTTCCAAAATTACAAGTCCCGAATTACCAACCAATGAATCTGAATTCCAGTACTTCTCGATCATATGCTTTCCAATCCCAGTCAATCCTTGCTATCCAATTCAATAGACATGTCGTTGTCACTCATGAGGAAGAAAGACCACCTTCGTGTTATTTGCGCTGGATAGCACTCAAAACCCCCTGAGCATAATCAGGTAAGGAGGGGAGGATAAGAATGATTCCTTCCCTAAACATATAAGCATCTCTCGGCATAGCTAGCTATAGGAAGGAATGATAATAAGGATCCCTTTGCATCTATCGCCATAGCTATTGAGGAGGGGACGATCATTCTGATCCATATGGCTCCTGGCTCACGCTGGGTGCGGGCTCCCAGTAAATGTTCTTAGCCAGTTTATGAGCCAACCGAGACAGACACACTGGATAGCTGCAAAACATGTATTGAGATACTTACAAGGCACAATTGGTTATGTCCTAAGATATGCCTCTAATGTGGAATTGAGCCTGCAAGGATATCTCGATGCAGATTGGGCAAGAAGCGTAGTAGACAGAAAAAGCACCTATGGTTGTTGCTTCACTTTAAGGTCTGCCATGGTTTCCTGGTGTAGTAGAAAACAAAGCTATGTTGAATTGAGCATCGCAGAGGCAGAGTACATTGCATTGAGTGTAGCAGTCTGCGAAGCAGTATGGCTTCGCAAACTTCTAACTGACGTGTTCGATCATGAGATGGATCCTACTACTATTCATTGTGAAAACCAGAGTTGTGTAAAGCTCTCTGAGAACCCTGTGTTTCATGACAGATCGAAACACATTGAGATAAAGTATCACTATATCAGATACATGGTGTAGAGGAAGACAGTACATGTGCAGTATCTTCCTACTCATCAACGGATCACAGATATCTTCACCAAACTACTTGCCAAGACAAAGTTCGAGTATTTCTGTGAGAGACTTGGTCTGGTGGAAAATGCCTCCCTAGCTGAGAGAGTGTGTTCATGGTTGCAGCTACATAAGACAGTCTCCAGCACACAAATCTGAGAAAGAGCCCCTGAGAGGGGTGTGAGGTTCCTACCTGAGACAAAGTTGGAACATAGATATGGCCTCATCCTTACAGAGAGTTGAGAAGAACTCCAGATGATTCTCTTATGTAACACAGTGAGAAAGGATATATGCATAGTTGGACGTGCATGTGGCTAAGCACAAGGTGAATGTGTGAAATCCAAAAGTGTTGGGTGCATCGTCATGAGATAGAGATGAAGATGATGTATTAGCCTCCTCTGAGCAGAGAGTTGACAAGAAACTCCAGATGACTCTCATGTGTAATGCGGTGGGAAAGAAGATTTATTGAGTGGATGTGTCTGTGGACGAGCGCAGGTGAACGTGATCCTAGTGGTTGAGCACTAGTAAAGAAGTGGTTCTTCTATGTAATGCAATGAGCCAGAGATATGGACATCCCCATAGGATGTGCCCCTAGTGGTTGAGCACTAGTGGGTGTATGAGATCCCTTGCTATATTTTTCAAGAGTCAGACCTACCTGCAACCCTAATTGTAATGTAAAGCATACAGGTCGGCCCCACCTTAATGTAATTGATAATTAATGAAAAATATAATTAATCTGGTTATTATTAATTATATTGTGATTTAGAGAGGTCGGTCATGTTGTGCCAATAGACACTTTTGTTGATAGGCCAAGTCTAATATAAGTAAAGGTAGATTCCCCATTGTGGAATTATATATTTCATGTGAGTTTGGAAATTTCAGCAAGTACACTTTCTTGGGAAAATTGTGCACCTCTTGGGCGCTAGTCTTCTAGGGTTTGAGCACCCTCTTGTGTTCTAGGTTTTATTGGTGGTGAAGTTATTTCTCTTGAAGAATATAGAAAAGGATTTGGCTGGGTTTTCTTCTCTTGTTGAGAAGGGTTTCCCAGGATACTTCTTGTGTTCTTGTGCATGGTGTTTCTTCTTGTGATCTTGGTTGTTGTAATATTATTGGTTATGGTTAAGTCAAATGAAAAAAATGGAATGAACTCCATTCTTAACCATTCTCATAGAAAAATCAACATGGTTTCAGAGCATAGGTCTTGAAGAACCCATTGCACAAAACATATTCCAGCCATCCACTCACTCTTCTACAGAAACCGTACGGCCCTCCTAGGGTTTTCAGAAAATTCGTACGGCCTACTCCTCTGAGGATGTTCAGCACTTGAAACTTGGATGTTGGGGATAAAAAGGACATGGGTCTGTACGGCCTCCTTCAGTGCATCTCCAGCAAATCTCAAACTGCAATTCCGAGCATTTTGACTTTTTGGCCCTAGGGTTTCGCTAATTTCTGCAAAAAAATTCAGAATTGTATTTCTGCAACACTTTGAAGAATCTCTTTAGCTTACCAGGGCTATCATATTTCTCAAAGGCTTATTGTTGGCAGTTATAAGTCCAACAAAACCTAAAAGTGCTAGCCTAGCTTACCTATTAGGTTTTCTATACTAGTTAACAAGGGTTTGTGAAGAATCCAGAATGAGCAAAATCATGATGGGAGGAAAGCTTGATGATTCAAGAAAACTCAGTTCCAGGAAGAGAAGACCTCAAAGAAATGAAGACATCAACATCTCATCATTCTCAGGTATGGTCCCTACCAATGATAATACTTAGTTAATTGATAGTGGTGCCTCCAGGAACATGACCGGTCTTAGAAATCACCTAACACATTTCATTGAGAAAGAGACACATCTACATGTTGTTCTTGGAGATGATGCCAGATATAATGTGAGAGGAGTTGGAACTTCCACCTTCCAACTAGATTCAAATATGTAGATTCAATTAGAAGAAGTACTATATGTACCCGGAATGAAGAGGAACCTTGTCTCTATTTCTGCCTTGGAAGACAAAGGCTATAATATTACATTCTCAGAAGGAAGAGTTCTTGCATGGCACAAAGACTCATATAAGTTCTACCAAGGTAATTGGTGTTTGAGAAAACAGCTTGTACAGATTAACCATCAAACGAGTCCAAGCCTTATTACATGACACTATCATCTTGAGTGAGCTATGGCATAGAAGACTTTCTCACATTCATTATAGATCTCTTCCAGCTCTAGGGAAAATGGTAACAGGTCTACCAGAAATACAGATTCAACATAAAGACGTTTGCAAAGGTTGTGCCTTGGAAAAAATGTTAAAGGATCATTCCCAAGCAATGACAATAGATCCAAGGAAATCTTGGACTTGTTACATTCATATGTATGTGGACCAATGATTGTTGCATCTCTAAATGGGTATTTATACTATGTACTCTTCATAGATGATCACTCCAGGAAAACTTGGATTTACTTTCTAAAGAACAAGGATGGAGTCCTTGCAAAATTTCAAGAATTATAAGCTCAAATTGAGAACCAGATTGCAAGAAAAATCAAAATAATAAGATTAAATAATGGAGGAGAATACACCTCAAAAGAATTCAGCAGTTTTTTGTATTGAAGCAAGAATCAAAAGGGAGTTCACAATTCCTTACAATCCTCAACAAAATGGGTTGCTGAAAGGAAAAAATGACCTATCATTGAGGCAACAAAAGCAATGATACATGATCAGAGTCTACCTATGACTCTATGGGAAAAAGCATGTATGACATCAGTATATGTTCAAAATAGAATCCCTCATCAAATCCTAAAGAACGTTACTCCAGAAGAAGCCTTCACCGGAGTGAAGCTTGAGATTGCACACTTTAGAATATTTGGATGTCCAGTATATCTTCATGTACCCAAAGAAAAGATATCCAAGCTAGAACCTTCAGGAAGGAAGGGTACATTTGTTGGATACAATGAATCCTCAAAAGCATATCGAATCTACATTCATGGTCAGAGACAAATTGAAGTTGTTATCACTCCAAGAGTCACTCTCATACTACAAATGAGAGTAAGATTGGTAACATAGAAATGAAAATACTTGATTGGTTTTGTGGATTAAGAAAAAGAAAACAAGGAAGGGGAAGGAAAGTAAGCTATTGTAAATTAATGATGGACCATTGGGCTATGGAGTCAAGCAAACACCCTACTCATTAAATGCAATCAATCTGCATATCAAATAAAGGTTTATTGAATAGAGGAAGAAAAATATAACACAAAGAAGAACATTTATAAGGCAGATATCCTCTCTGCATAAATGAATTCAAGGTACTTGAATGTAAACAGTGACTAATAAGCAAAATGCATCAGATCCTCAGATGCTCAAGAATCCATTAATCAAAGGCAACCATGATCCTCAAGGTGTACAATTCATTCAAGTAAGAAGACAAATTGGAAAAGAAAACAAGAGATACAATATGATAACACAGATATCATGAACCTTCAATAACAAAAATGTTTACAAAAACAGAAGCCCCTCAATGTTACAATGATCACAGGCAAAGTGCCTCCTACAACTTTCTCATCTCTATTGGCTCATGAATCTCCTTCTCCAAGAGATCTCTCCTTCCTTAAATAGAAAATAGCATTCAAATAACCTTAGGAGGTCGAATCCCATCTCCTCTATTGGATTCTAAGTCTTGGAGATAGGTGGCAACAATCAAAGAGACAAAAATCCAACAAACTGCTAATTTTCAAGAATTTGTTGGAAGTCATTAATAAATTGTTTCCACCTCATTGCATGAGGCCTTTGATGGAGCTAAAACTTAGGTGCAGGTATCCCTTGACATCTAACTGATCCTTGATAAGTCATTTGAATCCTCCTTTACAGGTGGCAACCTCCCAACAAGGTGAATATCCAAACCGTGACCGCTACAGGAAATTTCATAGTGCCACTGTAAAACAGTTATGCACATTTGGTAGCGCCAATTATATGTTTAATATCTATCAAACCATAATGCATTTTGGAAAACTGAGAGAGGTTTTTGTTATTTGTTATGTGATGAACAAAAACATCCTCCATATTTCAAAAATACCTTCTCATTTGTTCATAATCCAAGTTTTAAGTTAGTCACTTAAAACTGGCAGAAACGTCCTTGCAAAATAACTCTGCACAATTTGGTCTCTGTCAAAATTTTGGTAGCGCCTGCCTGTGTGTCTGCATGTAATTTGGCAGCGCCATCATAATTCGCAGCTACATCACTTCAACGTTGACATATTTGGTGGCATCTGACATGAAAACAAATTTGGTAACAACCTATGGAATTCATAGCGCCATCATTACACTGCTTAACAGATTTGGTAGCATTTTAGGTAGTAAAATGGCAAACCATGCTATATAGACAATTCTACAGTGCCATGGTGTTATGGAATCTTTGTTCTCTTCTGTATGATGAGACTAATCAAGAACCTTGAGTTGATAGGTTAGAAGCCTATATATGCCTATAGAGTTTATTTAGTTGCTAATGGAGAGGCAAGCCTCTTCTGGCTACAAATTCTTGTGCTAACATAGGCTCCATGGGGGATAGATTCCTCCCTATGAGGCTCTAAGAACTCTTGTAGTTTCAGTGTCTTATCCTAGGGTTGCTCCCAACCTTTAACGTCTGCAATCTTCTTTGATCTGTGACCTTCAACTGAAACTAACAAAAATGACGAAAACGATGCTTGTCCAGCAAGCTTATTGCACACACCTACTCTAATTATTGGGAAAATGAAGCATTCAAGTTACAAGAAACAACCAATGAAGCCATTTCATCATTTTTTCAACTATTTGAAGCTTTGAAATGTGCTTCCTTAAGCACCAAAGATAATTCTTACTTGGAGGCACATCAAAGAAACATTTGGCAATACACTTTCCATTGAAGAAATCAGCGAGCCTAGGCTCACTTGCTGCTTGCACACAGGATGCAAATGGATCCTGAAAAACATCATCAATACTTTCCCCTACAATATTTCTTTGTGTAAAAAGTAAAATTACTTCATAAGTTCCTTCCTCCATTGTGTTTGGTTGTTTCATTGCTTGTTGATTTTCTGATTCATTCTCAATGCATATGGCCTTGGTCCAATCCTGGTCATGAGGTGTATTAGGAAAAAGGCTTAGTGATGCTTGTCTTTCTTTAATTTCAACCTCTCTCATCTACTCACATGGAATTTGATCTTGGCTGCTTGATGAAACTGAGCTTGTGTCTTCAAGAGGAATAGGGGGTTGATAGGGCAGTTCATCACAATTAGAAGTGCTTGGGAAACTACACTCTTATGTCTTATCTTTTGATTGTGAAGGATATTCATCATAGCTTGTCTTATGGTCCCAATTTCTCAGTTTTTCACCTTCTAAACTTAGATTATCATCTTTTTCTTCTTTTTCAGCAACAAAAATATGACATGAGGGTTGAAACAAGCTATTGTTGCTTTGATGGAAAGGGTACTTCTCTTATATAAGGTCTTCAACAGACTGTTCATGGAAATCATTTTCATAATCATCATACAAAGGTGAATCAATGACCATTTGACTATTAATGGTTGAGGGGATTGGTACAATAGCTGGGGCAACTGGTTGTTTAGGGAAAACATTCTCATAGTCATCAAAACTTGACAAATTATGGCACATTGGTTCATTAACAATAGGAGGGATTTCAACAACAATTTTTAAGTTATGAATTCAGTCATGACAAGCTGCAACACTATCCTCATGATGAAATAACTTTGAACCTAAGATGACCTCTTGACTTAAAGAATCGAGAAAAGGAAATGATGGATTGTCCATATTGATCTTTCTCTTGGGGACCTAGATTTTGACATGAATGATGCATTTGTTCTTCAAATTTAGGAAAAGCATTATGAAACTCATCATCTAAGTCCTGCTCTCTGCAATCATCCCCTTCATCATCACTACTAGAGGAATCACTTGTTGAATCCTGAATATATGATGCATACCCCTCACAACAATTCTCAAAAAGTCTTTCAGGTGGATAAATTATCTTGCAATGAGAATAAAAAAACATCATGAAATTTCTTCAAAGAGGAAATACTAGAAGCAGGGAGTGTTCTATACCATTGTATTGCATATCCTTTCAATGAATACATGAACATCATGAACATTTTCATCAATATATCTTCATGATGGATGTCAAATTGTTGCATCAAAGCATGAAATTCATGAACATGCTCAACAGGGTTGTCATTCTCACCTTCATAAAATCTGGGCAGTAGATCTTGCCATTCATCAATTTGAGGCATAGGATGTGGATAACCATCTATGGCTAAGAAATTGAGAGGGGAAAACCTCCTAGCCAGGATAGCCTTCATAGCCATTTAATTTGTCTCATTCCAGTGGAGTCACCAACAGATTCTGAACAATGGAGTCGCCATGGTGAATGTGCAGTCTTGAAGGTGTCCAATTTCAGTCACTATCTAAAGTTGGAGTTGTGCAGTGTCGTTCTTCCCAGGGAGCTTTTCAATCTGCTCAAATCCATCCCTGGCAATGGCGCCATTTATGTTATCACTCCAAGAGTCACTCCCAGACTGCAAATGAGAGTAAGCTTGATAACATAGAAATAAAAATACTTGATTGGTTTTGTGGATTAAGAAAAAGAAAACAAGGGGAAGGACAGTGAGTTGTTGTAAATCAATGATGGACCATTGGGCTATGGAGTCAAGCAAACACCCTGCTCATTAAATGAAATCAATCTACATATCAGATAAAGGTTTATTGAATAGAGGAAGAAAAATATAACACAAAGAAGAACATCCATAAGGCAGAGATCCTCTCTGCATAAATGAATTCAAGGTACTTGAATGTAAACAGTGAATAACAGGCAAAATACATCAGATCCTCAGATGCTCAAGAATCCATTAATCAAAGGAAACCATGATCCTCAAGGTGTACAATTCATTCAAGTAAAGACAAATTGGAAAATAAAACAAGAGATACAATCTGATAACATAGATATCATGAACTTTCAATAACAGAAATGTTTACAAAAACAGAAGCCCCTCAGGGTTACAATGATCACAAGCAAAGTGCCTCCTACAACTTTCTCATCTCTCTTGGCTCATGAATCCCCTTCTCCAAGAGCTCTCTCCTTACTTAAATAGAAAATAGCATCCAAATAAACTTAGGAGGTTGAATCTCATCTCCTCCATTGGATTCTAAGCCTTGAAAATAGGTGGCAACAATCAAAGAGACAAAAATCCAACAAACTGCTAATTTTCAGGAATTTGTTGGAAGTCATTAATAAATTGTTTCCACCTCATTGCATCAGGCCTTTGATGGAGATAAAACTTAGGTGCAGGTGTCCCTTGACATCTAAATAATCCTTGATAATCCATTTGAATCCTCCTTGACAGGTGGCAACCTCCGAACAAGGCGAATATCCAAACTGTGACCGCTGCAGGAAATTTTGTAGCGTCGTTGTAAAACAGTTATGCACATTCGATAGCGCCACTTATATGTTTAATATCTATCAAACCATAACACATTTTGAAAACATGAGAGAGAGATTTGTTATTTGGTATGTGATGAACAAAAACCTCCTCCATTTTTCAAAAATACCTTCTCATTTGTTCATAATACAAGTTTTAAGTTAGTCACTCAAAACAAACAGAAGCATCCTTGCAAAATAACTCTGCACAATTTGGTCTCTATCAAAATTTTGGTAGTGCCCGCCTATGTGTCTGCGTGTAATTTGGTAGTGCCATCATAATTCACAGCTACATCACTTCAACGTTGACAGATTTGGTAGCATCCATCATTACACTGCTTAATGGAGGCGCTATGGAATGTCTGTGCTCTTTTGTATGATGAGACTAATCAAGAACCTTGATTTGATAGGTGGGAAACTTGTATATGCTTGTAGAGGTTGTTTAGTTTCTTATGCAGAGGTAAGCCTCTTCTGGCTTCAAATTCTTGTGCTAACAGAAGTAAGCAGAGATGTTACTTTTGAAGAAGAAGTAGCCTTCCATAAATCCAAAGAATCTCAGATGGAAATTTATAGTGAGACAATGGCTTCTCCCCCTTCAATAGTTCAGAGGGAGACAGATATTATTCCAAATGATCCAATAACTCCAGTTGATCCAAGTGTTCAAGTCGATTCAGTTGCTCCAAGCAACATACCCATAGATATTACAATTGGACATAAAAGGCATGCTTGGGCCCAACAAACTCTACAAGAAGCAGAAGGGCATAAAACCCCACAAGGAACAACCAGAGAGAGCAAGAGACCAAAAAGATTCTCAAGCTACCTTTCAGCCATGACCCACATTATTGACTCAGAGCCATCTTTTCATGGAGAAGCTTCAAGTGAAGTATGGCAAGATGCCATGATTGAAGAATATCAATATATATTAAAAAATGTTGTATGGGATGTTGTTCCAAGACCAGAGGGAAATTCTATAGTGACTTCCAAATGGATTTATAAAATCAAGCATGTTGTTGATGGAAGCATCGAAAAATAAAAAGAAAGATATGTGGCCAGATGGTTTTCACAAATAGAGGGAGTGGACTATGATGAGACTTTTGCACCAGTATCCCGATACACCTCCATCCGATCTATCATTGCACTAGCTGCTTCCATGGGTTGGAAGCTACATCAGATGGATGTAAAGATAGCTTTTCTCAATGGTGAAATTGAGGAAGAAGTTTATATTGAGCATCCAAAAGGATTCATTGTACACAACGAAAGATCTCATGTATGCAAGTTAAAGAAAGCCCTATATGGTCTAAAATAAGCACCACATGCTTGGTACAAGAAAATGGATGGATTTATGATGAGTTTGGGCTTCAACAAAAGTGTTGTTAACCCAAACTTATATTATCACATTGATGGCAATGAGTGTTTGATTTTGTTCCTATATGTGAACAAATTTTTCCTCACCGATTCAGAGAGACTCATTGTTGAATGCAAACAAGCATTGACTGCTAAATTTGAAATGAAGGATTTGGACTTGATGCACTACTTCTTGGGACTAGAAGTATGGCAAAGAATAGATGAGATTTTCCTGAGTCAAGGAAAATATACTATGGAGATACTAAAAAAATTTGGCATGACAGAATGCAAATCCATGCCCACTCCAATGGTTATGGATTTGAAGAAAATGAGTGATATTGATTTAGGAGATGTAGATCCACACTTATACCGACAATTGATTGGATCACTGATGTATCTGGTTAAAACCAGACTGGACATTTGCTATGTAGTAAATGTGCTTAGTCAGTTTATGAGCCAACCGAGACAGACACACTGGATAGCTGCAAAACGTGTATTGAGATACTTACGAGGCACAATTGGTTATGGCTTAAGATATGCCTCCAGTATGGAGTTGAGCCTGCAAGGACATGTCGATGCAGATTGGGCAGAAAGTGCAGTAGACAGAAAAAACACCTCCGGTTGTTGCTTCACTTTAGGGTCTGCCATAGTTTCCTGGTGTAGCAGAAAACAAAGCTATGTTGCATTGAGCACCGCAGAGGCAGAGTACATTGTATTGAGTGTAGTAGTCTGCGAAGCAGTATGGCTTTGCAAACTTTTGACTGACGTGTTCGATCATGAAATGGATCCTACTACTATTCATTGTGATAACCAGAGTTGTGTAAAGCTCTCTGAGAACGTTGTGTTTCATGACAGATCGAAACACATTGAGATAAAGTATCACTATATCAGAGACATGGTGCAGAGGAAAACAGTACACGAGCAGTATCTTCCTACTCATGAATAGATCGTAGATATATTCACCAAACCACTTGCCAAGACAAAGTTCGAGTATTTCCGTGAGAGACTTGGCCTGGTGGAAAATGCCTCCCTAGCTGAGAGGGAGTGTTCATGATTGTAGCTACGTGAGACATTCTCCGTAACACAAACCTGAGAAAGATCCCCTGACAAGGGTGTTGTTAAGCCCTAATATTGGCTCATTACCCCTTAATTGGGGCATATTATATTAGTAATGTTATTTTATTTATGTTGGCTTTATGCCAGTAGTTGTAATTATACCTCCTAGTCTCCTATATATACCAAGGAGACATTTTCATTTTGAATCATCTTGGACTTGAAAATTTAAGTGGGGTAAAAGGAGGTTTCCCCCTCGAAGAGGCTTATTATCTGAAATTATCTCTTTTTCAAGGCGTTGAGTACTTTTTCTGAGGATTTTCTATGCTATATTGATATTTAGTTCTTAACATATGGTATCAGAGCTCAAGGTCTTGGGGTTTCGCTGCTACATTTGAGACACCTTGGAATTTTCGCTATAACATTTTTTCTACAACGTTTCAGAAGGAACAGCTTAGAGGATATTTAGTAGACGGATCAAGGTATGTTGGGTTAAAAATTTATCTCCTGAGGCCTTATAATTTCAGAGATACATCCTGTACAATA
Organism: Picea engelmannii; assembly: GCA_009831015.1. Classification (NCBI taxonomy): domain Eukaryota; kingdom Viridiplantae; phylum Streptophyta; class Pinopsida; order Pinales; family Pinaceae; genus Picea; species Picea engelmannii. Next base: position 184,514 of record ML780272.1, read on the forward strand.
TAGGATTCTAGAATCATCCTGAACTGAGTCATTGCGGAATTTTTGCTATAAAAACTTTTCTGTAATGTTTCAGACCCTAAACTACAGAGGATAACTACACAAATTAATAAGGTATCTGTGCAAAAAAAATTATCTTCTGGGTCATCTTAAATTTGTAGATACACCCTATGTAAGATAGGGTATCTGACTAGTCATATTGACTAGTCTCAAGAAGGTGTTCCAGGTAAAACAATCATAACTTCTTCCTAGAGTATCCACATTGTGTGGGACTAGTTTCATTGGATCATGGACAGTCTGTAGTATTTCTAGTGCGAGTTTCATAATTTTATATCAATTATTTTGTGCAGGGCACGCTATACAAATGAGATATCCTGGAAAGGCCAAAAATAGGCAAGTTGTGGGGAAGTTATCGTAAATTCCACTTGGCACATCCAATTTTGATAAGACCTGTGGCATTGCAGAGGAGAAATATCAACGAACTACATAAAATAAAGTTTCATACCCAGAAGGGACGAAAATTGGGAAATACAACAAAAGAAATATTGTCTAGCAGAACCACCTCAAAATCAAGGTTCAAAAGTGATACTTGGCCAACATGCCACCAAAAAAGGGAACTTCTACACCAAATAAGCCTCCAGAAAATCCTACTTGGACTCTTGATGAAGGTGAAGAAATGCGTAGGGACATAAATGAACTACAAAATAAGATGGATTCAATGGAAGCTAAGTTGGATTCAATGGAAGCTAAGTTGGATACTAAGATGGATGGTTTAAAAGGGGAGATCATGGAAGTATTGAAAAATTTCGTAACAGAGAAGACACCTGAAAGTGAAAATGCATCCCATGAAATTCATGATGAGGACACAAGGATGGTGAATCAAGAATGGAGAAACTCCCACTTTGGTTTGAAGACCAACCATGTTCCTAAGATTGATATGAGGAAGTTTGATGGCAAGGACCCAATCACATGGATACTTCAGATGGAGCAATTCTTTGATCTCCATAATGCGCCACATACACAAAAGGTATGAATTGTTTCTTTATATTTAGAACCTAATCAATTTGTATGGTATCGATGGCTTTGTTCTCGCAAATCACTCGTCACTTGGACAATTTTCACGGAAGAAATGATAGCACACTATGAGGATACAA
>ML780272.1:189603-235895 GCA_009831015.1 Picea engelmannii
CCTAGTCTCCTATATATACCAAGGAGACATTTTCATTTTGAATCATCTTGGACTTAAACATTTAAGTGGGGTAAAAGGAGGTTGCCCCCTCGAAGAGGCTTATTATCTGAAATTATCTCTTTTTCAAGGTGTTGAGTACTTTTTCTGAGGATTTTCTATGCTATATTGATATTTGGTTCTTAACAGGTGTTTGGTTCCTACCTGAGACAGAGTTGAAATGTAGCGATGGCCTCCTCCTTACAGAGAGTTGAGAAGAAATCCAGATGATTCTCCTGTGTAATGCAGTGAGAAAGGAGATCTCCAGAGTTGGACGTGCATGTGGTTGAGCAAAAGGTGAACGTGTGAAATCCCAAAGTGTTGGGTGCATCGTCATGAAACAGAGATGAATATGATGTATTAGCCTCCTCTGAGCAAAGAGTTGATGAGAAACTCCTGATGACTCTCTTGTATAATGCAGTGGGAAAGAAGATTTGTTGAGTGGACGTGCGTGTGGACGAGCACAGGTGAACATGATCCTAGTGGTTGAGCGCTAGTGAAGAAGTGGTTCTTCTGTGTAATGCAATGAGCCAGAGATATGGACATCCCCATAGGATGTGCCCCTAGTGGCTAAGCACAAGTGGGTGTATGAGATCCCTTGTTATATTGTTCAAGAGTGAGACCTACATGTAACCCTAATTGTAATTTAAAGGGTACAGGTCAGCCCCACCTTAATGTAAAAGATAATTAATCTAGTTATTATTAATTATACTGTGACTTAGAGAGGTCGACCCTATTGTGTCAATAGACACTTTTGTTGATAGGTCAAGTCTAATATAATTAAAGGTAGATTCCCCATTGTGGAATCATATCTTTCATGTGAGTTTGTCAATTTCAACAAGTACACGTTCTTGGGAAAAGTGTGCACCTCTCTTGGGCGCTAGTCTTCTAGGGTTTGAGCACCCTCTTGTCTGCTAGGTTTTATTGGTGGTGAAGGTCTTTCTCTTCAAGAATATAGCAAAGGATTTGGCTGGGTTTTCTTCCCTTGTTGAAAAGGGTTTCCCAGGATACTTCTTGTGTTCTTGTGCATGGTGTTTCTTCTTGTGATCTTGGTTGTTGCAATATTATTGGTTATGGTTAAGTCAAAAGCAAAAAATGGAATGAACTTCATGCTTAACCTTGCTCATAGAAAAATCAACACCACCATCTACTTTTTTCGACCATCTGCTTTTAAATAAGGTGAAAAAGTCATCATAGGTCGTGATATGATTATCAGGGAGTCCCTTGAACCAATCAAGGGTTTCCTCAGTCAATGATGAGGCGAATAGTATCATGGCCACGTCTTCATGATCAATACCTACATTGTCCATATCTCGACCCATGACATAAATGTGGTCTTCGGCAGTTATCACATTGTTTCCTGGGAACTTTGGCAACCACTTGTTGACATCTATTGGCATCTGATTAGGGTAACCCTAGATATTAGTCATGTTGAGGGGTTTGTAGAGGTCTCTTTCCCAAAGGTGAGCCATTGGAACAAGAGGGAGGGTACTATGGAAAAGGGTTTTAGCAACGGAAGACTTGAGAGGAGGCCTTCTTTGGTAAACCTTAGAAGGCTTGAACCTCCCAGGGGGAAAAGGTTTGGGGAAAGAAGGATTATGGGAAGGTGGAGTCGTCAGATGAGCTTCAAGATAAGCTCATCAAGAAGAGTGGAAAGGGAATGTCCCTTGGGTGGATTCGTTAGGTAAGCTAAGGGAAAGGGTTTGGGATAGCTTACCAAAATGTTGTTAGGGTACGAAGAAGATTCAAAATCTTCCCCAACAATGACGCCAAAATGTTATAGCGCAAGTTGTAGTTTGGGGAAATCCCAACCCAACCACAAGGCAAGTGTTACAACTTGAGAATCCTACACCCAATGTCACCTCAATGTAGGTCACGCACTTAAAATGTGACTAGGTCACTCTCAGGAGGCAATTTCGGTGACCCTAGGGGATTGAGATGGAGATGGAGGGAAGTGGAAGTAAATCCCCTAGAGGTCAATTCTAAGTGGAATGAAAGGTAGGGAGAGATGCCTTGCAAGTCAAGTAATTTTTGCCCCACAGGTATAGTACTTTTTCGGATGATTGTACCTGCCCAAGACACAAGAAAACACAATTTGCAATGACATATGTTAGTTGGATCAGCAAGTTAAGCTTGTTGTCCTTAATTTTTAGCAATAGATAGCAGCTTATATCGACAAACAAACACCTAAAATAATCATATAAATATCTAGACTAATTAGGTAAATCAACATCAAACTTAGCAATGAATATAGGCTGAAAATTGACACTTACGAAGATAGATAAGATGGTTGTTGTAAACGTGTGTTTTTTGCAGAAGATTTCAGCCTTATATCTGTAGCATTTAGTGGTAAGCAGCAGCAAAATCAACCATGAAAAGTTGCCAAGAACTAGCTCAAAAGATGTGCCCTAGTTAATAGAATAAATGAGCAAAGTTAAAGAGCTAGTCTAGGGTTAGTTTAAGAGTTATGAGAGCATTAATAACTATGGTTATGCAGCCCTAATGGTTGTAGGTTAAAGTTTATAACATCAATTAGAGTATTGGGAGAGAGGGGACGCCCTAGTGGGGGAAAACTCCTCCCAATGAGACAAATCAACTTCAAGCAAGAGAACTTTCAAAAGGTCAAAATTTGTGTTTCCCAAGGCAATGATTTTATATCTCCAATGCAAAAACGAGTATGACTAGTGTCTTTACTATTGGGTTAATGGAGTCATAGGAGCTTAGAGAAGCTACTTCCTTGGGGGTGTAAGCCCTTTTACTTCCCAAGGCAAGTTTCCCTAAGCTAGGTTTAGGCTAAGAGGGTGTATGCCCTTATACTTCTCTTAGCAAAGCCTTGTCTAAGAAATAAGATGAAGCATACAGTGATGAAGACTAAGGTGGGGGTGTATGCCCTTATACTTCCCATCTAGTTCCTAGCACAACAACCTTGACTTGAAACAAATGATAGCAAGAAAGTAAAAACCATACCAATTCAAGGAAAAATGCCAAGATAATCCACCACAATAGCAATAGAATAGCCTTCCAAGGCAAACGCATCAATTCTTCCATCAACCATTCACAAGTATAGCCATACACAAGTGCACAAGAGATAAAAGAGCCAAGAGGGCCGAAAAATTCAGACCAAGTCTCTTACAAGAGGGAGAGTTATGGTTAAAATGAGATCTTATGATCTCTATTTATACAAAATTTAGCTAACATAGCTTGTCCACAAAATAAGGAGTAAAACACAAGATTAGGGGTCAACAACCATAATCTTGCCTCCTTAACAAAGTAATATTAAACAATTGACTTAAAATTTCACTTTTTGCACAAATTAAACCCTAATTTAGGAGGATGTCACCCCTTTAGGGGACGTTTTGCCACTTTGAGGAAGTCGTTGGTGTTGGAGAAGCATGGATCAGCCTCCAAAGGCCATGTGTCAAGCATCTAAGCACTCATATCATGGTGAAGACCCTTATCCTCCTCAAACTTCCATGTGTCAAAAAGTGGCACCTCACCACCATGCCCTAACCCCCAAGATCATGATGTCAAGCTAAAAAATGGAACGTGTTGACCCTCCTGGGAAAATCATTTGGCAAGGAATGGGTGGGCTAGGTTGTCCAAATCATCAAGGTCATCCAAATCATCAATGTCGTCCAAGTCATATCTCTCTCATCTGGCATGCGGGCCCCTGGCATCCAACCTATGGGATTGTAGCCCCATGGAAACCCAAGCTAGGCTTTTTCTCCCAAAACTCTCCACCAGCTAGGTCATGCAAAGACAAATGAACATGCCCTCCAAGGATATCAAGTCATGACATCATGATAAGTGGATCCAATCAATAAATAAGTCATCTAAGCATCTGCATCAAAGATCACTATATCAAACAACTAACAGCTTAAAGACATTGTGCAACTTGTCAAGCTTGAGTATGGGAGGGTTGACGAGGTGTCATATTGAGTAGGTCTTGCCCTAGGTCAATGAGAACTTCCAAGATATCCCTCTCCAAGCCATGTAAAGTGGGTGAGGTGGTAGGGGTCAAGACTCAATGGGCATAGGGCTCATGACATACAAGGGGTCGTAGTGTATCATTCATGGGTGCCTTTGTAGAGGGTGTGTGGTACCTTCGTCCGCAATGCACTTTTTCCAAGCCCATCAATTACCTTTCATCTTTCTTTCTTTATTTTCTTTCAAAATAGCATAAGGAGAGATTGAAGGTCACTACCCTGGCGTGGTAACCAGGTGGTGGCAATGTCACCCACAAATACCTAATGGAAATGAGAAGGTTGGCTTGTGATGAGACCCCCTTTCTCTCAGCCATGCAACTGAGAGGCATTGCCATGGTTTGGTAACTAGATGATGACAATGTCATACCACTAGATATCCATGGATGTGATAGGTCGACTCATGATGAGACCTCCTATCTTTCAACTAACCTTTTAAGCATTTTATTATATTGTGGGTCCCTTTTATTCAAAGATAATTTTTTCATTGCTTTCTTGGTTGGTCCCTAAGCGAAGCATCTGAAAGGTTTATATTGTTGATTTTTCAATGAGAAAGGTTTAAGCATGAAGTTCATTCCATTTTATCATTTTACTTAAACCATAACCAATTATGTTGCAACAACCAAGATCACAAGAAGAAACACCAAGCACAAGAACACAAGAAGTATCATGGGAAACCCTTCTCAACAAGGGAAGAAAACTCAGCAAAATCCTTTGCTATATTCTTCAAGAGAAAGACCTTCACCACCAAGAAAACCTATCACACAAGAGGGTGCTTGAAAACCCTAGAAGACTAGAACCCAAGAGAGGTGCGCACTTTTCCCATTAAGATGTACTTGCTGAAATTTCCAAACTCACACAAAAGATATGATTCCTCAATGGGGAATTTACCTTTACTTATATTAGACTTGACCTGTCAACATAAGTGTCTATTGGCGCAACAGGGCCGACCTCACTATCTCATAATATAATTAATATTAACCAGATTAATTATCTTTTACATTAATTATCAATTACATTAAGGTGGGGCCAACCTGTACCCTTTACATTACAATTAGAGTTACAGGCAGGTCTGACTCTTGAACAATATAGCAAGGGATCTCATACACCCACTAGTGCTCATCCACTAGGGGCACATCCATAGGGATGTCCATATCTCTATCTCATTGCAGTACATAGGAGAACCACTCTCACTAGTGCTCGGCCACTAGGATCATGTTCACTTGTGCTCATCCACGGGCACGTCCACTCAACGGATCTTCTTTCCCACTGCATTACACAGGAGATTCATTTGGAGTTCATCATCTCAACTCTCTGCTCAAAGGAGGCTAATACATCATATTCATTGATGTCTCATGACGATGCACCCAGCTCTATGGGAATTCACACGTTCACCTTGCACTCAACCACAGGCACATCCAACTCTGTAGATCTCCTTTCTCACTACATTACACAGAAGAATCGTCTGGAGTTCTTCTCAACTCTCTGTAAGGAGGAGGCCATCTCTACGTTCCAGCTCTGTCTCAGATAGGAACAGTTATCATGCAGTTTGTAGCTAGGTCAAAAGAATAGAAAAAAGAGGCCAAACTGGCGTGACAGGAACCTACCCCACCCAATGTCACCACAATGGGGAGGTTCTTTCTCTTTAGGGAGGTTAGGCCCAGGGGAGATGTCCCCGGTAACCTGGGGTTTTGAAGAGGCTAAGGTATAAAGGTAAAAGTAAAATTTCCTCTTCACAGGTCACCACCAAGAGCAGATAGTCGGGCTAAACAGCCAATAATGAAGTGTAGGCCCAAATGAGAACACCTGCCCAGAACAAAGCAACAGCAAACTAATACATCCAGGTTATGATTCAAAGGGTTAGTACTTCATATAACTATCTGATATCAATATATAAGCAATAGATATTGACGATATCAATGTTTATTAATACAACAATGAAATAATATCAATTCATCAATAAATACCAAGATGATGTGCAATCAGTGTGTCCAATCAATCCCTTAATCAATAAATTCTTTAAACCATCACCTAATTGCCTATAAAGAAAAACTTGTTGCGTCAAGATGGAATAACCAAGGATGACGTCAGCCTTATTAGGGCTAGTAGTTGGTTAGGGTTTCAATTTATAAGAGTTTGAGAGTTTGTTTGACCACTATCACTTCAACGTTGGAGACCTAAGATCAATGCCTAAGGGTAAATGGAGTCAAATTAAGGGAGGACACAAAGGTTGAAGGAAAAAAGGCTAAGGACTAGAGGGAAGGGTTCTGAAGTGCTACAATGGCAGGGCCCCAGAAACAAAACCCTAGGGGAAAGAGGCTCACTCTGGTGTTGCTTTAGCAAGGCCTTGTGCTCTTTCCTCTTGATGTAGACCCCCTATCCCTCCTAAGGGTTGCGAGACCTCCCAGTCAAGATATTCTGATTCTGGAGCCGAAATGGATCTTCTGGTTCCGAACTGGAACCCTTCAGACAATTACACAGGTCCCTTACGAATACTCAATTGGATTTTTCGGGCACCAAGCATGAGCTCCCACAGCGTGCGACCAAGGGCTGTGACCAAGTGCCAAGCCGAAAAGGCGCTTATCGGGGACTGGGACCTCCTGAGTCAAGTGTCCCGTCTTCTGGTCTCTTAAACCTCCGGTAGCCAAAATGCCGAAATGGCCCGGCGCTCGCTCCTTCAGGATTTCACGTTTCGCGAAATCTGGATGCAAGGGATATCCTTGCACCTTAGGGTCTCCGGTCGCCAAAAATCTGAAATACTCAACGCCTATTCTTTCAAGATTTCATGTTTTGCAAAATCAAGATGCGCGTGATGTCCTTGCTCCTTAGAACCTCCGATCGCCGAAGAGCCGAAATGCCCGACACCTCTCGATTTCGGGATTTCGTGTTTCACGAAATCAAGATACAAAGAGTATACCTGCTCCTTGGAGTCTCTGGTCGCCGAAAAGCCGAAAGGCCCGACGCCTATTTAATTTCAGGATTTCACGTTTCACAAAATCAGGGTACAAAGAGTATCCCTGCTCCTTGGAGTCTCCGATCGCCGAAAAGCCGAAAGGCCCAGCGCCTATTTAATTTCGGGATTTCGCGTTTCGCGAAATCAAAGTACAAAGGGTATCCCTACTCCCTAGAGTCTCCGGTCATCGAAATGCCCAAATTTCAAAATGCCGAAATGCCTTGTCGTTCAATCAACAGCTCACAATAATCCCTCTAATCAACGGCTCACATCGAATCATGATTTCACTATTTTGCGATTCGAGGTTCTGAGGGACTAGAACCTCTGTCTTTCCAACTCCCGATACACAAAGTCCCGAAATGGACCAATGATCCAGATCGTCCTGTGATTGAAGACTCTGATCAAATCGCGATTTCGCGATTCGAGGTTCTGAAGGACTAGAACCTTTGTCCTTCCAACTCCCAATACCCGAAGTCCCAAAATGAGTGTCGAGAAACTCTCGCCGCTAACCTCCTCGCAGCTCCACCTGATCCGACGACCTATGGGGTTTCGATGTTCCTCCTCGAGGATTCTCCACCGTCCATTAGGATTTCTGAACTATCCTCCTGGATCTATGTAGGGTTAAAGCATGTGCTCCTTCCTTCAATCGGACGGCCTGCGGGGATTTCCACCACGATCCAACGCTCGACGACGTTCTTCCTCCTGAGCTTTTACTCGATTTTGACTTAGGAGATTTCTAAGTCTACAAAGACTCAGTCTTCGCTCCTTCCAGGGAATGGGTTCCTAGATCCCGATGACACTTTCTGAAGTGTTATTCCTCCTGAGATTTGTTTGGTTCAGACTCCGACTCCCACACACTCCTTGCGTCTGAGGCAGCTCGATAGCTCAAATTCACGGTGTTTTCTCTCTGGCTCGATGCACACCTTGCGGAGCTCCCAATGAAGAGAAAACAATTCCACAGCGTTCCTCCCTGGCTCGATGCACACCTTGCAGAGCTCCAAATGAAGAGAAACAATTGAAACTGTCAAAATCTCACTGTTCCATTCACTTGTTTATAAAACAGAAAATAACAGGAAAATACACACAGTCCAAGCTCAACACATTTGGATCAATTTTCCATTCTGTTATATTCACAAGTGCCCAATGGCTACAGGTTACATTCAAAATTACAGTAACTCAAAAAAAATTTCCTCCTGCTAACTCGCAGTTCTCTCTTACAGCTAATTTCTCTCTATATTCCTCCCCTTCTCTAACTGGGTGTGTAAACTTCTACATAACTCAAAGATGTTTCTAGGGTTTCCCCTGGCTACTTGCCTACTCTAAAATTCATTCTACACTATCTAAGTCCAGTCGCTTTCCAGAGCCGAAGTGGAAACTACTGCTATGTTTACAATTTTCAAAACGTGTCTCAAAGGGTCAAATTCGGCATCGGTTCAAGCGTGCCTCCAAAGGTGAATTCTGGCACTGAGTGAAGATGGATTTCAAAATCGGCTGCAACTATTAACGTTGAATTTCTGGAAGAACTCACATGTGTTGAGTGGTCCTGCCTCTGCGTGCTTGCCAACGATGCTCCTGCATCATACTCCCCTTGACAAAAATTCATGGAGTTTTGTCCATGAGCTCCTCTACTGATTTTCCCTGCTTCTGGATAGTAGCTTCGTTTTCCCAATTCGCATCTTCTATTGGGCGTCCCTTCCATTTGACCAGATACTCAAATAAGTCTTCCTCCTGGTCTTTTTGCCAATCCTCTGATCAACAATTTTCTCCATCTGCGGCTTTTCTGCTATAGGCATCTGTTTCTCCCACTGAATCTTTCCTTGATATTATGACCCTTCTGTGTCATCTTTTCTATAAGGGTACAGGTCTGAAACATTGAATATGGGTGAAATTCCCACACCATCTGGCAGTTCGATCTCATAGGCCTTTCCATTAAACTTCATCAAGATCTTACAGGGTCCTATCTTCTTCATCTTCAATTTGTTATATGTTCCCCTAGGGAACCTTTCCTTCTTGAGATGTGCTAAAACCTGATCTCCCACTTCAAATTGAAGTTCCCTACGATGCTGATCAACTCTGTGTTTGTATTTCTGATTAGAACTCTGTAATTGTTCTTTGATCCGACTATGGATTCTTTGCATTTCAACAGCAAAATCCTCTGCTCCAGCGCTTTTGATCTCTCCCTATTCCAAGTCCCTTAACTCAGACACTCCCCTGGGTTTCATTCCATAGAGTATTTGGAACGGGCTCCTTCCAGTGCTTCTTTTTGGTGAGTCATTGTATGCAAATTCTACTTGTGGCATAATCTAATCCCACTGGTTATGGTGTTCAGTAACCAGACTTCTCAATAAGTTTCCCAAACTTTTGTTTACCACCTCATTATGCACATCTATTTGAGGGTGATAAGTTGAGCTGAAGCACAAATCTGTCCCCATCTTCTTCCACAACGTCCTCCAAAAGTGACCAACAAATTTTGTGTCTCTATATGAGACAATGCTCCTAGGTAGGCCGTGAAGTCTCACAACTTCTCTGAAAAATAGATTTGCAACATGTGTTGCATCACTGGTCTTCTAGCATAGGATGAAATGTGTCATCTTTGAAAACATATCTACCACCACAAATATGGAATCGAATCCCCTTTGTGTTCTTGGCAATCCCAACACGAAATCCATGCTTATTGCATCCCAAGGCCTCTTTGGTATTGGCAATGGTTGATACAATCCAGTGTTCTGTATTTTCCCCTTTGCATGTTGGTAGATCCTACATCTGTTCACAAACTTTATTACCTCTGTTCTCATACCTGGCCAATAGTATGAACTGCTCAACTATGCAAATGTGTTATCATGGCCGAAATCTCCATCCAATCCTCCACTATGCTTCTCCTTCAGAAGATTGCCCCTCATTGAGAATCTTGGTATGCACAGTTGGTTTCCTTTGAACAACAATCCTTCCTAAACCATATACTCTTACCACTGACTTCTATCTCTCAGTACAGGGCTTGTACATGCTTCGTAGGCCTCCTTGAAATCTGCATCATCACAATACATGTCCTTAAGGTGTTCAAACCCCAAGGTCTCCACTTGGAATTCCTGCAGAATTAAACATCTCCTGCTTAATGCATCAGCAACCTTGTTAGCATTCATAGCAATATGGTTTATGACAAAAGTAAAATTTTGCATAAATTCAACCCATTTTGCATGCCTCTGATTCAGTTTTTCTTGTCGGGTTATGAATTGTAAAGCTTGGTTATCGTTGTACAAGACAAACTCTTGCAGGACAAGATAATGCCTCCATTTCTTCAATGCTTGAATTATGGCATAGAACTCCTTGTCATATGTGGAGTATTTCCTCTTAGTCTCATTCAGATTCTCGTTGAAATAGGCAACAGGTCAATTGTCCTGACTCAGAACTGCTCCTATTGCAACTCCACTTGCATCACATCTTACCTGAAATGTCTTTTTGAAATTCGGCAAGACCAAAATTGGTCGTTTTGTTATCTTCTCCTTCAGTATATTGAAGCTCTTTTCAACCTCCTCTGTCCATTTAGAAGACTTGTGCCATTTCTTCATTGTATCCATCATTGGTGCACAAATCCCACTGAAATCTCTAATGAACTTTCTGTAGAAACTTGCTAAACCATGAAAGCTCCTTACCTCGAACATGCTCCTTGGTGACGACCATTCTCTGATCGCTTTCACCTTCTCTGGATCCATCTTCAGTTCATTCGAAGAGATCACGAAACCCAAATAAATGAGTTATGTCTTCATAAAAGAGGATTTCTTTAAATTGATCAGCAGCTTCTCCTGCTGTAGCCTCCTCATTACTAGCGTGAGGTGCCTCAAATGCTCCTCTTTAGTCCTACTAAAGACCAATATATCGTCCAGATATACAACCACAAACTTGCCAATGAAATCTTTTAGAATTTCACTCATCAGCCTCATAAAAGTGCTCGGGGCATTCATTAAGCCAAATGGCATAACTAGCCACTCATACAGGCCTTCATTCGTCTTAAAGGTTGTCTTCCATTCATCACCTTCTCTCATCCTGATCTGGTGATATCCACTTTTCAGGTCTATCTTAGAAAAGAAATTTTCTCCACTTAAGCAATCCATTAAATCATCCATTCTTGGTAAAGGGAATCTGTACCTGATGGTGATCTTGTTGATGGCTCTCGAGTCTGTGCACATTCTCCATCCTCCATCTTTCTTTGGGCTTAACACAGTTGGTACTGCGCATGGGCTCAAACTTTCTCTGACTAACCCCTTATCTAGCAACTCTTGGACTTGGTTCTTCACCTCCTCATTTTCTCAAGGTGTTAATCTATTTGCTACCTTGTTTGGCAGGCTTTCTCCTGGTATCAAGTCGATATGATGACTGGTACTCCTGATGGGTGGCAATGAGTTTGGCAGCTCATCCACCACTATATCAGCAAAATTATCCAGCAACTCCTGAACTTCTTCAGGTAAATCATCCACTAATGTACTCGTAAGGATGACTCTAGGCTTCCTCACCACAACGAAATGCATCTCCTATTCTTCCTTGAATTCTTTCAGGAGTTCCTTCCCACTCATGAGAAGTATGCTTGTGATAGCGTCCTCTTTCGTTTTCTTCTCCTCCATCGGCAGCAACATATGCGTCCTACCATTCCTCTCCAATGTATATGTATTCTTCCTTCCATCGTGAATGAAATTTCTATCATATTTCCATGGCCTTCCCAACAAAATGTGGCATACGTCCATGTGAATTACATCACATGTGATTTCATCTTTATATCCTCCTATTTTAATTTCAACCAGGCATTGTTTAGTAATCATTACCTGGTGTCCTTTTTGCAGCCATGAGACTTTGTATGGCCTTGGATGTGAAGTTGTCTTCAGCTCCAATTTCTCCACCATCTCTGTGGATACTAGGTTGTCAGTACTCCCACTATCAATGATCACCTTGCATACTTTATCCTTAGTCTTGCAAGTTGTCCTGAAGAGACTGTTTCTGTGCACTGGCTTCTCAATTTATGCCTCTGGTTTTAAGATAACTTTTCTCAACATCAGGGATGCTCCATCCTCTACCCCTTCTGCTTCAACGTCTCTTTGCCTTTCTTCTGAAATGTGAGCTTCTCCTCCTTCCTTCTTCTTCTCGGGACATTCCCAAGACATGTGCCCTATCTTTCCACAGTTATAGCACCTTACTCCTCCTCTGCCCCTTCCTCTAGAAGAGTTTCTTCCACCACTCTGTCTCCCTCGTGAACTTCCTCCTCGTTCCGAGTGATTGTGTGGTTTCTCAGCCTCGTCCTTAAACTGATGTGCTCTGTCACGGTTAAATCCCTTGCTTTTGCTTGGGACCGAGCTTTTACCTCTTCCTCGCTGATTATGTTTTCTGGCCAGCTTCTCCTCTGCCTTCAGCGCAAACTGATAAGCATCTTCCACGGTCCTTACTAACATCATGCTAAGCTCGTCCTGGATCTCATATCTCAATCCATCTATATATCTGGCGACTCTTTCTTCGTCTCTCTCCCTTTGCCTAGTTCCGATGTTCAGTCGGTAGAACTCCTCGGTGTACTCCTTGACTATCATTCCTTTCTGTCTCAGGTTTTGTAGCTTCCTGAACAGATTGATCTGGTAGTCCTTGGGTATGAACTTAGCCTTCAGCTTGGCTACCATCCTGTCCCAACTCTTTATCCTCTGTTTGCCTTTACCTCTCCTCTCAGCCTGCAGTTCGTCCCAACACAGTGTTGCATGCCCTTTTAACCGGGTGACTGCCTGCTTCACCTTCTTCTCCTCATCGACATCTTCATAGTCGATGTGTTTGTCCATGCACCTTATCCAGTCCAATAGTTCTTCTGCATCTAGATTTCCCTCATACATGGGGACCTCTATCTTAGCTCTGCCTCCCAATTTGGCAACTGCTCTCAACAAACGTTCTTCTGCAGCATCCTCTCCTGCAGCTTCTTCAACCTCAACCTCTTCACTTTCCGTATCACTGACATCCCCAACGTCAAGTGCTCTTCTCTGTGATGCTTCCATTTCTTCCATTTGGGTGCGAAACTCTCGCATCTCCCTTTCTACAGCACGGTTGGCTAAAGGTGGATCTCGTCTTCTTGGCGGCATTGTGTTGACTGTCTGTCACACACAGAGTACAGCTCCGAGTTTTCTGTCTCCTTTTTCCTCCTTCACCTGAAATATACAGACGAAAAATGGGCTCTAATACCACCTGATATAGACCCCCTATCCCTCCTAAGAGTTGTGCGACCTCCCGGTCAGGATCTTCTGATTCTGGAGCCGAAATGGCTCTTCTGGTTCCGAACTGGAACCCTTCGGACAATTACATAGGTCCCTTACGAATGATCAGTTGAATTTTTCGGGCGCCAAGCATGAGCTCCCACAGCGTGCGACCAAGGGCTATGACCAAGTGCCAAGCCGAAAAGGTGCTTATCGGGGACCAGGACTTCCCGAGTCAAGTGTCCCGTCTTCTGGTCTCTCGAACCTCCGGTAGCCGAAATGGCCCGACGCTCGCTCCTTCGGGATTTCGCGTTTCATGAAATCTGGATACAAGGGATATCCTTGCACCTTCGGGTCTCTGATCGCCGAAAAGCCAAAATACCTAGCGCCTATTCTTTCGGGATTTCGCGTTTTGCAAAATCAGGATGTGCGGGATGTCCTTACTCCTTAGAGCCTCCGGTCGCCGAAGAGCCGAAATGCTCGGCACCTCTCGATTTCGGGATTTTGCGTTTCGCAAAATTAGTATACAAAGAGTATCTCTGCTCCTTGGAGTCTCTGATCGCCAAAAAGCCGAAAGGCCCAGCGCCTATTTAATTTCGGGATTTCGCATTTCGAAAAATTAGGGTACAAAGAGTATCCCTGCTCCTTGGAGTCTTCGGTCGCCAAAAAGCCGAAAGGCCTGGCGCCTATTTAATTTCGAGATTTCGCATTTCGCGAAATAAGGGTACAAAGGGTATCCCTGCTCCTTGGAGTCTCCGGTCACCGAAAAGACAAAATGCCCAAATGCCAAAACGTCGAAATGCCCTGGCGTTCAATCAATGACTCACAATAATCCCTGTGATCGACGGCTCACGTCAAATCGCGATTTTGCTATTTTGCAATTCGGGGTTCTGAGGGACTAGAACCTCTGTCTTTCCAACTCTCGCTCCCCGAAGTCCCGAAATGAACCAACGGTCCAGATCGTCCTGTGATTGACGGCTCTGATCAAATCGCGATTTCATGATTCAGGGTTCTGAAGGACTAGAACCTTTGTCCTTCCAACTCCCAATACCCGAAGTCCTGAAATGAACGTCGAGAAACTCTCATCGCTAACCTCCTCGCAACTCTACCTAATCTGACGGCCTGCGGGGTTTCAGTGTTCCTCCTCGAGGATTCTCCAATGTCCGTTCGAATTTATGAACTCTCCTCCTAGATCTATGCAGGGTTAAAGCATGTGCTCCTTCCTTCAATCGGACGGCCTGCGGAGATTTCCACCGCGATCCAATGCTCGACAGCGTTCTTCCTCCTGAGCTTTTACTCGATTTCGAATAAGGAGATTTCTAATTCTGCGAAGACTCGGTCTTCACTCCTTCTAGGGAATGGGTTCCTGGATCCCGGTGACACTTTCTGAAGTGTTATTCCTCCAAAGGTTTGTCTGGTTCAGACTCCGGCTCCCGCACACTCCTTACGTCTGAGGATGTTCGATAGCTCAAATTCTCGACGTTTTCTCTCTAGCTCAATGCACACCTTGCGGAGCTCCCAGTGAAGAGAAAACAATTCCACAGCGTTCCTCCCTGGCTCGATTCACACCTTGCAGAGCTCCAAATGAAGAGAAACAATTGAAACTGTCAAAATCTCACAATTCCATTCACTTGTTTATAAAACAGAAAATAACAGGAAAATACACACAGTCCAAGCTCAACACATTTGGATCAATTTTCCATTCTGTTATATTCACAAGTGCCCAATGGCTACAGGTTACATTCAAAATTACAGTAACTCAAAAAAAAATTCCTCCTGCTAACTCGCAGTTCTCTCTTACAGCTAATTTTTCTCTGTATTCCTCCCCTTCTCTAACTGGGTGTGTAAACTTCTACATAACTCAAAGATGTTTCTAGGGTTTCCCTTGGCTACTTGCCTACTCTAAAATTCATCCTACACTATCTCAATCCAATAGCATTCCAGAACCGAAGTGGAAACTCCTGCTCTGTTTACAATTTTCAAAACGTGCCTCAAAGGGTAAAATTCGGCATCGGTTCAAGCGTGCCTCCAAAGGTGAATTCTGACGTTGAGTGAAGGCGGATTTAAAAATCGGCTACAACTGTCAACATTGAATTTCTGGAAGAACTCACACGTGTTGAGTGGTCATGCCTCTATGCGCTTGCCAACGATGCTCCTGCATCACCTCCTTCCTTAGGTTTAACTTGGCAAAACAGATAGCATAAAAGATAAATCAAGACACGAGAGTGAGGTGAGGGAGAGTGTTGCTAAAGCAAGGCCCTATCACCAAACCCTAGAAGCAGGACAGCCCTAGGTGTAGATAACCTAGGCCTAAGACGTCTCCTCCTTCTTGACTTTTAAAGGTACGGCTAGCACAGGGGAAGAAGCAATAAGAGTGTAGCAATGGCTAGGCTCTTCCTTCCTTCTTCAATGGCTGAAAATTTCTCTTTTAGGGGACATGAGACAATGACCTACTTCTGTGTTTGTCCCATAGGGTTTTAAAATCAACAAAGTTTATAATAAATGCAAGAATATAATACTACAACCATTCAATCAAGAAGTTTTGCAGAAAAAACACTTACATGTCATCATGAAATAGCATTGCAAACCCTAGTTGTAAACCTTCCTTCAAGAGAAATGCCAAAAATGCCAAGAAATTCCCTTCTTCAACAAGTGTGTCTCACTTAAAGAGAATAAATACACAAGTAGGGCGCAAAAAATCAGATCTCACTAGGAGAGTGAGTGATGAGTTATGGCGAAATGAGGATAAAACTCCTCAATATATACTGTAACAATGACCTTTAATTAATTTTAGGTCATAAAAAGTAGCCGACAAGGCTTTAAACCAAAATCATATTGTTTTTACATTAAAATGTCAAATTAAAACCCTAACTAAGCTGTAATAAAGGTAAAAATCCCCTTCAAGGGAGGCGCTAGCCCCTTTTAGGGAAGATGAGGCATCCAGGAGAAAAACGTTGACCCCCAGGGGCCTCTCCAACATGCCACACGTGCCACTGCTGCCCTGTCTGCCTCCAAGAATGACCATGAAGCTGGATGATGTCATGGTAAAGATGGGGGCACTTTGAGCCTTCCAAGGCCAACGTTCCACTGAAAAGGGGTCATTCCCCCTAGGTCGAGCTCTGCCAAAGTGCCTCTAGTGAAATGTCCTCTTCTTTTCCGTTGCAAAACCTCGGTCAAACATTGTCCTGTCTCTGCCCCTCTGATGGGGTCTCAGCAACCATCTGATGGGCTCTTCAGCCCCATGGAGGTCTGAACTAATCATCTCCCCATGTGTACCGGTCCAAATGGTATCTTTCCGTCGGGCATGGTCCTGCACATCAAAAACTATGCCCTCCATGGGCTCATTAGTCACAGGGATCATAGCAATGTCAATCACACTTCATCATTAATATTATCAAACATATGCATAAAAACCCTGATATATCATCCAATAGCTCAAAGATATTACAAAAACCTACAATACAAGGTTGAGGAAAAGGACAAGACACCCTATTGGGCTAGTATCCATAAGGAAAGGAAAGTTTCCAAGGGGTTTCATCCAAGCCATGTAAAATGAGGTGATGTGGCTAAGGGATGTCCAGACATACGGGTAGAGTGAGAGCTAGGGATGCATGATATTACCTGTGGGTGCCTTTGTAGAAGGCGAGTTGTACCCATCATCGATGCAAATTTTTCCAAGCCCTTTCTTGCCTTTATTCTTTTCTTTGTTTGTTTTTTCTTTTTCTTTTTCTTTTTATTCAAGGACTAACCAGAGTACACTGCCTTTGCGTGGTGACCAGAGCTAACAGTGTTACTCACAAGTACTTTCACAGAGATGATAAGGTTGGCTCGTGATGAGACCCCCTTTCCCTTGGCCATGCAACCAAAGGTCATTGCCCTGGCATGGTAACCAGATGGTGGCAATGCCATGTTGTTAGGTACCCATGAACATAATAGGATGGCTCATGATGAGACCCCCTATCCTCTTGATTAGGTCTTAATTGTTATTTTTCAGGTCCCTCTTGTTTCTTGCTGAGAGGCCTTTTATTGCCTTCTCGAAGATCCCTGGGCGAAGCATCTTGAGGTTTTATTTCTAGGCTTTTATCTTTTACCAGCTGTTTTTACCTTCTGGGCCTTTAGCCCCTTCTTCCCACAAGGTAAGGTGCAACCCCACAAACAGATCATCCTAATGCCCGGACAAGGGGAATGGGATAGTGAGCGGGAGATAAGATGAAAAAGTGGTGGTGTGATGGGAGCGGACGATGGCTCTTCAGAAATCCCCCCGCTGGCAAACCAAAACCCATGGGTACAGGCTTGCTAGGACACCCTGTCAATCTCCCCAAAAATGGTCAAGTGAGTTAATGTAAGATCCAAGAAGTAGTCAGAGATAAAAGGAGTCAGAGGCATATATCCAAAGGTTATAATGATCAAAAGTGACACATACCATGATATCTGGACCAATTACCTCATGGAGCAAGAGCCTTCTCTGATACAAGACCAAGTTGATGGTGATGGATGTTGTTGCTGCTGACAAGACCAATCTGATGAAAGAAGAAAAGGATGAGCCCTTCAGGGCCATGCTCAGGTCAATCCTACTCTCAGTACTCCATGTCTAGGACCTGTGGGCCTCGAGACATGATCTCCTAGTTATCCCTAGAAATCAAGGATAACATCTGGCTCCAACTCGAGGACATGTGCTCACCATAGAGCGCATGATAACCTCAGCATATCTGGCATAACCTACAGACCTGCTTAACTCGATAGGGGCATTAGTAACAAAAATGGGGTGGTAATGCCACCCCAACATATATAGACATATATATAAAGCAATCATAAATGCGAATATAAAGTGAAATACTTACATGTACTTACCTGTTGGTTGGATGTTGGTGTAGTCAAACAACCAGTGGAGCCAATCCAACAACGTTCCTCGATACCTGCAATTGTGCTTCATTGTAAACCAAAACAGTGATAAATCAAGCACAAAAATGTCAAGGGTTAGAATATATATCATATCATCAGAAATCTCAAAATCTAACTCATGGAGGCGGGTGGGAGGGAAAAAGTGATCCCAATGCATACTCTCAGGAGAGTGCTCAATCCATCTTAGGAATGGATCATGAAAAGTCCACGGTTCAGGAGACTGACTCGAAAAATCTAAAAGCTAGCTACCTTGGACGTCTTCACAACTTGATGCCCGAGGAGGGATTAGCAAAAACCAAAAGGATGACTAGCCATTCCTAAAGAGGAGGTTGGAAAATTGTGATAATAGGCTTCCTCTTGAGGCACTCAACTTTCCCCTAAAATCTAGAATGAGGTTTTGCCTTACAGGAGACTCGGAATAAGAGACATGTTTCCAAACCACACCTCTAGTGACATAGAGAGGTAAAGTGATCAAAAGGGGGTGGAAAATCCTATCACAAGCATCTTGCTTCAGGGAAGTAACTTCCTCATTTTTATCAACATCTAAGCACAACATTGGTTGATAACTTTCTTCATAGGATAAATCTAAGTGCTCAGATGGATAGTCATCAAAGTCCTTAAGGCATGATCGAAAATTAATCGGAGAGCATAGCATTAGGTCATCCTTGGGTGTCTGAATAAGGTCAGGTTCTTGTTGCCAGATGCCAAAATTATTAGTAACTTCAAGTGATAAATGCAAAGGCAACCTTTGGAAAGGACCATCAATGTCGTACATGGGATTGTCATCATATCTAATCATATCCCATCCACGTTTCCCGACATGTATGAATTCGTCAAAATTGTCAACAAAGTCATTATCTTCATCATAACATGAAGGGATTAAAACATCTGATACTTCTTTGCTCTCTACATCATAAAATAAATAATCATTGAAAGTTTTGAAATAACTCACCTTGTTTAATCCTTCCAGTGCAGGAGCTTCAAGTGTCCGGATAACTTTATCTGCCTCCAGATCTTCAGTCTTGAGATATAGAGGATCAAGCTTGTCCAAGGGTTCCATTTCCTCTTCACTCTCTGAGTCATGGAACAAGGTATCATCAAAAAACTGAAAAGAAAAGTGACTTACCTCATTCTCTTCATCTTGTGCAGATGGAATAGGCTCTTGGAGAGCTTTGTCGGATGGAGGAGTGGTTACTGGTGCTTCATCCTCATAATTCACGTCTCTAGTTATATCTTTATTGCATTCAGTTGAATCATGGGAGAAATCTTGCTCCTCCTCAAGGGGCTTGTGAGGTTCTTCATAAATCTCTTCTTTCATATCAGAGGGTTCTTGATGTTGAATGTGATACGCATTTCTGAGATCTGCTACGATCTCAGTAGTGAATTCCTCGTTGTCCAAAGCTATTGTGAGATTTTGAAGGGCATCTTCATACATTTGGCAACATGGCTTGGTAAAGTCAATAAACCTACTGATGAGGTGTATGAAAGATGATATACCCCCCTCCTTGCAACAACTCTTAAAATGATCCTATAAGTAGGATGGCAAAGTGAGTAAAAACAATTTTATAAGAGCATCCTCTCCTCCCAACTTTATCTCGCTCAAATACTCCAAAAAATTAACGATGTGAGGAGTTGGGAGGCCCAAAAACGTTGGAGAGTTGTTTAGCCATTTTGTATCAAAGTAATTTGGGTATCCTTGAAAACTTCTGAAATCAATACTCGGATACATTTGTTCCCAATGTGCCATGATCCCATAACTTGGAAAGATCACAAATTGTAAGGTGGCACCCTGAGAAATTTTAGTGGAGTCGCCAGATAATTTGCTTGAAACTATCAAAGGATAAGTGAAAACACCCTAGTGGAGTCGCCAGGTAAGCTTGTAAGATAAGGCTCTGAGGCAACGCTTACCGAAAAGATGTGCCGTTTGAGGAAAATTGACTCAGTGTTCCCCGGCAACGGCACGAAAATGTTATCGCGCAGTTTGTAGCTAGGTCAAAAGGCTAGAAAATAGAGGCCAAACTGGCGTAACAGGAACCTACCCCACCCAATGTCACCACAATGGGGAGGTTCTTTCTCTTTAGGGAGGTTAGGCCCAGGGGAGACGTCCCCGGTAACCTGTGGTTTTGAAGAGGCTAAGGTACAAAGGTCAAAGTAAAATTCTCTCTTCATAGGTCACCACCAAGAGCAGATAGTCGGGCTAAGCAGCCAATAATGAAGTGTAGGCCCAAATGAGAACACCTGCCCATAACAAAGCAACAGCAAACTAATACATGCAGGTTATGATTCAAAGGGTTGGTACTTCATATAACTATCTGATATCAATATATAAGCAATAGATATTGACAAGATCAATGTTTATTAATACAACAATGAAATAATATCAATTCATCAATAAATACCAAGATGATGTGGCAATCAGTGTGTCCAATCAATCCCTTAATCAATAAATGCTTTAAACCATCACCTAATTGCCTATAAAAAAAAACTTGTTGCATCAAGATGGAATAACCAAGGATGATGTCAGCCTTATTAGGGTTAGTAGTTAGTTAGGGTTTCAATTTATAAGAGTTTGAGAGTTTGTTTGACCACTATCACTTCAACGTTGGAGACCTAAGATCGGTGCCTAAGGGTAAATGGAGTCAAATTAAGGGAGGACGCAAAGGTTGAAGGAAAAAAGGCTAAGGACTAGAGGGAAGGGTTCTGAAGTGCTGCAATGGCAGGGCCCCAGAAACAAAACCCTAGGGGAAAAAGGCTCACTCTGGTGTTGCTTAAGCAAGGCCTCGTGCTCTTTCCTCCTTCCTTAGGTTTAACTTGGCAAAATGGCTAGCATAAAAGATAAATCAAGATGCGAGAGTGAGGTGAGGGAGAGTGTTGCTAAAGCAAGGCCCTATCACCAAACCCTAGAAGCAGGACGACCCTAGGTGTAGATAACCTAGGCCTGGGACATCTCCTCCTTCTTGACTTTTAAAGGTACGGCTAGCACAGGGGAAGAAACAATAAGAGTGTAGCAATGGCTAGGCTCTTCCTTCCTTCTTCAATGGCTGAAAATTTCTCTTTTAGGGGACATGAGACAACGACCTACTTGTGTGTTTATCCCCTAGGGTTTTAAAATCAGCAAAGTTTATAATAAATGCAAGAATATAAGACTACAACCATTCAATCAAGAATTTTTGCAGAAAAAACACTTACATATCATCATGAAATAGCATTGCAAACCCTAGTTGTAAACCTTCCTTCAAGCGAAATGCCAAAAATGCCAAGAAATGCCCTCCTTCAACAAGTGTGTCTCACTTAAAGAGAAGAAATACCCAAGTAGGGCGCAAAAAATCAGATCTCACTAGGAGAGTGAGTGATGACTTATGGCGAAATGAGGATAAAACTCCTCAATATATACTGTATCAATGGCTTTTAACTAATTTTAGGTCATAAAAAATAGCCGACAAGGCTTTAAACCAAAATCATATTGTTTTTACATTAAAATGTCAAATTAAAACCCTAACTGAGTTGTAATAAAGGTAAAAAACCCCTTCAAGGGAGGCGCTAGCCCCTTTTAGGGCAGATGAGGCATCCAGGAGCAAAACGTTGACCCCCCAGGGGCCTCTCCAACATGCCACACGTGCCACTGCTGCCCAGTCTGCCTCCAAGAATGACCATGAAGCTAGATGATGTCATGGTAAGGATGGGGGCGCTCTGAGCCTTCCAAGGCCAACGTTCCACTGAAAAGGGGTCATTCCCCCTAGGCCGGGCTCTACCAAAGTGCCTCTGGTGAAACGTCCTCTTCTTTTCCGGTGCAAAACCTCGGTCAAACACTGTCCTGTCTCTGCCCCTCTGACGGGGTCTCAACAACCATCTGATGGGTTATTCAGCCCCATGGAGGTCCGAACTAATCATCTCCCCATGTGTACCGGTCCAAATGGTACATGTCCGTCGGGCATGGTCCTGCACATCAAAAGCTACACCCTCCATGGGCTCATTAGTCACAGGGATCATAGCAATGTCAATCACACTTCATCATTAATATTATCAAACATATGCATAAAAACCTTGATATATCATCCAATAGCTCAAAGATATTACAAAAACCTACAATACAAGGTTGAGGAAAAGGACAAGACACCCTATTGGGCTAGTATCCATATAGAAAGGAATGTTTCCAAGGGGTTTCATCCAAGCCATGTAAAATGAGGTGATGTGGCTAAGGGATGTCCAGACATACGGGTAGAGTGAGAGCCAGGGATGCATGATATTACCTATGGGTGCCTTTGTAGAAGGTGAGCTATACCTGTCATGGATGCAAATTTTTCCAAGCCCTTTCTTGCCTTTATTCTTTTCTTTATTTGTTTTTTCTTTTTCTGTTTATTCAAGGACTAACCAGAGGACACGGCCTTGATGTGTTGACCAGAGCTATCAGTGTTACCCACAAGTACTTTCACAGAGATGATAAGGCTGGCTCGTGATGAGACCCCCTTTCCCTTGGCCATGCAACCAAAGGTCACTTCCCTGGCGTGGTAACCAGATGGTGGCAATGTCATGATGTTAGGTACCCCATGAACATAATAGGATGGCTCGTGATGAGACCCCCTATCCTCTTGACTAGGTCTTGTTTGTTATTTTTCAGATCCCTCTTGTTTCTTGCTGAGAGGCCTTTTATTGCCTTCTCGGGGATCCCTGGGCGAAGCATCTCGAGGTTTTATTTCTAGGCTTTTATATTTTACCAACTGCTTTTACCTTCTGGGCCTTTAGCCCCTTCTTCCCACAAGGTAAGGTGCAACCCCACAAACATATCATCCTAATGCCCGGACAAGGGGAATGGGATAGTGAGCGGGAGATAAGATGAAAAAGTGGTGGTGTGATGGAAGCGGACGATGGCTCTTTAGAAATTCCCCCCGGTGGAAAACCAAAACCCATGGGTACAGGCTTGCTAGGACACCTTGTCAATATCCCCAAAAATGGTCAAGTGGGTTAATGTAAGATCCAAGTAGTCATCAGAGATAAAAGAAGTCAGATGCATATATCCAAAGGTTATAATGATCAAAAGTGACACATACCATGATATCTGGACCAATTACCTCATGGAGCAAGAGCCTTCTTTGATACAAGACCAAGCCGATGGTGATGGATGTTGTTGTTGCTGACAAAATGAAATTGATAAAAGAAGAAAAGGATGAGCCCTTCAGGGCCATGCTCAAGTCAATCCTACTCTCGGTACTCCATGATTAGGACCTGTGGGCCTCGAGACATGATCTCCTAGTTATTCCTAGAAATTGGAGATAACAGGAACCACATGCCCATCTCAAGGGCTCTCTCTCAGGTTGACTCAATCAGTCTATGTCCTGGAGAATGTCTCACACAACTGTAATCATCAACACTCCCTCTCAAGTAGGGAGGCATTCTTCATCATGCCAAGTCTCACACGCATGTATTTTGAACTTTGTCTTAGTTGTAGTTATCAACACTCCCTCTCAACTAGGGAGGTATCATTCACCAAGCTAATTTAGTGAATATGTCTGCAATCTGCCCATGTGTAGAAAGGTATTGTATGTATACTATTTTCCTCTACATCATGTCTCTGATATAATGATATTTTATCTCAACGTGTTTTGATCTATCATGAAACACTAGGTTCTCAAAGAGCTTTACACACAGCTCTGGTTATCATCATAGAATCCATCTCATGATCAAGTAAATCTGTCAGAAGCTTGTGAAGCCATATTGCTTCGCACACTCGATGCTATATACTCTGCTTCTGTGGTACTCAAGGCCACAGAGTTTTGTTTTATGTTGCATCAGGAAACCATAGCAAACTTCACAGTAAGACAACAACTGGATGTGCTCTTCCGGTCCACTGTACTCTCTGCTCAATTTGTATAGGCATATCCCTGCAAACTCAATTTCACAATTGGAGGCATATCTCAAGCCATATCTAACTGTGCCTCGTGTATATCTCAATACATGTTTTACTGTTATCCATAGTCTATCTTAGCTGGCTCATGGATTAACTAAGCATATTCACTGCATATCATGAATCAAGTCTGGTGTTAACCAAATACATCAATGATCCAATCAGTTGTGGATCAATCTCATATCCCTGCAAACTCAATTTCCCAATTGGAGGCATATCTCAAGCCATATCTCACTGTGCCTCGTGTATATCTCAATACATGCTTTACTATTATCCATAGTCTATCTTAGCTGGCTCATGGATTAACTAAGCATATTCACTGCATATCATGAATCAAGTCTGGTGTTAACCAAATACATCAATGATCCAATTAGTTGTGGATCAATCTCGTCTGAATCATCATCATTCATTTTCTTCAAATCCATCACGGTGGTTTTGTATTCTGTCATATTGGACTTCTTTAATATTCCCATTGTATATTTTCCTTGACTCAGGAAAATCTCATTGGTTCTTTGTCATACTTCCAAGAAGTAGTGCATCATACTCAGATCCTTCATCTCGAAATCAAAAGTCAAGGCTTACTTGTATCCAACAATAAGGCTTTCTAAATAAGTCATCAAAATCAGGCTCTCGTCACCAACACTGTAATAATATAGGTTTGGATCAGCAACACTCTTGCTAAAATCCAAACTCCTCAAGAATCCATCCATCTAATATAGTTTCCAACTCATGGATGATAGTATGGATGGAAGTGTATCGGGCTTACTAAATCAAGTGTCACATCATAGACAACTCCCTCTGTTTGTGAGAATCCTCTGGCTATAGATCTTACTTTGTATTTCTTGACAATTCCATCAGTTGCATGCTTGATCTTATAGATACACTTGGAAGTCACCACAGACTTCCCTTCTGGTCTCTGAACAATATCTTATACATCATTCTTTAAGATATACTTGTATTCTTATGTTATGGTATCTTTCCATACATGTTCTCTTGTTGCTTCTTCAAGACAAGGAAGTTCAGAATCAATGAAGTGGCTCGTCATTGAAGGATAGCTTTGAAAAACTTTTTTTCTTTCTCAAGGTGTCCTTTGAGGGACTTGTATGTTTCTTTTTCTTCTAGCAGAGTTTTGTCGACCCTAGGCAAGCCTTTTATGCCCTACTGTTATATCTCTGGTCATATCAACTGGAGTAGCTGAATTTGCTGGAATATTGATTGTCTTCCTCTGAACTACTGAAGGTATTATCTCTTTCTCCTTTTATTTTGTTTTGACTCCCTCTGAGTCAAGTAACTCTCTCTGAAGTCTGAAGGAACGGAATCCTCTTTTATTGCTTGTTAGATCTTTTATGTCTTCTTGACTAGCATAATAATCAATTAAATAAGGTTTGGACTCTCGTACCAAGGATAATGGTCCAAGTCTTGAGGGCTCCCATACTGGGGATAAGACCCTTCATTTATTAAGAATTCAATCAACTATAAAATTAGAGATCAAATGATTTACCTGGGTTTGTAGTCATGTTTAGTTCTAAGTTTGTTTTTAGAGGAAGTACTTCTCCTCTCTTATCTTCATTCTTTTGAGGTGGATTTGAATCAATGTCAGTGGTAGAAGCATAATATCTTCCCTTCTTCCTGGTTGGACAATTTCTTGCATAGTGCCCATATTTGTCACATCTGAAGCACTAAATTTCTGAAACATCTATTCTCTGATTATAACCTGGGTTTGATGAAGACTTGTCATCTCTGAATGTTTGTCTAAAGTTTTTTTTGAATCTTCCTCCTTTCTTTGTATGAAGTGCAAGAGCATGATTTTCATCAGGGGATTCTTCCACTCCTCTATTTCTGAGTCTAAGTTCTTCTTGAGTACAGTCTGTCCACAAACAATCACAGGTTGGTAGACTTTCTCTTTCACTGATACTTTGAAGAAAAGGATCCCAATGTTTTGGAAGGTTGTTGAGAGAAGATAAGACAAGTTCTCTATCAAACATGATTTCTCCAATGGCTTCTAGTTGTTCTTTAATCTCTCATATCTTCATAAAAAAGATAGCAATTGTATCACCTTTCGTCATCTTGGTACTTTGAAGTTGGCTCTTCAAGGTAAGAGCTCTGAGGGTGTTTTCACTTTCAAACATTTATTTTAATGCTCCATACATTTCATAAGTTGTCTTCAGGTTGGAAATACGAGGTAAGAGATGATCTCTTACTGAGTAGATGATTATTTTTCTTGCTTTGACATCTTCTTCATTTCTTATATTCTTCTCTTCATCGGTAGTTGTATCTGGTAAAATTTCAGTTACCACATCCAAAAGGTCATCTTCTTCGAGGGTGACCTGAAGCCTTGATTTCCAAGAGTTGAAGTTGCTTGCTCCATCAAGCATGTCTTCTACTA
This sequence comes from Picea engelmannii, assembly GCA_009831015.1. Taxonomy (NCBI): domain Eukaryota; kingdom Viridiplantae; phylum Streptophyta; class Pinopsida; order Pinales; family Pinaceae; genus Picea; species Picea engelmannii. Next base: position 215,978 of record ML780272.1, read on the forward strand.
AAGTTTTGTTCTTCATTTCTTCAGATTTCTTCTCAAACTCTCGCCAATTGGATTTGGAAAACCTAATGATTGGGTTGGACTAGTAACCTTAGATTTCGTTGGGCTTATGAATGCCAACAATCAACTTTGAGAGTGTCACGGGAATGCTTTTTGAGTTGAAACGTTTCTTTAAGAAGTTGCAGAAACCCTAGATCAAGATTCTACAGGAAATTTTGGCACCCTAGAAACCCTAGGGCCAAAAACTCAAAATCCTCAGAATTTTACTTTGAAGGTCTCTGGAGATGCGATGAGGAAGGTCGTACAGCTTGGTCCAAGTTTTAGCTTCAACATCCACTTGTAAAGTGCTGAAAGAGCTGAATAAGTGAGGGTTGTACGAATTTCTGCAAAAACCCTAGAGGTCGTACGAAACTGCAGAAGGAGGACGATTTGTCTTTTTAGATGCTTGTGCAGGGGTTCTTCAAGACCTATGCTCTGATACCATGTTGATTTTTCAATGAGCAAGGTTTAAGCATGAAGTTCATTCTATTTTATCCTTTTACTTAAACCATAACCAATTATGTTGCAGAAACCAAGATCACAAGAAGAAACACCAAGCACAAGAACACAAGAAGTATCCTGGTAAACCCTTCTCAACAAGGGAAGAAAACCCAGCCAAATCCTTTGATATATTCTTCAAGAGAAAGACCTTCACCATCAATAAAACCTAGCACACAAGAGGGTGCTATCAAACCCTAGAAGACTAGCACCCAAGAGAGGTGTGCACTTTTCCCAAGAAAATGTATTTGCTGAAATTTCCAAACTCACACAAAAGATATGATACCTCAATGGGGAATTTACCTTTACTTATATTAGACTTGACCTTTCAACAGAAGTGTCTATTAGCACAGTAGGGCCGACCTCTCTATCTCATAATATAATTAATATTAACCAGATTAATTATCTTTTACATTAATTATCAATTACATTAAGGTGGGGCCGACCTGTACCCTTTACATTACAATTAGGGTTACAGGCAGGTCTAACTCTTAAACAATATAGCAAGGGATCTCATACACCCACTAGTGCTCAGCCACTAGGGGCACATCCATAGGGATGTCCATATCTCTATCTCACTGCATTACATAGGAGAACCACTCTCACTAGTGCTCAGCCACTAGGATCACGTTCACTTGTGCTCGTCCATAGGCACATCCACTCAACAGATATTCTTTCCCATTGCATTACACAAGAGAATCATCGGGAGTTCATCATCTCAACTCTCTACTCAAAGGAGGCTAATACATCATCTTCATTGATGTCTCATGACGATGCACCCAGCTCTATGGGAATTCACACGTTCACCTTGTGCTCAGCCACAAACACGTCCAACTCTACAACTCTCCTTTCTCACTGTGTTACACAGGAGAATCATCTAGAGTTCTTCTCAACTCTTTGTAAGGGGGAGGCCATCTCTGCATTCAAGTTTTATCTCAGATAGGAACCACATGGCCATCTCAGGGGCTCTCTCTGACATTGACTCAATCAGTCTATGTCCTGGAGAATGTCTCACACAGCTGTAATCATCAACATATATAAGGCTTGTATCTTTACCCAACACCAACCCCTTTGGGCCTTTAGCCCCTTCTTCCCAAAGAGTGAGGGACAACCCTTCGTGGGTTAGTACACCCTAAAATCCCAAAAGATAAGGAAACAAAGAGGAACAATGATGGAAAGTGGTAAGTATGGTCGAGAACGGTACAATGGCTCATTAAGGGAGTTCCCAGTACAAACCCATCCCCAAGGAAAACCACTTACTAGGGCACAATGTCAACCACCAAGGTGAGCAGGGAAAAAGGCATAATGTCCAAGCACATATCATGAAATCTAGAGCAATATACAACATAAACAAATGGCTTAAATATTGAAATGGTGTTCACCATAACACGGACTTGTACCTCATGGAGCAAGGCCCACTGCCTTCCGAAAGCCAGCTGGTGTGGTGGATGCCATCTGTAAAACTGTGACCATTTGTGGTGGTGAGTGGGTTTTCCATCTGTGCAGAAGGGTATTGTTGGTCATGTAGTCTCTTGGCACTCCATATCTACAACCTGAGGGCCTCGAGACATTATCTCCTTAGTTATCTACAAAATGAGGATAACAAGGAGAATAACAATCATTCCTCCCAACCACGACGTGAGCTAAACCTTATTGACTTTCACAAGTTCATATTGTATATATGCATGTTCTCATAGACTTACAACTCAAATGTGAATAAGGTAGATGAGGTTTTCTTGATAACTATTAAGATAATCAAAATGTGTGCATACAAGACATTTTAGAGGAAATGATAAGAAGTGTCAACAACCTTACTAAGTGTCCTAGAGTCTTAAGACTAAAATTTCCCTAAACGTACAAAATTCACATTGGTGCTTGATAATATAACATACAAAATGATAGTCATTAAATGCAATAAGTGTAGCTAATTGTCATGTACATTAATAATAGTCTAGAAAACAAGAGTCGCAATTTATGTTCTTAAGGGAAACATGCTTGCATTTAGAGGTAGGTATTCATGATCCTTCCGGGTGGCCTACCTAACACAATTTGCTTTGAGAACTTAGTGGCCTCTCATTTTGAGAACATATAATCACTTTCATTGCATTTATCAATTACATTCCATTGCATAACTTGGTTTGTAAAGCCCCTAGTAATATTCATTCAACTTTTGTTTATTATAAATTGTGGTAGGTCACTCTAGATGACCTACTTCAATTCTTCTTTAAGTTTAGTTGGGAGAAGTTGGAATTAAGTCTATCCAGTCACTAATGAACCTAAGCAAATAACAATATTAAAAATTTGCTTTAGATCAAGATAATTATATTATTTCCTTGCAAATCTGTTCTTTTTTTAAATAATTATTTTTACTATTAAAGCAAAGAGCTTTTATTGTGTGTCGTAATTCATTTGTAAACTAATCTTATTCAATTTTCATTCAATTTTCTTTACATTTTTCATAAGAAGCATATACTAAGAAGCTTTGCTCCTCATTTATCTTATTACATATATATATATATATAAGTAGAAATATAACATAACCGTAATGACCACAGTCAAGAATGCACCATCAGAGTGCAAGCTACAAAGTTAATGCCAACTGACGTCATGTTCACATGCATCGAATAGTGACGCATTGGCAACTTGTGTCACCTAATTTGAGTTCATGTTAGAGTTTGGTGACCATGAAGTTTGGCAAAATTTCAACATTGCCCGATTGATTGATCAGGTTTGTACCAGACAGCTACCAATGCTTTAACCAACGGCCGAGGGTATGCGCATTTTTCAAGTCAAGCCGTAATTCTTCATGAATGGGGGTTCCTTTATTTTGCGCCCACGAACTCGTATGCTCTTGGTAAGTAGAGATAATTCATTAAACATAAAGAGAAGAGAGTACAAAACTGGGTAATGAAAGAAACTATAATTCAAAAATTGCATTCCTCGCGAAGCATTCCTGTGAAGGTAGAACCGCGAGAGCCCTGGTAAATTGTGGAGCAGAAGGCTAAGCATCAAATCATGCCGTCGCTGTAGAGATTGGAGGAGGCTGTTGCAGTAGACTTGCGAACATGGAAAATGTCAATGGGATGTTGGTGTATTAATGATGTTCACAGAGTTTTCCTGGATAAATTTCTGTATATTGGGTATATTTGGAAAATACAATCCATCTCTTTGTAGAGCGTCCAAAAGCTGGAATGAGAGTGTTGATATCTTGTCAACACCGCACAAATTTCTGCAAACTAACAACTTGTTAACATGTCAAGTCACCCTGTGTCCAAAAGCTAAAGTGAGAGTGCTGATATATTGTCAACACCGCACAAATATCTGCAAATTAACAACTTGCTCACATGCCAAAGTCACCCAATTCACCAAATTTGAAGCATGGAATTCAAATTTACCCTAATCCTAAAAAACCACACAAATTTTGCACTTTTATGTAAATTACGCACGTCGGCAGTCTTTCAACAAGCAATACAGAGGGTTGCATCTGTCAATTTAGGAGTCAATGCAGCGATACTTCCCCGTGATTACGGTGATACATCTTCCAAATGCTCACGATTAAAGAGATCCCAGACCATGATATCACCGACACCCTGCTCAAACATCAAAAAGGTGGTTTTCCTACACCAAATTGGTGTATGAGATTCTTTGTTTGTGGGATAAGATGTAAGCGATTTTTAGCACAAAGGTATACATACCTTCTAAATTTAAACTTGTTACAAAGGTATACATACCTTCTAAATTTAAACTTGTTACCTTTTAATAAGAAACACATGTTCTTAACCATTAAACCCATTCTTTATTGTAGTACCCATTCTTTATTGTAGTGTACATAATAACAATAATATATATAGATTATATAAATTTTATAAAATTATTTATAATATAAATTAATATATAACTAAAATTAAAATTTAATAATCTATTATTTTAAATAAATATTATATATTAAAAATAGATATAATCTATATAAATTTCATATATATATATATATATATATATATATATATATATATCAACTAATTTTGAAGACGAATTCGAACCAGGTGACTTAGAATCACATGTACACACCCACTCAGACTGTAAAATGATGTTGACAGACTACTAAGCCATCCACTAGATTCACATTCTCGTTCTGATCCATCCAATTCAAATTCTAAAGATATCAAGTGCAAGTCCCAGAAGATTTTGGTTCAAATAGTTATTCCTTAATCTTAGCACCTAAGCTGAAGATAGTCTGTGCTATGTAGTGCAACCTCTTAGTGTGTGTGTTTCTCAGAGCACTTCTGACAAATAATGAAAGAAAAAAGGCCTCCTTCCCCTCATAGAGGTCATGAGGAGATTCGTGATTGCAGTGAAGAAGACTTATGGCACAGGAGAGAAGGCATCAATCATATGGAATCAGTTTGTCCAATTTTTAGCTTGGTGAGGTTAGATTGCACAGTTGAGGTTTTGTATGATAAGCATGTCAATAGAGATTTAGTAAAATGGTGGACAATTCATTGTAGGCATACCCCAAGACTATAAACATTGGTTATAGAATTACTCTCATAAGTAGCCAATGCCTCAACCTCTAAAAATACTTGGATTATTTTAACCGTTTGATTAGGATCAAAGATACAAAACCTAGTTTACATTGCCAGCAACCTTCGACTTCTTTTCCAAAACAGACCCAAGGTACAAGGTCCTTCCAAGAATGTTGATTGGGATCAAAGATATGAAACCTGGTTAAAATACACAGCAGCCTTCGACTTCTTTCCCGAAAAGACCCAAGGTACAAGACCCTTCCAAGAAATGGGATCAATTTCACAAATAACGTTATACAAGTGGAAGAGAAGATTGAATCCTTATGTAACACTTTTAATGCGATAGTTCAAAATTCACATAATAAATTTTCTTATTAAATTGAATTTTGAAATGTTCTGGTCATGACTTTTATGATTTTTGAATGACACGAGATATCAACAATTATATTATTGAATATTTTAAGTTTTCTTGTTTTACATTTTCTCAGCGCTATTTTACTGATGGTTACATATTTCATATTTATATACATGTGGCATGCCCCTGCAGCTCGAGGAACCTGAATTTCAAAAATGACTTCCCCATGCCCACAACCATGAACGTCGCAACCTTGCTAAAACAATTTTAAACAGGCAATACAAACAAGTCAAATACTGAACAATTCCAACCATAGGAAAACGAGTGAGAGACACAAAAACTGAACTTTGCAATATAATGGAAGCATAATTTTAGAATTAAAAAAAGACTAACAGAAAGGAGAAACTGGACCGAGCTGTTCTCAAGTGTTCAACATTGGAAAAAACCAATGCCAATGGAAAATACCTGAAATGGTCTACACTCACTTCACCTCCTAATTCTGGAGGTGAAAACACTTTGTGAAAAGCCTTTTGATGTGAATCATCTCCTTTTACCACATGTATCACAGTTCAGATTCACTAGCCATTTAAGACAAGGCCACCCCCATGATATGATCAAATGCATCCCTATCTATGTTACAACTCCAAAGGTTATGTTATTCACCGGATGAAATTTATCTTCGCTGTTTAAAAAATTCTATACAGATGATAACACAAATAGCTAATGGTACAATCTGCTTATTCTGTTGCTTTAATTTTTTAAACCTTCTCATTATTTCTGGGGAAGAAATAAAGCCTTCTGTATGCCCTCATAAAAGACACAATCACCATACAATACAGTAGAAGTTTTTGTTTTACAATCTGCAAATCATGCTCCAAGCCACAATTCATATACCTGGCCAGTGTTCTCCCTGCCGACTCGTTTCAAAGCTTCAAAACTCCTTCGGCTTCCAAGGAATTCACTCCTCTTTACTGGAACATAACCAAGATCTAATGCTTCATTGCTCGCATAGAGATGTCTAAGGCGATCTGCGTGCTTTGAATCTGTATGAATCGCTACTTCTATTTCATCTGGTGACAAGTTTTCCTGTTAAAATTCAACTCTGTGACATCAAAAGATTTATCATGGTAATCTCTGTCTACAGGGAAAACAAATGGAAAAGAAACACTTCAAAAATACACCAATATTAAGAAATAACCTCAACTAGAAAGGTGAAATCAGAATTCAAGAATACCTGAAAGTAAAAAGCCCATGGAGAGAAAAGCAGGTATTGTCACAAACAAGAACTAGCTCACATAGACTACAATGTGAGACGAAAAGATGGAATAAACACAAAGAGGAATGGGAAAGCAGAAAAAAGTGGAGATCAAACAACACTTCCTACTCCATTGCAAGGTATTAAATCACATGAGGAAGGGGACATCATTAGAAAACAGCAGCTGGGAAGAAGCATTCCAGGAAAATTATGTAGAGGATAGGGCAAAGAGATCAGCAAGGATGATGCACATCAGAGACAAGTTGATGAGAGACAACCCAATTGGAATAGATGACCCACCTTTAAGGGTTAAATCCAGATGAGTAACACGACACATCATTGTATAGACCATAATTAATGGAAGCTAGAATAAGATGAAAAGACTTAAAAACACAAACCAGAGGAAAGCCACTGAAGCTTTGCTTTGGTTTGAGCAGTTATAAATTAGGATAAATTATAATATTAGTATACACAGCACAAAGCAAGGCCTCAAGGGTCATGAAATCCTCAATCCTCAACACAGACTATCAAGTGACACAAAAAGTGTGCCTGCTGAGGAAGGCATGCTCAACCATTCAACCAATATGAAATTAATGGTGAAGTTAATGAAGTCAATATGTTGAATATTATCCTCAAAAATGAAGAATTACTAAGGATTGAATTCCGTCACTGGGAATATTGCTCTAGTTACATGTCATGTCAGGTAAGATGAAATTAATGAAGACGATAAACATGATTAATCGATGTACAGTGTCAATTGGCTGGTATTATGGAAATCAACCGTAGCTAATCTCATGATGTCCAATGTGCATTCATCTGATACTCAATTTATCATCTCACCACATAAGAAAACATGCTTGTTCTATAGATACACACATATAAATGTACATAACTTTACAGACCTGGTAAAAAGAGTAGATATGGTCTAATATCTGCAGACGTGTGAAGCCTTTCTCACTAAAGAAAGTTCTTGCTGATGGGCCCATCTCTCCAAATCGGTCAATTGGAAATAATATTGTCAAAAATGGACCCTTGTAAATTACCTCTCTTTTCTCACTGCAACAAAGGATATTTTCAGCAGGCATCAGTTATACAAATAGCTTTGCAAAACCAAATGCTTAAACTACACAAACAAACAGCGCTGCAGAATAATTGTCGTAATTTGATCCCTTGAGTAAGGCCAAATTGAATATTGGAGAAGACAGTATGTCTTATAATCAAAACATATTTTTAAACATCACCTCTCTCTCATTGGTTGAGTTAAAACTTCATCTTCTGAAATACCACTCAGAGCTTCTGAATGTCTTCCATCATCACGTGCATCAAAGAAAATGGAAGCCCTTTCATTTGCATCCATGTCTGGTCCATTTTCTAGAAGTGTGCTCCCCAAACTATCCATATAAACACAAGCAGTAGAGGTTGGCTCAGATATTGACCAACATATGGAATCCAGCAGGCTGCTTGGAGTTAAGGGCCGAGGTATTGTTCGACAAGGCTACAATACAAGGAGAACACAAAGCCAATTAATGAAAACTTCTTTTGGCCTATAAGAAAATTGATGCTACTGAAGAAAACAGTTATGCAGCTTCAAAGAAAAAATAAGGAAAATATGTATAAGAAGAAAATACATAAAAAGGAAATGCATATTATAGAAAAGGTCGGCCAAAGTTGAATTAATTATAAAATTTGTCAAGGGCATTACAATGAAACATTAAATAAAGAATGTTCCAAAGTACTAATAAGACTGAGATGGTTAGGACAGAAAAGTTATCAAACAGCATATTCATAGCAACACTTATTCCATTGCAAGTCATAATCCAAATATTGGAGAACATGGAAATGCACAAGGCATATGATCATATTGATAAGTTGATATCTCAATTTAATATGGTTTATGAAGACACATTTCTTCCCATAAATAAAGTACCAAGTCTGAGAATTCTAGGAGATATTTATAACCATAACTAATATGTTCCTTTACCATCAAGTATTCAAATATTTATGCCTTTAGCAAGTCAAGGGTTGAACTGCATAAGACCCATATTAACAATAATCAAGAAGCTGGAATTGCTGGCTTGATTGCAACCCATCATAGTGTCATCCTCATAATGTTCCCCAAACTTCACTACACAATGTATACTTTTGATCACAGAATTTTATCAGACCTGTATACAAAATGAAGCAGGACATATACAGTTAAGAAGTCATTCGAAGAATAGGTGGTTCAAACTTGGAAGTGACATGTGGAATGAGTTGTGGGGTGGCGGCATGTTCCCATGAGTGGATGAGCAAGCCAAATTAATGAACGTTTTTATTTCTAGAGTCCCACTATGTCAACATTCCAAGCTGTTGGAGACCTATCTTCATGATTATGGTAGTTTGTAAATAATATTGTAGATAGTATTTAGAAGAAATATGAAAAGTGGTAGGTGACAGGAAGAGTCATTTGGAAGATGGAAACCAAAGGTCATCCGAATGTGTATTTATGAAGGTATCATGTTAATGCAATTCATTAAAAGTGTGGAGTTACAATCTTTGCCCATACCTGGCCTGTCAATGGTATCAAAGCAGGTTAACTCCATGATTCTCTCCCTTGGGCATTTCATTTCCCTCCTTTCGCGTGCAAAAATGTCCCTCTGTCTGCAAGTATGTCCATCTGCCTTCAAGTACGTCTCCCGCACAGATATGCTCAGAAACCTAACCCTAATATGTTGTGTCAGTAGCTGGAAGAAGACCATTGGCATTATTTCTCTCCATCAGCCTTCATACAACCTTGAACCCTATCAAATTGCCATTGTGTCGAGACTGACAGCCCTACAGAATCTGTCCCTGTCGGTTGAAGCTCCCTCGTCTATTGATTTCCCTGTGGACGTTGTTGTTATACATCCCTGAATTATGCGTTGTTCCCTTCGATTTCCATCTTTCAAACTTGTCTTCGCGAAGGCAGCCTTCTAATAGCTACCCAATTGTTTTATGTGGGTATGTGTTCTTTTCACATTCTCAAACCTAGTTTTCAAACGAGCTAAATCATCAAAGTCATTGTTGGAATCAACTAATAAGAAGTTGGTTGTTTGCTCTACATTGATTGTAGACCTAAGATCCTGCTTGAATGCATGAAGCTTCTTCATGTCTTTGGAGGGTTTTCTGTACAAAGGGAGCTTGAATTGACCCTGAGATTTGATCCCGAGATGTCACACCCCCAACCTCGTTCAATGCATGGTGAACCCGACGTGAGAGAACACGTAACCCGACATGATCAGAGTGGCACAATGGAAGCGTGGTGAACTTGAGGACGAGTTGATTGGGCTGCTGAAGGTGCAGATTTTGACGTTGTTGTGAACAGAGGCAAGCTCAACCACAAGACCAAAATGCTTCAATAGAATTTCAGATTATAAAGGTAGATTTCGTATAGATATGGGAAGACATTTTTTAAAGATTTGTTTGGAAGAATATTGTCCATATAATTTGGAAGTCGTAAGGAAAGAGGGTTTATGTAAAGTTCAAATGCCAGAGTGCTAAGGTGTGCAGGTCGACTCCTCTTTTCCTTCTCTCCAAGTCTTTTATCTTCTGAATGACTCTTTGTTTGATCTCATGCTGAATGTCATTCTATTTCCCATGTTCGAAACGATGAGGAGTTGAGCAAGTTTTTGGTTGCTCGAGTCATTTTCAGAGTGAGTGCAGATATCAAGTATCAAGTTTTGTTGGAAGATGCATTCTCTCATCTCCATCATTGGTGTGGTGCTGACCGACAAAGAAAACTACCCAAAATGGTACAGAAAGATGAAACACACTATGATCTTTAACAACTTGTGGGATGGCATTTGCGAAGCATAGTTGTCAGTGAAGGCAAAGCTGAATCAGAAGCGCAGCGGAATAGTAGACTGACCATACATACATCAAATAAGGAGCGAGCCATATGGAAGGACAAAGACAAGAAAGCATATGCCGTGATTGTTACGACAGTAAGTGAAAAGGTGAGCCACCATATTGCTTCCATTAATGACTCATATGGTGCTTTAAAGAAATTGAAGGATTTTTGCAACTCGCACTCAAAACTGGAACTCATACAATTGTTGGTGAAGCTCTTCAACCTAGAGTTGAAGAATGATGATCCCATGGCTTAGCTTCTGAGATCAAAGCCATAATGCATGACATTGATGCCATTGGAGTGAAGATAGGCATTCCCCTCACAGCATTCAATAAGGCCCTCTCCCTACATATTCTCACTACCTCGAATCCCTACAAGCTAGTGGTCAAATGAAATCCATCACATTTGACACTTTGGTGGAGAAAGTTGCAAAACGTGAGAAAGACTTTGGAAAGAAGTCAGCTCAGTCCATTGGTGAGAACATGCACCTTGCTCCAAAAGGGAAGAATCAATCACATAATTCTTCTAGAGGAGAAGGCAGTAAAAGAGGACGTGGAAGAAAGAATTTGAAAGGCAGGGGGGTAGACACAGCCAAGGTGAGAGATCTGATCTTCATTGTGATCGTTGCAGAAAGAATGGATCACATGAAGCAAAGACATGTAGAATCCCATGGGAGAAGATCAAAGACAAACAGAATCAAAAAGAAGACGGGTAAAACATCAGATCTTGAGAAAGGTAAAGCACCTAAATCTTCTCATTATATTGTCGCCCATTGCAATGTAGGAGTAACTGAGGATTTGTTTAACACTTCATTTGCTTCTTGGACAGATGCATGGCTACTTGACACAGGTGCAACATGCCACATGACCTTCCGGAGAGACTTCTTCGAAGATTTCAATTACAATGTAGATGGCATAGTTTATTTTGCAAATAAGTCAAGTCTCAAACCTTCGAAAATTGGCACCATCGGGCTTTAATTGCCTGGACTCCCAAATTTTCTTTTGCATGATGTGCTCTATCTTCCTGAGTTGCAAAGGAACTTGTTGTCTCTTGTGTACATTCGATAGCAAGGCCACTCTATTCATAATTTCATATCTTCGGTGGCAAAGTTGAAATAAGGAAAGCTTCTAACAACATGGTCGTCATGACTAGGGTGGAATATGGAAGATTGGTGAAGTTGAAAGGGACATCTACTCATGCACAAAATTTTGCATACCTCTCCCATCACGATGAAGGTACAACGCCATCTAGTCTCTTATGACACGCTAGATTTGGTCACATTAATTATGACAACCTTCGTTTGTTGAAAAAGAATGGTGTTTATGGTTTGCCTACTGTTCCTAGAAATATGAAGCAATGTGATGCTTATATCCTTGGAAAACATAGCAAACAACCATTTCTAATTCTACTTCGAGAACATGTAGAAAACTTGGACTGATACATTCTAATTTATGCGGCCCCATGCATGTTCCATCTACTAATGGCAATAAATATATTGATGACTACAACAGGATGTGTTTGGTGTACTTGTTGAAAGATAAATCACAAGCTTTTGAAACTTTTAAAAATTTTCATGTATGGGTTCAAAATGAAGCTATATTGATGACTACAACAGGATGTGTTTGGTGTACTTGTTGAAATATAAATCACAAGCTTTTGAAACTTTTAAAAATTTTCATGTATGGGTTCAAAATGAAGCTCAGTATCGTATTGGCTCTCTTCGTACTAATAATAGAAGAGAATATACATCTAATGAATTTGAAAACTATCTTCGCAAACATGGGATCAAACACCAAACCACAGTTCCATACAATCCTCAACAAAATGGTGTCTCTGAAAGAATGAATAGGACTCTCCTAAATACGGTTTGTTCCATGATGTTTTTCAAAAGTGTACAAATGATTTCTTGGGTTGATGCAGTTCTATGTGCAGTTTATGTGAAAAACAGGTGTTCATCTCATGCTCTTGAAAATAAGACTCCTTATGAAATGTGGTATGGCCGCATCCCTTCGGTGAGGCATCTCAGGGTTTTTGGTTCCACCTACTATGCCTTAATTCCTAAGGAGCAAAGAAACAAGCTTGATGCAAGGAGTTGAAAGTGCATCTTCTTGGGATACTCAAATACCACCAAGGCATTGTTGAAGTTACGATAGCTGCGGGAGGTATTAACCTCCATATGTAACCTCTGACTAGATTAGAATGTTCCGGAAGCTAGAGAAACCCTAAACAGATGTGTAGAAACCCTAGAAGACATGTCAGCTCAATAAAAGAATTAATATTTAAGTATTAGCCTCTAAAAGAAGAAATCGGCTTGGACAAGTGACAAAGAGCACTATAAATAGAGGGCGCTTGAGCTCATTTGGACACTCACTCACTCACAGCTCACACAAGTTAAGTGGTGCGCAAGTTTGGAGGAGGAGTGCAGCTGCAACTACTGCAACTGGGTTTTTGGTCTTGGTTTCTGGTTTGTGATCTTTCTGCTTGGTGTGCTATTCTTGGAGAGAGAGAGAGATATATTATCTCTTGGTTATCTGTTGGGTTTGGTACTGCTTCCGGAATTATTCTATCTGTCAAGCTTACGGTGCTTGAGGGTGGTTGCGTGCCTATGGTTGGGTGACAATATTGAGATATTGTCTATGGTTAAACGAGCACATCTTAACAGGTTACGGGCCCACACCACCTTCAGGACATACTAACCGCTAGAAGGTAGCGTGGCAGTTCTTTGTTAAGCTCGTTGTGGCACCAGTTACAGTTGCAGCTAGGTTTTCTGATTGTGCAGTTGCAGCAAACCCTAATCCAACTCTTTGGGCACCTTAAGTGAAGCGTTGGATGTAATTTCTGGATATTCTAATGCACCTTAGCCTAGCGCACCTGTTGGTACTCTCGACAAGCAAAAACGTCAAGTTTGATTTTTTGGTCAAAGTCAAAGGTTGACTGGTAAAAGTAAAGGTCAAAGGTTGCCTTTTGGTCAAAATTGATTTTGTGGTCAAAGTTAAAATTTCAGGGTTTCTAGCTTGTTCTAATCATTAAACCTTTTTGATTGAGTTTCTAACCTCTTCTTGTCAAGATGGTGTCTAGTTTCAGATTAGAAAACAAGCTAAACGATGCTGCAAATTTCAAAGGTATGCACTTGTATATGCTTTTCATGTTATATCATCAAGCAAAACCATGAGTGTGGTTTGCAGGGAATGTACAAGAGACCTTGTCTCAGCAATGATCTTGGATTCAGTAGATACAGAAGAACAAATAGTTGAGGCTTCAGGAGATATTTCTTGTTCCCGGGCAGGTCACCTTGGTAATTCTATAATCCTTGTTACCATAGATATGTTCTTATGAAAATGTTATTGGAAATACTTTTGCTCTTGTTGTTATTGTTCTAAGCAGGTCACAGGCGATAGCTTTGAGAAGGAGCTAAAGTGACAGTTGCAAACATGGAGCAGATGACTTCATCAAGTTGTGAGACAGGTGATCTCACCAAGTACCAATTCTAAAGGAAGCTATGATGGAAGAATATCAATCACACCTAGACCTGAAGAAAAGTTTGTAAATGGATTTACAAGATAAAGCATGCAGTGGATGGAAGTATCGATAGATACAAGGCAAGATTCGTGGCTAGACGGTTCTCCCAATAGGAGGGAGAAGACTATGATGAGACGTTTGCTCCAATTACCAGATATACCTCTATCATATCTCTTGCGGCTTCCATGGGTTGGAGTTTACATCAGATGGATGTAAAGACCGTTTTTTCTCAATGGAGTAATTGAGAAAGAAGTATACATAGAGCAACCTCAAGGTTTTGGGGTACACCCGAGAGAAACCAGGTTGGCTGACACTTGGCTGAGAAACCACGCTTTTGGCAGAGCCTCTCATTATTCAGTGTAAGAGGGAGTTAGCCTCTGAATTCGATATGAAGGATCTTGGTCTCATGCATTATTATTTGGGACTAGAAGTATAGCAGAAGCGTGGTGAAATCTTCATGTAGCAACTAAAGTATGTCGTAAAGATTCTTCAGAAGTTTGGGATGATGGATTGCAAATCCATGGCAACTCCCATGGTGACAGATATGAGGAAGTTGAGAGACTCTAATTATGATCGAGTAGACTTGTCCCTGTACCGATAGTTGATTGGCTCATTGATGTATTTGGTGAATACCCAGCCGGACATTTGCTTTTCTCTAAACACGTTGAGCCAGTTCCAGGTGGAACCTTAACAAGAGCATTGGATAGTTGCAAAGCATATCTTGAGATATCTTCGTGGGACGATGACTTATGGTTTGAGATATGCCTCAAATACTGCTGTACCGCTGCATGGATTTACTGATTCAGATTGGGCAGGGAGTGCAGATGACAGAAACAATACTTCTGGTATGTGTTTCAGTTTGGGATCTGTTATCATATCATGGGCTAGCAGAAAATAGAAATCCGTTGCACTCAACACTACAGAAGCAAAGTATATTGCAGCTTGTGATGCTTGTACGAAAGTAGTGTGGCTCTGTAAGCTGGTTTCTAGACTGTTTGATCAGGTATTGGATTCGACCGTGATATATTGTGATAATCAGAGCTGTGTGAAGCTCTCAGAGAACCTAATATTCCATGACAGGTCGAAGCACATTGAGATCAAGTACTATTTTCCAAAGGGGAGAAGTGGTTCTCCAATATATCTCCACTGATGAGGAGACTGCGGATATTTTGACAAAGCCTTTATCCAAGATAAAGTTTGCATACTTGAGGGACAAGTTGGGGCTCGTGGAGATTGCTCCCTTGGTTGAAAGGGAGGAGATGACTTCCTCGGTTGGGAGGGAGCACTGATATGTGGCATCATGGATTGTCAGTGAGCTGCGAATCTGTATCATGCTAGTACAACTTAGAGATGGTCATACGACTTAGAGATGATGCTTGCATCATGCTAGTACAGCTTAGATATGATACATATGGTTGAAGTTGTGGATGGTACAGTGGCTTGAGGTGCATCGTGCTAGTACAGCTTAGAGGTGGGAATACAACGTAGATATGATGTATTGACATCATTCTAGTTATGTTCATGCTAGAACAACTTAGAGACGA
Source organism: Picea engelmannii (assembly GCA_009831015.1). Classification (NCBI taxonomy): domain Eukaryota; kingdom Viridiplantae; phylum Streptophyta; class Pinopsida; order Pinales; family Pinaceae; genus Picea; species Picea engelmannii. Next base: position 231,576 of record ML780272.1, read on the forward strand.
TGTTGGTGAGTCGCATCATGCTAGATATGGCCATGCGAGTACAGCTTAGATATGATGTATTGACATTATGCTAGATATGTCAAGCTAGTACAGCTTAGAGATGATGCAGGGGGCTCATGTCATGCTAGATATGATCATGCGAGTACAGCTTAGATGTGGCATACAGCTTAGATATGATGCATTGGCATCATGCTAGATATGTCATGCTAGATATGTCATGCTAGTACGGCTTAGAGATGATCATACAGCTTAGAGATGACACAGAGAGGCACTGATCTACATCATGCGAGTACAGCTTAGATATTATGCATTGGCATCATGCTAGATATGTCATGCTAGTACGGCTTAGAGATGATGTAGATGATACTCCAGATCACGCCAATACAGCTTAGATATGATGCATTCGCATCATGCTAGTACGGCTTAGAGGTGATGCAGCTAATGACATTGTTGATGCAGGATGATATCAGATGATATGATTTTATTGATGTGGAGATTTTATGTCTCTGGACAGTAGTTGTATGCTACTGTGGTGGATGTGTTCCACTAGTAGTGACTGTGTGTCACTAGTTAGTAGATGTGTGCTACTAGGAGTGGTTGTGTACCACTGGGCACTAGTTGTGTACTACTATGAATAGACACAATTGTGTTCTATTGGATGGCATTGTAGCAGTTTTTTGCTACTATCGGATTGCCATGGAGACTACCACTAGTGTTGGAGATGATATCCAGATAAATGGATAGTCAGTGTGTTGGTGGACAGACATTCTATAGGCAAAGAATGGTCGAGGAAGAACAGATTGTTGTTGGACAGACATTCTCCCTGTGAATGGTCCAGGTTGACAAATTGTTGACATATCATGGACTGGTATTTTCCTAAGGCATAGATTGTGGCCCTATTAGGAAAATGGTTTAGGACAGATATTCTCCTGAGGCACAGTTATTGGCCCGAACAAGTTGAATAGTCCGCCCCCTAAGGACATGACGTCCTAATTAGGGTAGTTGATACGGGACCAATATTTTCTAAGGCATATGGGTAGAGATTGATCTCTTTGGTACATATGACCCGATTAGAAAATAGTCCAAGACTGACATTCCTGTAGGAATGGTCTCTGTAGCCCATGGCGTGGCTTTCAGCATCTGGGAGGACTGACATTCTTCTAGGACGTAGGTCCGGATTAGAAGAATGGTCCTTGTAGCCCATTGTGGGGCTTTCATCATCTGTTGGGATAGCTATTCTTCTAAGACGTATGTCTGGATTAGAAGAATGGTCCTTGTATCACTCTGTCGATTAAGTGACTTATTCAGTATCATGCCTGATTACTCAGATGGAGTATGGCCTCGAGAGATGATGCAGTTGATGCTATCAGATGATACTGATAGTGGTGATGTTTCTCGTGAGTTGATCTACGTGATCATGAGATAGCCTGTGTGGCTATGATGATCCTACCAATAGAACGGTTTGTTTGTGCTCAAGACCATTACTGTTAAATACCTCCTTAGCTAGGAGGGAGTGTTGATGTTACGGTAGTTGCGGGAGGTATTAACCTCCATATGTAACCTCTGACTAGATTAGAATGTTCTGGAAGCTAGAGAAACCCTAAACAGATGTGTAGAAACCCTAGAAGACATGTCGGCTCAATAAAAGAATGAATATTTAAGTATTAGCCTCTAAAAGAAGAAGTCGACCTGGACAGGTGACAAAGAGCACTATAAATAGAGGGCGCTTGAGTTCATTTGGACACTTGCTCACTCACAGCTTACACAAGTTAAGTGGTGCGCAAGTTTGGAGGAGTACAGCTGCAGCTACTGCAACTGGGTTTTTGGTCTTGGTTTCTGGTTTATGGACTTTCTTCTTGGTGCGTTATTCTTGGAAAGAGAGAGATACACTATCTCTTGGTTATCTATTGGGTCTGGTACTGCTTCCGGAATTATTCTATATGTCAAGGTTACGGTGCTCGAGGGTGGCTACGTGCCTATGGTTGGGTGACAATATTGAGATATTGTCTATGGTTAAACGAGCACATCTTAACAAGCATATCATCTTTACAATGAGGTACACAAGAAATTCATTCTTTCAAGAGATGTAATTTTTCTTGAATCCTCCGAGATTGACAAAACTATTGAGAGGCAGCTTGATCATCTAGATAAATTCATTTATGTAAATACATATCACGAATTTGGTGATGAGATTCCACATCTTGAAGGGGGGATCCCTATCTTGGATCAATCTCTAGAATCTCCTTTTGAAGCACCATCTCCCCCTCATGAAGAAGTTCCAACCACTTCATCAAAACCTGAAGTTCATTTGGATGATGTGATTGAGAAGATTGAAAGGTTGAGTCTTGATGAGAATTCAACACCATCTCAATCAGTTGAGCAACCTAGACCATCTCAGAAAGGTCCACCAAAGTGGCTCATAAAGACACTTGAAAGTGTTCATCGGTCATCCTAATAAGGTCAAAAAGACAGGAACCAGAAATTCAACCAGACAAAATGGAGGTGATGTACATAATTCAAATTCAGGTGATGCAGATGATACATATGATTGTGACTTGAATTTATCTACTAACTTTGAACCAACTTCCTTTGAAGAAGCCACTTTTCATGATTAGTGGAAGGAATCCATGCAAAAGGAGTATGATGCATTCATCAAGAATGGGATGTGGAAGTTGGTGGACACTCCATTCAAAACCAAACCAATTGGCTGCAAGTGGGTCTTCAAGAACAAGTACAAATCAGATGGCTCATTTGACAAGCACAAAGCAAGGCTCATGGCAAAAGGATTTGCATAAAAACAAGGTATTGATTTTAGTTCTAAAACTTTTGCGATCAAAGTTATGGTGAGATGGTTCTTCCAAATCCATCGCATAAAATTTTTATAAATTCGATGTTTTAGACCAACCAATGTGGTCCATCTTCAGACATTCTTCATCCTGATCATGGACCACATTGGTTGGTCTGAAACGTCAAATTTATAAAAAAATTATGCAATTGATCTAGAAGAACCATCTCACCAAGGTATTGATTATGAGGAGACTTTTGCCACCATGGAAAAATGGGTTACCATTAGTCCTCTATTTTCCTTGGCAACACATAATGGATGGAAAGTTCATCAAATCGATGTGAAGACTACATTCTTGAATGGAGACTTGAAGGAGAATGTCTTCATGTCTCAACCAAAAGGTTTTGTTGTGAAGAGACAAAAAAAGAAAGTATATAAACTCATCACATCCTTATATGGCCTGAAACAAGTACCATGAGCCTGGTATGAAAAGTTAACTGAGCATCTTCTGAAATTGAATTCCAAGCACTTCAATCTTCATGATGCAACTTTGTTTGTCAAAAAAGTTGGCAAAATTGTTGTATATCTTGTAGTGTATATGTAGATGATCTATTGATAACAAGGAACAATGAAAGCTATATTGCATCCATAAAGAAAGAGTTGAAGAAAAACTTTGAGATGACATTTAGGACATCTTCACTACTACTTGGGCATTGAAGTGACTCAAAATCCAAACTACATACTCGTCTCCCAAAAGAAGTACATTGGAGAATTGTTGAACAAGTTTGGCATGGTTGAGTGTAACTCTATCTCTACTCCAATAGAACAGAATTTGAAGCTCACATGAAAAGAAGGGAATGAATTTGAGGATGCAACCAAGTACAGACAGCTTGTGGGAAGTCTTATCTACCTTACCACCACCAGGCCAGATATTTCATTTGTTGTTGGGATTCTTTCCAGGTTCATGCAACAACCTTGTGAAGGGCATTTGGTTCGCTGCAAAAAGAGTTCTAAAATACTTGAAGGGAACTCAAGTACTCTAAGGTGGATGACTTCAACTTGATTGGATATTATGATTCAGACTTTGTTGGGGATAAAGAAAATGGAGTGTCAACTTCAGGCTATCTCATGAGTCTTGGATCAGCAGCTGTCTCTTAGAGATCACGCAAAGAGTCAACTCCAACAGATTCCACAACAAAGGAAAAATATGTGGCAGTTGCAAAAGCAACAAAGGAGATTGTTTGGCTCAAGAAAATACTTGAAGATTTGCAAGAGAAATAGGTGAATTCTACTCTTCTAGTTGACAATTCTTCTGCAATCAAGTTGGCCAAGAATCCCAAATTCCATGATCGAACTAAGCACATCAACACAAAGTATCACCTTATTAGATATCATGTACAGGTCAAGACTATTCACTTCAGACATTGTTCCACAAATGAGCAAATTGCAGACATCTTCACCAAAGCGTTCGGAAGAGAAAATTTTGAAAAGTTCAGAATGATGCTTGGACTCACAAACACCCTTTTGGATTAAGG
>ML780272.1:251081-267652 GCA_009831015.1 Picea engelmannii
GGAGTCGTCCTTGTAACCTCTCAAAGAACTTTAGAAAGTTCACTTTATGAGTCTTTAATTAAAGTGAATGACCTTATAATTATTAAGTTATTTGCCTAAGTTATTTGGCATTAGTAACTTAAGTGAGTTGATTAAGTCCTAACTGTCAAATCTAAAGTGAACAGGAGATTAGATCTCAGTCGTTGATCACTTTGGAGAAGATCTAGGGTTTTGGACTTAGGATTAACTCAATGTAATGAAAGGCAACCTAAGTGAGAGGTTGAGACACAATGGTGGTACACGAAGAGTTAGTGAGCACTCAGGTGTACCGTGTGCAAGGGCAGGGGCCAAGGAAAGGCAGCAAGGAGATAGCAGCCAGTTGGGCTAGGCTATTGTTGCAGTGTATTTCTCAAAAAGGTCATTATCCCGAGATGAGAGCCCTGATTTTATTTAACAGAATCATCAAAGATCTGGTTTTCCCACGAGTGTTTTTTCGAGGGTTATTTACCCAGAAATATCTTGTACAATGTGTTGGTTTATGGTTAAATGCTTCCACTGATTTTTGGTTAAAACCTAGCTATGCAGTTAATGAATAAAGTGATTTTATTTCTGAGTTAACTGTCGTGGTGCTAGGTTAGAAAAATTAACACAATGCAATGTATTGATATTTATTATACAACCTTAAGTGTGTGCTATCAAGTGATGTGATAAGGAATAACAATAAATTATATAATATTAATGTTGGTAAGGTCCCAATAGACCATAGACAAGACAGAATCATAAACATAAGCCATGAAACCTTATTTAAGAGGTCCTTGACCGTTGACATGTTTCATTAAGCCAATTATACATATATTGTACAGTGTACTAAACATATTAACGAATTAATGTAAAGATTAGAGACAATCCCCTTGTTTCTCTTCTCTTCCACTCTCTCTCGCTTTCATTTATTCCATGCAAAATTTCTATTCATGTGGATTTTCCGCATCAATTGGTATTAGAGTTAAATTGTCGATTATACTTTTTCCTCCTCTATGACTGTTCAAATTCTCATTACACCCCCTATATATATTAGTAGGAGGCACACAATTCTTCTCATTGGAAACTCCCATACGATTGTTCTCCAGATTGAAACAACTCAGAATTCAAAATTCTCTCAATATTTTGGAAGCAAAATATCTTTTAAAATGATGGCAACTTAAAAAGTTTTTCTCATCACACTGACTTTCCCTGTGTTGCACAGATCCATCAAAAAGATTGCCATCTATCCCTTCCCAGGCTTTATTATTAAATTCCAATGAAATATTAGTGATTGTATACGTCAGGAATTCGTCATACCCTATTCAGATTCTTAATAAATGGAATAGGACTGTAGAGTAAGAAATAGTACAAAGTATTGGAGTGCCTAAGAAAACTCCTAAAGCAGTAACTCACAAAGCCAAAATACAAATCACATCAAATCACTATAACATGATATGTTATAACAGACACTCTATGTGATTGAAGCTCTCTTCAAATAAATCAAAATCAAAGAAATTGGCTATACAAACCCCTTGAGTAGCAAACTAATGTNCTCACAAAGCCAAAATACAAATCACATCAAATCACTATAACATGATATGTTATAACAGACACTCTATGTGATTGAAGCTCTCTTCAAATAAATCAAAATCAAAGAAATTGGCTATACAAACCCCTTGAGTAGCAAACTAATGTCTCGTGTGATACAGCACTGTGTTGATCTATTCTGAGTACTAAAATTTTATACCAATGGGATTTGTTTAAATCTTTGAGATAAGTATCTGAAAATTTTGTCAATTGGGTGTAGCTTGAGTGGTTGTGAGAACAAGTTGTTACCCTCCCCACCCAGGTTCAAATCCCACTTTGTGACATGTTTGTTATTAGTGAGACGATTGTTGATGAGCTACATATGATCTATTCATAAGTTGTTGACCTGGCCTTGTGCCCTGGAGAATCTAGGATTTACCCAAAAGGTTTCCCCTGGGATATGTTACCTGAAAAAATAAAAGTACCTGAAAACTTTACTAGCCATGGTCTTTCTCCATTGGTCAGAAAAGTTAGAGCTGGAAAACTTATGCCCAATAAATGTTGGATTCCAACTATAGTCCCAATCCAACCATTGTCTAAAAACAACTTTTCAGGCCATTATTAAAAAGAAGTAGAACAAGAATGCTATTTGAACATTTGCTAAGGATCATCTATTGTTTCATTACAATAAAGCATTAACAACTTCTCATGGGAAGAAATATGGTACAGTCCACTTTCAAAGTCAGCTGCCCATAAAAGGTCAACTGCCCGGCATTGTAACAAAAAAACGGTCATTTTACTTGCTGGTGCTGTTTTTTTCCACTTTTTCCTGTTTATGGAAGAAAAATGACTGGGAAACGACCAATTCAGTCGACAATTCCATTGATCAGACCAGACTTCAAAGTTCAAACTAGAGTTAAAAACAGTTGATTTTATTTGCTTGACCCTAACCCTAGACTTTTATACATTTTTGTTACACCGACTCCTCCACGATGGTGGGTTTGCACTTCGGCTAGATATCCACAATATAAAATTCTTATGAGGAATTCTAAAATTATGATTAAAATTATTATTGATTTTATATTTTTTAACTTGTGTGATTTACCTTTTTTCAGTATTTGTTGTATACTGTACAATGTTTCATTGCCTAGCTCAATAATTTGAAAAGATTGAAATCTTGGATAGATAGTAAGGCAAAATCTATTGTAGTGATTACCTGCACTGACATCAAAAGAACCTTCAATGAGAATGCTGACGTGTTAGCAAACAAAAGTGCTGAATTTGAATTTACCATAAGGAATGGGGCTCTGAATCTGAAGATGAAGAGGACGAGGACGGTAAAGAATTTAGAGTCTGCAGCACATGGGGAAGCTCCAAATCATGAGTTTGAAGAACGGGTTGATGAGGACGACGATGACAGTCGCTTCAGTCATCTTGGCAACAACAACAACGAAGAGGACTGAAGTGATTGATGGTCTCCTGCAGATTATGCAAATTTTATCTCTGCGTGCTGCCCTCCTCATTCGGCAATGGTAATTTCTGTCTTCCCTGGTCATTACTGTGGTTATTTCTGGGGTTAAGCAAGTCTCAGGTTTGCTAGCAGTACACGGTCGCGACTCGCAAGTATACTAGCCCCCTTCATTTTTAAATTATCAGCATTTGCCCAGATATATGGGCATTTTGATCTGAGCCCAGAATGGTGTCCAGCAATCAGACACGTCAGATATATTAAATAAGTGTCTGTTTTTGGTTTGTATGCAAGTACGTATCGGATAATTATGTACGAAAGTATGAAAGCAGAATACAATGAAGTCAGGGTAGCAGTTCTCAATCTGGTACCACCGGGTATCCACGGTTCCCAGCTATTTTACCTCATGAATCATAATATAAAAATATTTTGATCCAGTTAAGCAAAAAAAACACATGATTCTTTGGGCTATATATGCACCCAAAATTTAAGTGTGAGGGATCTGTCACTCCACCTTGAACCATATAAAAGGGGATTTGAAAAAAAAAACATACCCTTGGAGAGCCCTGTTACACATATGATCAGCCCTGCAAAGGGTCCGGGAGACTGCTGCATGTGACCATCAGCAGAGGCAGTAGCTGGTGACATAGGCACTCTGGATTTATGGCCTCCACCAAATCTCGACGTGGTGGGAAGTGCAAGCCCTAGCTTAGAGCAACCCATGCTGTAAACAATCTGTTGGGTTCTCCTCTCCCCCATATTCAATTCTTCCTCCTAATCCCCAGCTCTTGTGAATGATTATCGATCGAAATAACTGTAGCATGTTTAAAACCACCATTACCCAAATCCTTCGCACTGTGTTTAAATCATGGTTTCATCTGTCATCCCATTCTGTGAACCCAACTCATTATATATGAGGTCTTCTGTCCCAAATCCTGATACAAAGTCAAGAATTCTTTCTTTTGGGTGGTTTTAATGATTTCTGTTAATGTGCTGAATCATGGATCAGATTATGTACCAAAATCGAGTACAAAAGAGTCAAATTTCATCACCTTGAATGGTGGGAGAAAGTTTGGTGAGGGCATGTGAGGATACCTTGCAAAGTGGGCTTGGATTTTTAAAAGGTGAAGATTTCATGATAGCCTGTCTCTGGTTGTAATCATAACCTCGAGCAAGTCCATTCCGTCGAATAGTGGAATGCGGGGACCGATTTTTCCAACTCCTCCTTATCGTTCATTATTTTCCAAAAAGTGTTGCTTCACCTGGAGGTTCCTGTCCTCTCATTTCATGTGTTAGTTTGGGAATTTATTGCAGGAGAAACTCTACAAGTGTTCAAATTTGAAAACCTATGTGGAATGATTAGAGCGGTTAACGGTAAGTGTGTGCGTTTCCTGCGGTTAGGGAGAAGTGTGTGGGTTTAACTTATTCACTGGTAAACTAATGCTTTTACGAGTAAAAAGAAAATTGTTAACACAATGAAATTAGAAGATTGAAAATTTTTAATTTAAAAATTGCGCAGAAAAAAATTGAATTTTAATATATTTTTCCATTTTCATGTGAACACAGTCCTTCATTCCACCACCTTTCCTTTAGAGAAGCAAAGCAAAAAAGTATACAGACACCCACCTTTCCTTTAGAGAAGCAAAGCAAAAAAGTATACATAAGTTTTTACATTTCTTAATTGTATTTTCAAAATTCCTATTATAATTATAAAAGAAAAATATTTTAAAGAAATTATATATAAATAAGTTGTAAAATATAATATTGAAATTTATAAATAATATATATAAATTTATAAACAATAATTAAAAAAACTTTCTTGATTATGATGAAGTTAAATTGCAATGAGAATATTATATTTTAACTTCACATATGAGGTTAAGGTAGGGTGTTTGAGAAGAGCACCACTCCTTGTAGTTTTGGTAATTACTTGCATGGGATATTGGTTCTTTTCTCTATACATATTTGGGTTAAAATTGTTTTTGGTGTATAACTTAAAATTATTTTTAATTGGCAAGAGCTTGTCTTTCTTAATTGTTATGCATTTGGCAAGGCTAGAATTTTGCCCTTCACAAACCATTAACAAATTATTTCAAGGAGTTAAATTTTATTTACATACAATGATGTAGTTGTATGTAAAAATCTTAAAATTGTATCAACAAAAATTAAACTTATAATCTTAAATAATATAAAAAAAAATAATTAAAACAAAAATCTAAACTATCATTATTTTAATTTTATTTAAACTCAAAATTTGTATCAACTTTCCATGTTACTTATCTATTCAATTTTTTAAAGATTAATAAATGGATTCCCACCAATTTACTATGAATATGTGAAAATTATGAAATTTTGACTTATTTGTTCAATTTTTTTAAAGATTAAGAAATAGATTCCCACCAATTTATTATGAATATGTGAAAATTATGAAATTTTGAAAACAAAATGGAGAAGAAAGGTAAGAAGGTGCTTCTTTAATTAAATGGCTCTCCTTCCAAATTGTTGGAAGGGCGTTCACATTATCAAATTTTAGATATTTGGTTATTATTTTTTAAACTAGTTTTGTTGTGTTTTTAATAGTTAATTTATATTTTTTCTAAGAAATTTTTATGAGATAATTTTTAAATATGTTTTGTATTTTTTTTAGATAATATATAATGTAAATTTGTTAGCATTGATTTTGTTGTTTAATTTAATAGAGACATTAATTAAGTGAGACATGAAAGAGAGGTAGTCGTTTTAGATTTTTAGTTATTCATTTTTTAAACTAATTTTGTTGTGTTTTTAATAGTTAATTTATATTTTTTCTAAGAAATTTTTATGAGATAATTTTTAAATATTTTTTGTATTTTTTAGATGGTATATAATGTAAATTTGTTAGCATTGATTTTGTTGTTTAATTTAATAGAGACATTAAGTAAGGCATGAAAGAGAGGCAGTCATTTTAGACTTTTGGTTATTCATTTTTTAAACTAGTTTTGTTGTGTTTTTAATAGTTAATTTATATTTTTTCTAAGAAATTTTTATGAGATAATTTTTAAATATTTTTTGTATTTTTAGATGATATATAATGTAAATTTGTTAGCATTGATTTTGTTGTTTAATTTAATAGAGACATTAAGTGAGGCATGAAAGAGAGGCAGTCAACTCATGACAACGACTTTTAGACCTTATGTATGAAGTTCAAAGCACTCAACCATTCGAGCTAGCATAGTCAATTTATATTGTAATTACAACCTCATGAATGATTGAGTGAGGATTATTATTGTGTGTGGAAGATAATGAATAGAACGTTGATTTTCTGTTTAGATTTATTTGTGAAGAAAATTGTTGATGGAAAGCGAGTTCTCTGTGAACTGTGTGGAGATCTGGCAACACTGCGTTGAATGTAGAGTAATGTAGTCATGTTTGAATAGGCTTTTGAATCCAGCAATTAATAGTAGTAATTTTGCAGGTTATAAGCGTTGGAACCTATGTGCAATGATGGTGTCTGTGTTGTGGTGAAATGGCAGATTCAACACTGGATTGAATCTTGAGTTTGAACGTCAATATCAAACTCTGATTGTTGTTCAAGGTGTGAAAATCTAGTTGATAGTTGAAAGCACGAAAATTCTTTGTGGAAATCGTGTGTTTGATAGCGCCATATCCTCGTAGATATAGAGGAGTGAAAGCGTAGATTCACTCTATCATCAACTTGTGTGAGTGTTTGACCCGTAAATGGTAGGCATGTGGCATGTATGTTTCGTCAACATGGATCTTTGCATAAATAAATAATGTTCTATGTTGTTAATCACCAATAGGCAAAAAAAAATAATGGCTCTATTTCATATTTGGTTCACTATTTAGTTGCTTGCTTTAGTAGACGTGCCTTTGTTCAACAAAGGCTCTCCAAATCTATTCTCAAGATGCAAATTATCTCCACACATCGAATGGAAGATATATGGAAATGTTGTAGCTATACTCCAGTGATCAAATAAGTGAATAATGGGTGAATATAATAATGTTGTAGTGTATGGTATTGGAACTAATTGAAATGTTGTGTACTCATACAAACCTACCATAAAATAATAAACACCTAGCAAGAAGCAATTGCAAGATTGATTGCAGAATGTGGTTAAACAATGAACCAACAATACACTCAAGCAATCCTTTAAACCAATGAACATAGCTAGGATTATAATGTAGCTATGTTATAGTTCTCTTGGTTTACATAGAATGCAAGAACATATTAAAACCAAAACTACATCAAGTATATACATCCAATAACACCATGAGACAACATATTTTTTTATTTTTATACTGGAAATCCAAATGGGAAAACCAACTTCTAGGGGATTTTTATTAAGTAGGAAATTAATTACAAAAGGGTGAGCTATACACAAATTTAGTGTATTATTATTCACTGACAGGAAATTTGCAAATGGTTATGGCTCAAAAACTATCTTCACTCATCGTGGGATAGAGTCATTGTCTTCTTCTCCTTTGATCAACAAATAGATTGCTTCATTGAGCTCTCATCTATGCTACTACCCTTCTCCATTTCCTCGTCTTTATTCCATTCATTGTTCTTCTTCATCACAACCTTCATTTTTAATGGGTTTCCTTGGACAACCAACCATCATAATGGTTTGTTTCAACTTTCAAGGGAATTTTGAACATTTTCTCAACTTTGTTATAAACAATTAAATGCTTATGACAAAGTTTACAAAGAGTTTTTTTTCAGCGAGGATCCAATTCGGATCACACATCCCTATTTGCAAGCTTTTGGAGACCCTCAACTCCCTTCAATATTCTTTTTATTTTCCTTTCAAACATCCTCCGGAAAATCTCCAAGAAAGGGTGCCTATGTTGCAAGATGGAAGATAAGAGTTGAATAGGAGTTGCCTTTGTCATAAGCCTATTGCCCATCTCATAGCTAGAGATGACATTTGTTGTTGAGATGATATGTGTTGTTGTAATAGGTCATTGGGAAACCAATGCTCCTTGGGATGCAAGTGCAAGCAACTCCTCTTTCCCCTTGACCTTGACTCTCCAAGCTTTCTTCTTGGTTGTTCGATTCTCGGGATGGAGTTTCAAGTGAAGCCTAAAAATTTTAGCCTCTCAATGTCCAATCAATCTAAGGTACTGGGAATAGTTTCTACATGAGTTGATTGGCCTTCTAGAGTGCAAACAATTGATAGCCTTATGACCCCTTTTATTGCAATAGAAACAAACCAAATATAGTGTACCATATCTTTTCGATTTGTGATGATGCTTGCCAGCTTGGTTGCTTGGTCCCCCAAGAGTTGGAGCAGATTTGTATGGTGGAATCTTCTATTTCCTACCCTCTTCCAAGCCTCTATAAGAATATTTGAATGACTTACTACACACTCCTTTTCCAATTTCCTTTTCCTCCATGGGAATGGCTTCTTTTTTTGTTCTTCTTGCATTGACAAAGGTGGTTTGAGTTGAACTTGTGTTGGATTCTTGTCCACTGAATCTTAGGCCTTCATGCTTGGGCATCTGTTGAGATACAACGAGGATCAAATCCCTTGGCCTTCCTTGAGTAGCCATTGGCCATCATAGCCCATTTTCCTCATGATCTTGGAACCAATGCCTTTAGTGTGCTTTTCAAAGTCACCAAAGATCTCTTGAGGAATGGTCTTGGAAGGTGAGTTTAACATGCTTGACTTTGTCATGGTGTTGGCTTTTGCAGTGGCAATTGAAGGCGCTTGCTTGGTCTATTGGACACATGCTTGTAGCTTCTCAAGGCCTCTTCCTTCACTGCTAAATATTGGTATAGCTAAGAAATCACTTCGATGAACCTCTCCTCTTGCCAATTATCTAGTTGAGTGAATTTATAATCTGGGCAAATCCCAACCCAATCTATGGATGTGTGACAACTACGGGAGTACCTACCCAATGTCACCTTAGATAGACACTCTGCTCGCTTTAGTGATGATAAATCACCACAAGGGAGGAATTATGGTGACCCTAAGGGGATTGAGATGTGAAGTGAGAGAATGATCAATGGATCCCCTATAGGTCAATCTTGGAGATAAAGAAAGGGCTTGAAGAAGAGTCTTGTGGAAGGGTGAATGGTTTCCAAGTGTTGTGCACCTGCAAAGCAATGTTACACCTGCCTAGAACAAGACAAATGATGATAAACCAAGCCTCTGATCAATGGGGAATCAACAAGATAAGATTTTTGTCCCAGAACTGCAACATATATTAGATTTACAACAACAAAGAATAAGTTATAATAGTTGCACAATTAACCGTAAAAAAACATCAAATAATTATTGGATGATGAAGCCCTAAACATGTAGATAATATTCCAATACTTAAAACTTAATTTTTGATGGAAAAATAGGGCTGCAAAAATATGTTATTAGTAGTATATTAGGGCATCCTTGTGGCTGTAGCAAAATTTTACTACAGCATAAAGTTCTAGCCACTGAAATTTACAAGCAAAGCACACAAATGAAAGCCCTTGACAAGAAGAATAATTAGTACTAATTACTTGCAATTTTCAGCGGTAGAAAGAGTAGTAAAAGATGATGAAAGAGTGATTTTGCAACAACCCTAATGGTTGTAGCATTAGTTTATAACAACAAAGAGAATTAGTTGACTAAAGAAGATGCCCTTAGGGCACAGACAAGCTTATAGCATGTAGAATCAATTCCAACTAAGACAAATGTGATATCTCAACAATTCACATATACCAATGCAATGATTTTTGTATCTCCAATGCAAGTTAGAATAGTGCTTTATCAATTTGGGTTATGGAGTCTCTTGTTGTAAGATTTAGTTGTGTTAATTATCTAGGGGTGTAAGCCTTTTTACTCCCTAGAGCAAACAAAACTAGCAAGGTAAATCTAGGAGGTTGTAAGCCTTTTTACTCCTCTTAGCAACCTTTGCAAAGTAGCTTATCCAAGACAATAGTGATAGATTTTAGTGGAGGGTGTATTCCTTTATACTCCTCCAAGGCTTTAGACAAGAATAACCATGAAACAAGAAGAAACAACAACAATATGCAGAAAATTTCTTACCAATTCCAATAGATAGCAAGTAAAACCCTTTTCTACCAAGAATATTCCATCACAAAGCAAGAACAAGTCATTCAAGAGATAGCACTAGCCTTCTTTCCAATAGACAAGTAACAAGCATCCAAATAGCACAAGAGAGAGAGATATCTAATTTTCCCAAGTAGGGCGAAAATGTCAGCCAACACTTATGTAATTCTCAAGTGTGATATGTCAAAATGAAATGAGCAAGACCTTTATTTATACAAGGTCTTGTAAGACCAATTTGTCCACTCAACTAGGGTAAAACACAAAATAGGGAGGTCGACCTCCTCTATTTTCCCCTCTACAACTTAAAATTCAAATAATACTTAAAGTAAATCCCCATTAGGGGTGACATTTTGACATAATGAGCAATACGTTGAGGTTCTTAAGGGAGACGTTGGGCCTCCAAAGGCCATATCTTTATATGCAAGGGTCTTCTTTCATCTATATGTGCCAAGTCATCATCAAATCGTCCAACACAACCAAACCATATCCCTCCAAGTATGACGTCATGCCCTAGGAAATGACGTTTTGAGCCTCCAAGGCCAAACGTTAGGCAAAGGGGGGGCTAGTCTCCTTCTCCAAGGTGTCCTCTCATGCCCCCAAAGGAAACATTCATCATCCATGTGTCCAGAGAGAAGGGGGCGCATCATCCAACATGTGGGATTCATGTCCCAAATGAAGGTCCAAGTGATCTTGTGCCTTCATGATCAAGCTTTCACTTATCAAGGATGTGCAATGAAAAACAAGTACGCCCTCCAAGGGTCCACAAGTCACAATATCATGCCAATTAAGCCATATCTAATAAAATAACCAGCCAAACATGTGCATCAAATCCCTTCCTTTCAAAATAAACAAATGCTCAAAGACCTTATGCAACTTGCCAAATTTAGATATGGGAGGGGTGTCGTTGTTCCCTATTGGGTGAACCAATTCCTCGAGTAGGGGATGTTCCCAAGGAGAAACATTTCTAAGTCATGTAGTGAATGTGAGGTGGATGGGGTTAGACTTCTAGGTATGGGGTTTCATGACATACAAGGGCTTGTATTGTCTCATTTATGGGTGACTTTGTTGAGGGCTAGTCACATCCTTTTCCTCTTTTTGTTTTTAAAGCATATTTTTCCAAGCCCTTTTATTAGCCATTTATTTTGCATGTGTCACCAAGTTGAAGACAATAAGGGGAACTAAAAAGGAAATGCATAGCCCACATATGCTCTACCTTGGTTTGCAAGCCTTTCCAAGTTGAAGACAATAAGGGGCACTAAAAAGGAAATGCACAGCCCACAAACTCTTTGCCTTGGAAAGTGTTATTGATTAGTTAATTATTTATTTTATGGGTCCCTCACTTTTTTGAGAAGCGTTTCATTGCTCTCAAGATCCCAAGGCGAGTCTTTATTACATGATGTTTTTTCTAGGACGCCTTTGAACCTAATGCCCCCTTCTTCCCATGAAATGAGGTACATGCCCTTCTTGGGTCAATAAGCCCAAAAACCTAAAGATGGGGAGACGGAGGGGAAGAAGTGATGGAAGGTGGCAAGTATGAATGGGAAACGCATGATGACCCTTCAAGGAGACCTCCCAATAACAACCCTTTCCCCGAGGGTGGTCACTTACTAGGAAACCATGACACTTACCAAGGTGAAATAGGGAAAAAAACATAATTTCCAAGAAAATGTTTTCAAAATCAAGAAAGGATCCTCATCAACATGTTCAAATGCTCCAGATATTAAAATGACACTTACCATGACACCAAACTTGTTACCTCAAGAAGCAAGACATGTTGTCCTCTGTGGGCCAAGTTGGGTGTGGTGGATGTTGACATCGATCGGATGGTGATGTGTGATATGATTCCCATTTGCCTCTCGATAGTTCGTGTCTGTAACCTGAGGGCCTCGAGACATCATCTCCTTAGTTATCCCTAGGAAAGGGGGATAACACATAGCTCACCATTTTTAAAGAACTTCATGAGCAAAAATAAATCTTTGTTAATTATGGTGCATTTAACCACTGTTGTGAATTTGGTGTGTGTGATTTCTCTATTACATGTTTGTTTTAATGAGAGACATTTATGTGTTTATGAGAAATGAACAACCCATGCTCACGGATGATCCCTTCAACAATTGAATAAATTCACCTTTAAACAATCGCTTGGTATGTCGGCACAACGTATGATGATTCCTTTGATTATATGCACAAACCTCGACATTGATTTCCCTGTAATTGGGAACAATTGGGTTCATTTATTGACTTTCCTGGCATCTAGCACACAACATATTTGTTTATCCCAATCTTATACACAATGATTTGAGGGAGGACGAGTTTCTTGTTGTAATGTCATTTTTGGATGTTGCTATGTTACAAAGTGGGATGCCTGCCAGAGTGGCCAGATGGGGTTGACAGGGAGTTTAGGAGATATTGAGGGGTTTTATTGGGCCTGACTTGCATCGTTCATCATATTTCATCATCAGGATCCATTCTGCACAACTTGGCTTTGGTTTCGTTGCATTCCGACGATTTCCGTAATTTTGAGTTATTATGGGTCATATTTTAATTAAATTCACTAAGAAGGTCATATTGGGCATAATACTTGGAGAAACCTCCTAGTGTAATAACTCATCAGAATTAGGAGGAATAGCACTACAGGATAAGATGATGAAAAGTGACGTTTAGTGGTTGGAGAAGCCATAAGGATGGATAAATAACTTTTTAGAGGTAAAATGGTTAATTAATTAATAAAGTGATTTAATTAAGGAATAATAAAATAAAGTAAAAGTCACTTGGAGAGAAAAGGTGAACAGGGGGGATAGAAGAGAGATAGGGACCTCTATTCTCTCATTATGTTGTTTATCATTTTGATGTCTGGATTCTTGCTAGAGAGCCCATGCACTTGGGGGTTTTGAGGGTTTTGACTGAACAAACCCTAGAGATCAACTCGGTGGTGAAATATCCCACCCAACCTGGTCTGAGCTTGGTCACGGACGTGAAATATTCCCCCCTCACCATTCTACATCAGTTACCATCCAATTCAAAGGCATCTTGAGGAAAGAGGGTGCATCATAGAGGGTTTCTGCAGAGAGGGTGCACCAGTTGGCAAAGGAGAGTTAGATTTGGTTTGTGGAGCTTGGTTTTGGGTCAGATCTTGGTTGGAGGCTCTTGGTCATAATCATAGTGCCTCTTTTGGCACTTGTGTGGGTTTCTTAACCTCCATAATCATTAGATTGGAGATTTGGGCGAATTTCATGTTGAGGGGCGCACTAGGGGTTAGGGAGACACTCTTTTGGGAGTAGATTTGGTCTCTACAGTTGGGGTAACTCATCATATCTTCCAGCCTACTCATTCTACACAGTTTGGCATCAATTTGCAGGGGTTTTGGAGCCTTATCTAAAGAGGGAGAAATTTTATGGGAGTCTACAGCCAGTGAGGGCGCAACTTCAGCAAGAGGAGGTTTGGTATTCATCAAGAAAAGTAGTTGATCTACAAGATATTTTGCATGCAGCCTAGGAGGGATATTAGGAGCACATATATTTGTTTTCTATTATATATTGAAGGCATCTTCAACTACATTGTCATTCTGCTATCTATGTTCCAGATCTGTTGACTATTGTATGGAGGTTAGTTATCTTTAATAAGTAAAATTAGGTCTTAGTTTGTGGACATTTCATTGTGTATATCTATTGCCTTTATGGTTATTATTTTCCATGTCTATCACAAACAATTTATGCATACAATAAATCATAAGCAAACTCAAGCACAAGACAAAGATGCAAATTATTTGATGAAACGTTTCAATGAGTTATGTTGTCATAATTATAACAACAAGTTAAATAACGAAACAAGAGACATTTTGGGAGCTATAAGAAGTTTGCAAACCATTTCATTGGTCACCAAAACACATCAATAACCTATCCTAAAGTTGGGGCACCTAAAGTAAGGCATTTGGTCAAGAAAATAGGTCCTACCATCAAAGTGTTTGACGGAAGTTCTCAACCACATAAGTTTGTTTTTTATATCAGATTTGGTTGGGAATATTACAGTGGTATCAGAGCAAAGATTACTCCCAGATTGAGGGGTCTTCCATAAGGATAAATTTTATGATTGCAGAATGAGCAAGTAGCACATTGTTCAATAGACTAAGAAAATGGATAAACAAGAAAGGCTTTGGGTAGAATTGGATCAAGCCATATATGAGTGGATATCAGAAATACATAAGAGTAGAGCATAGTGTAGACAAAGGAAAGATGATACACCCCCACAAATTAGTGGATTGACAGGAGCAAAGATTGAGCCTACACCCATTAGGAGCAGGGAACTTTTCTACAGTTGCAAAGATCCTTGGGATCCAGATCACAGATGCAGGGGTAAAGGGAAAGTGCATTACATTGAGGTGCACTATGACCATGGTGAGGAGGATGAGGCCTTAGATACCTCATTAAAGCAGTCTCAAGACACTTGCGCATTTGATGGATAGTTGGATGGACAGGATGATAACGCATGTTATTCAGCTCCCCTATCAGGCAGTTTTGAGGACTCAACACTTCAACATAGTGGTGACACTTGTGAGGATTCATATGTGTTAGCACTTAGACATGATGAGATTAGGAGGTTGGATGACCTAGCTCTAGGTGTCGACATGGCTTCTAGGAAGTCATGTATGGAGGATGATGAGCTTCCTATGATGAGCGTGACACTTTTTTCATCCTCTCAGTCACCTATGCTAGCCACGACACATGAGGATATCAATGGCATTCTAGATATGGTAGAGGAGCCTTGTGTAGTACTAGAGCACAAGGGACATGTAGATCTGCAAACCCAAGATGAGAGGTATGACTTGGAGATAGATGATTATATACATACCTATCATTATGGGCTGAGTGAGTCACCTCTTTTGGGGAGTCCATTGATAGATCAGCTTGTGGAGACTGATAGCTTGTTGGGATACTTACTTCCAGGATCGGTATACGGTGACGAGGATGCACTCCTTATTGGTCAGGGTGGCCATAGAACATGTCTGGACACATATGTATGGGATCTAGGCGCAGATGATATTAGCAGGGTGAGTGTACATGAGGATACAACTGCTCATACAGGATACAGTGTGATTCAGATGGGGGTAGTAGTTGGTGATGGTGTGCAGTGGCATACAAGAGGACTCAGTAACACAGTGTTAAGCCCTAATATTGGCTCATTACCCCTTAATTGGGGCATATTATTTTAGTAATGTTATTTTATTTATGTTGGCTTTAGGCCATTAGTTGTAAGTATACCTCCTAGTCTCCTATATATACCAAGGAGACATTTTCATTTTGAATCATCTTGTACTTGAACATTTAAGTGGGGTAAAAGAAGGTTGCCCCCTCGAAGAGGCTTATTATCTGAAATTATATATTTTTCAAGGCGTTGAGTACTTTTTCTGAGATTTTTCTATGCTATATTGATATTTGGTTCTTAACATATGGTATCAGAGCTCAAGGTCTTGGGGTTTCGCTGCTACATCCGAGACACCTTGGCATTTTCGCTATAACTTGTTTTCTACAACGTTTCAAAAGGAACGACTTGGAGGATATTTAGTAGAAGGATCAAGGTACGTTGGTTTCAAAATTCAGCTTTTGAGGCCTTATACTTTCGGAGATACAGCCTGTACAAGATAGGGTTCTGGAATCATCCTGAACTAAGTCATTGCGGAATTTTCGCTATAAAAAATTTTCTGTAAAGTATCAGACCCTAAAATCTGGAGGTTATTTGCAGAAATTAGTAAGGTATATGTGGTAAAAATTTCAGCTTCCGGGTCATCTTAAATTTGTAGATACACCTTGTGTAAGATAGGGTATCTGACTAGTCCTATTGACTAGTCTCAAGAAGGTGTTCCAGATAAAACATTCATAACTTCTTCCTAGAGTATCCAAATTGAGTGGGACTGGTTTCATTGGATCGTGGACAGCCTGTAGTATTTCTAGTGTGAGTTTTAGAATTTGATATCAATTATTTTGTGCGGGGCACGCTATACAAGTGAGATCTCCTGGAAAGGCCAAAAATCGGTAAGTTGTGGGGAAGTTATCGTAAATTCCACTTGGCACATCCAATTTTGATCATACCTGTGGCATTGTAGAGAAGAAATATCAGAGAACTACATAAAAGAAAGATTCATACCCAGAAGGGCCGAAACTTGGGAGATACAACAAAAGAAATATTGTCTAGCAGAACCACCTCAAAATCAAGGTTCAAAAGTGATACTTGGCCAACATGCCACCCAAAAAGGGAACTTATACACCAAATAAGCCTCCAGAAAATCCTACTTGGACTCTTGATGAAGGTGAAGACATGCGTAGGGACATAAATTATTTACAAAAGAAGATAGTAACAAAAGATGAACTACAAGAGATGATAGAGGGTTTAAAAGGGGAGATCATGGAAGTATTGAAAAATTTCGTAACAGAGAAGACACCTGAAAGTGAAAATGAATCCCATGAAATTCATGATGAGGACACAAGGAAGGTGAATCAAGAATGGAGAAACTCCAACTTTGGTTT
>ML780272.1:270924-314793 GCA_009831015.1 Picea engelmannii
TCTTCAATGGACATTTTTGGACATAATTATTTTCTTGTTTGGGTACTCAATTGGCTCATAACTCATCCTATCATCCTCAATCTGATGGACAAACCGAGATAGTGAACAAATGTCTGGAAGGCTACCTTCATTGCTTTGTCTCTAATAAACAAACACAATGGTTCAAATGGTTACCCTTGGTAGAATGGTGGTATAACACTTCCTTTCATACTAGAACAAAAATGACACCATTTATGGCACTTTATGGATACCACCCTCCTTCCATCACTTCTTCTCTAAAAGAAAAATCTAAGGTTCAAGCAGTGGAAGATCACATGTAGAATCAACAACAAGTTCTCCAAATCTTAAAGGACAACCTGACCATGGCACATAATCGCATGAAACAACAAGCAGATCAACATCGTAGTGAAAGAAGTTTTGAAGTAGGGGATTGGGTGTTTTAAAGACTACAACCATACAAACAGATGTCCCTCAAGCAAGCCAAGAAGGATAATAAATTATCACCAAAGTACTATGGCCCTTATAACGTGTTGCAAAAGATTGGTACTATGGCATACAAATTGGAGATGCCTGCATTTTCACGAGTACACCCAGTTTTCCATGTTTCATGCTTAAAGAAGGTTATAGGAGACAAGATCCCAGTTCAAACTATATTGCCAAAACTTGACGAGGAAAGAAAAATCATATTGGAGCCTGAAGCCATCACTGACACAAGAATTCGCCATCTGAGGAATAGATCCATTTCAGAGTATCTCATTAAATGGAGGAAACTACCGGCTGAAGATTCAACTTGGGAAGATGAGTCTTTTATACATAAGCATCTAGAGTTACTCAAGCGTTGCGGACAACCCTTGTCTCAAGGGGAGGGGCATGTTAAGCCCTAATATTGGCTCATTACCCCTTAATTGGGGCATATTATATTAGTAATGTTATTTTATTTATGTCGGCTTTAGGCCATTAGTTGTAATTATACCTCCTAGTCTCCTATATATACCAAGGAGACATTTTCATTTTGAATCATCTTGTACTTGAACATTTAAGTGGGGTAAAAGGAGGTTGCCCCCTCGAAGAGGCTTATTATATGAAATTATATATTTTTCAAGGCGTTGAGTACTTTTTCTGAGATTTTTCTATGCTATATTGATATTTGGTTCTTAACACACAGTGGACAATGGGCAGTTCAGTACCTTATCTTTTGAGGAGTGTGTTGTTGGGGATTCCATTATTGACACTAGCAGTGAGAGGCATGAGGTAGAACCTCAACAGGATTGTGATCAGGAGTGACAACACTTGACAGGTCAGTTGAGAGTTAGTGAGGACATGATCATGGAATGCAAGAGATGCATTGATGATACACACACATTGGTGGCAGGTTATTGTTGGAGAGCCTCAATGGCACATGATAGTTCATATGGGGGGATTTCCATTGATGACTTCCATATGCTCAGGGAGAGAGTGATTGTGATTAGGGTCCACTACCAGCGGTTGTCGATGGATAGAGATTACCTATTGGAGGTTGGTGAGATGTATCACAGGGCCCCGAGGGAGAAGGAGATTGAGGTGGACCGACTCACTCATGAGTTGGAGAGCACACACAGAATCTTGGAAGGCACACACACAACCCTTCAAGAAGCAAGGTCTATATTAGAGGAGCTCCTTGAGGAGACTAGTCAGAGATCCACTACATCTATCTCAACAGAGAGTTAGATATATCCTTCAACCACATTTCTAGAGGATGTTGGTGGTGTGGCAGAGGAGCACATGTTGATGGAGGAGCATGAGGAGTACCTAGGATCATTGATGAGTATGGAGATATATGATCTAGAGACACAGGAGGATGTCCATGGGTCACAGGGACCACCCTTCTTGAGGATTTTTGAGACAGTTGGGCGCACACATACACATGGGGATTCCATAGCCAGGGGAAGTTATGAGCACACTTCCATTTTTGTTCCAGGATTGGCTGACCTTCATATAGAGGTTGACCTAGTAATACACCCAGGATTCAAGATGTTGTAGGTGTATACTAGAGATTACATGAGTATGTAGGGGCATACAATGATGAGTGGTAGTTCACAGAGACATGCAGAGGTGTACAATGGGATTCAAGGAGATGCACTAGATTGCAGGGAGGAGACACACTTAGTGGAGCATGGAGATTCCTCTCCCTTGCAACAATATATAGATATTGGAGATCACCTTCACAGTAGCAATAGTTGCATAAGTGATGATGGTTGGAGAGTGATTGACCAACAATTTGTGGAGTTACCTACTGTTGTACCCGATGGTTGGATTTTAGTGATGAGTACAAACAATTATTCACCATGGGTACTGGTGGATGATCTTTTCATCAAGTCCTTGGGATTGACCAAAGCATATGATACTTTCCATTCCTACAGACGGTTGTAGATATTTCTATTAGCCTTTCCCGATACTTTCATTATTGATAGCAGTACAGGGGGAGATAGACAGTAGCAGAGGACATGGAGAGTTGGTAGGTCGAGACCACTTGACATGAGTGTCTTTATTGCATACAACATGATAGGGGTGGATCATCAGAGACAAACAATTGAGCCCTTGGGCGTGATGGAGAGTATCTTAGGCCATGAGATAGACGATATCTCAGAGGGTGATACATATTCAGATCCTCATTGGGATGAGGATGGAGGGATTCCAACAATTATCAGTATCACACATCAACAGTTAGTGGGGATTGGAAGTGGTGAACTTCCAAATTTTCCATGGGATCCGGGAGTCCATTTGGTCAGTAGTTTGCTTCATCTTATGATGGTCCAGGTTGCACCAGAGAGCAACATACTTCACTCTTGGATTATTTTGAGAGGCCTTGTTGGGATTTGTTCTATGTAGCGAGACATGTTCTCCCTGTTGATATGCATGATCGAGTATGGCAATGGATGGGCAGATTTTGATTCCACAGGGATACCTTTACATGTTCAGATTCTTGATAGTAGGCCTAATTATCACAGGTATTTTAGCATGAGGATCTAGTATGTATACGTTGGGAAGACAATCATGATCAGAGTAGTGAAGCATCAACGTGATGGTCCCTGTCAGAGATTAGTATGGGACCCTAGGATTACAGGGCTAGGAATTTCATTGAATGATGGTGGCGAGTGGATGTTTGCAGAGGAAAGTCACATTGATTTTCCATTGAGCTTCAATATCGAGGGGAGCACGTCACTTGTTTGTGATTCATTGAGGTCTTGTAGTGCCTCACTATTGCAGCAACATGTTCAGTCGGTGGAGGCTGTATTGGGCTTGGTATGGTCATGGAGATCAGGCTCATTTCTGGTGGAGGCCGAGTGTTATTTTCAGGAGACTCTTGGTGATGATATCTTACAGGACTATACTTCACATGGCACTACAATTTGCATATTGATATGGGACCCAAGTATTGGAGTGCTTGGTAGTCCAGAGTTTGATGAAGTTGATATCCGAGTGGATTGGTTGTTTGAGGAGTTGACCGAGGATCTATTGCACATGATCATTCTACTCATCAAGAGCATTTGGGTGTCATGCGTGGTGAGCACTTGGAGGGGCCACATCTTGAGCGAATCATACTTTATGTCACACAAGTGGAGATGGGACCCCGATATCACATGTATATTGATTCAGTTATTGCTTGAGGACAAGAAATATTCTAGTAGGGAGGACTGTAATGTCCCCATTTTTGGATGTTTCTATGTTACAGAGTGGGATGCCCACCAAAGTGGCCAGATGGGGTTGACAAGGAGTTCAAGAGATATTGAGGGGTTTTATTGGGCCCGACTTGCATCGTTCATCATATTTCATCATCGGGATCCATTCTGCACATCTTGGATTTGGTTTCATTGCATTCCGACGATTTTTGTAGTTTTGAGTTATTATGGGTCATATTTTAATTAAATTCACTAAGACGGTTGTATTGGGAATAATACTTGGAGAAACCCTTGAGTGTAATAGCTCATTGGAATAAGGAGGAAGAGCACTATAGGATAAGATGATGAGAAGTGACTTTCATTGGCCGAAGAAGCCATAAGGATGGATAAATCACTTTTTAGAGGTAAAATGGTTAATTAATTAATAAAGTGATTTAATTAAGGAATAATAAAATAAAGTAAAAGTCACTTGGAGAGAAAAGGTGAACAAGGGGGAAAAAGAGATATAGGGGCCTCTATTCTCTCATTATGTTGTTTATCATTTTGATGTCTCGCTTCTTTCTAGAGAGCCCATGCACTTGGGGGTTTTGAGGGTTTTGACTGAACAAACCCTAGAGATCAACTCGGTGGTGAAAGATCCCACCCAACCTAGTCCAAGCTTGGTCACGGAGGTGAAATATTCCTCCCTCACCATTCTACATCAGTTACCATCCAATTCAGAGGCATCTTGAAGAAAGAGGGCACAACATAGAGGGTTTCTATAGAGAGGGCGCACCAATTGGAAAATGAGAGTTTGATTTGGTTTGTGGAGCTTGGTTTTGGGCCAAATCTTGGTTGGAGGCTCTTGGACATCATCATAGTGCCTCTTTTGACACTTTTGGGGGTTTCTTAACCTCCATAATCATTAGATTGGAGAGATGGACGAATTTACTGTTGAGGGGCGCACTAGGGGTTAGGGAGAAACTCTTTTGGGAGCAGATTTGGTCTCTATAGTTGGGGTAAATCATCATATCTTCCAGCCTACTCATTCTGCACAGTTTGGCATCAGTTTGAAGAGGTTTTGGAGCCTTAGCTAAAGAGGGTGAAATTCTATGGGAGTCTAGAGCCAGTGAAGGCGCAACTTCAGCAAGAGGAGGTGTGGTATTCATCAAGAAAAGTAATTGATCTACAAGATCTTTTGCATGCAACCTAGGAGGGCTATTAGGAGCACATATATTTTTTTTCTATTATATATTGGAGGCATCTTCAACCACATTGTCATTATGCTATCTATGTTCCAGATCTGTTGACTATTGTATGGAGGTTAGCTATCTTTAATAAGTAAAATCATATATGAGTTTGTGGACATTTCATTGTGTATATCTATTTCCTTTATTGTTATTATTTTCCATGTCTATCAAAAACAATTTATGCATACAATAAATCATAAGCGAACTCAAGCACAAGACAAAGATGCAAACTGTTTGACGAAACTCTTCAATGAGTTATGTTGTCATAATTATAACAACAAGTTAAATAACCAAACAAAAAACATTTTGGTTGCTATAAGAAGTTTACAAACCAACTCATTGGTCACCTAAACACATCAATAACCTATCCTAAAGTTGGGGCACCTAAAGTAAGGCATTTGGTCAAGGAATTAGCTCCTACCATCAAGGTGTTTGACGGAAGTTCTCAACCACATAAGTCTAATTTTGATATTAGATCTGGTTGGGAACATTACACTTGCGACCTATAGAAATCTCAGTTTACTGTATAATTATTTATTTACATTATATACAATTTCATTAATGATTGGGCAAAGGGAAATAAGTTTATAACAGTTAGTTAGTGGGGTTGTTGCATGATTTTCTCACATTGCTCTTGATGAAGAGTGTGTGCCTTAAAATATAATGAGAATTAGATTTAATTATGCAAAGATTTGTGTTGACGAAATGGTCAGGCCATAGGCCCATCATTTATGGATGAGATGGTATCAGAGCAGGTTCTGAAGGCTTGGAGAACACATGTATGGTAAACACCCGCAGCCAATACCAAAATAGTGGACAAGCATTAATGCCAGGCCTACAGAGAAGCATAGCGCCATCAATGGTGGGGCATCCTCATGAAGAAGATGATAGGGAAGACCCATAGGTTAGATTGGCTCGACTGGAACAAGGCATTGCTACATTGACAGATTTGGTGACATAGTTGTTGGTAATGAAGGGTAAGGAAGCACACTCGGTAGAGACCAAGCATGAAGAATACAAGGCTGGACGGGAAGGTCCCAAAGGTGAGATGCTTGGAAACTCAAGTTATGACAACAAATTTTCTTCATCTTCCAGTATTCCTTTCAAAGTTAAAATGAAGCTTGAAATACCCATGTTTGATGGAAAAACTAATGCTAAATCCTTGGATAGCTGGTTGAAACAATTGGAAGTTTACTTTGGGCTTTATCAAGTCCAAGAAACACAACAGGTTTCCTTTGCCCATTTGAAGATGACCAGACATGCTCTACTGTGGTGGGAGATTTATGTGGATGCACCGAGGATAGGAAACAAGCCCATTGTGACTAAATGGGAGGACTTCAAGGCATTGCTGGAGTCATAATTATATCCCATAGGTTATGAAGAGGAGCAACTCATGAAGTGGCAGTACCTTCAACAAGAACAAGGACAAGGAGTCAAACAATACACTTCTGAGTTTAGGAGGTATGCCATCTGGTTAGGTATCTCTCTTGAAGAGTCGTGAATGGTGACGAAGTACCTTGGAGGAATGTTCAGCCAAATTCAAAGACAATTGCAACTTCATGGTGTGAAAAGCATAGACGAGGCAAGAAAAAATGCTTTCTACATTGAGTTGGACTCTAATAAAGGACAACATCACATGGGCCAAGAAGAAACTAATAAGAGAAGAGACAAGAAGATGATAACCATAGTTGAAAAATAGAGGGATCCTAATAGGCATTGCAAACATTGCGATGTATATGGACACACGAAAGAGAAGTGTTGGAAACTTCACATGGAATTGTGTTCAGAGTGGTTAAAGTCCAAGGGGAAAGCCAAGGGAGCTATTGAGACAAAAGAAGAAGTGGTAGAAAGCACCTTTGATCGGGATGAAGCTATGGTTTGCACCACATTGCAGTAGACAAAGATGAGAGGAGATAAACATGCACTAAATCAAAGTTCAAGTGAAGAACCATAAGGTAAATGCCTTGTTTGATGGTGGTTCTCAATGTAATTTGGTTTCTGAAACTTTAGTTGATGAGCTTGGTCTAGAAACCTATGATCTAGTGTAGCCAAGTTCACTAGTATGGTTGCAAGGGAAAAATATTATGAGAATCACTCGACAATGTAAAATCAAGTTTGCGATTAGTGTCAGCTATGTTGATGAGGTAGAATGTGAAGTTGTGCCATTGGAATTCTATGGAGTGATGTTGGGTATCCCCTACTTGTGGGATAGGGATGCTACCTTCTACAAGAGAGAAAACCAATACTTCTTGGTCAAGGGTGGAAAGACATACCTTGTCAAAGAACATCAAGAGAGAAAGAGCATAACTCCTCTAGCATCGAAACAAGGGTAAACAAGCAAGAAACAAGCCTCCTTCATCAGCAATGGAATGGTGAATACGTAGAGGCAAATGGAGGCCTTATGCTTCCGTCTCCTTAATGGTCCAACTTTTGGGTACCAAAAGCCTTCAAATGGGGAGGTGTGATTCGAATTGGATCTTGGAAAATGTTTGCAAATTTTGTGAATAAATATGTTTTGTATCATTTCGTTTTAGTTTTGTCTTGGCAAATTAGAAGTGGAAATGAAAAGATGTGATGGTTTTCCTTCCAAAGGTAGCAAATTAAAACAAGGAGGGATGTCATGAAAACCAAAACGAAGGGGGATGCAAGGGGAAGTTTGGAATTTTGCAGAGATGAGAGCTCGAAGAGTGCATCTTACTTGAAGATTGTGGATGAAGAAGTCAATGAGAATGTCCACAATGAGTGAAGGCATCTCTAAGCGATGACCATCTACATTTTTTTTATTGAGTAACAATGCATGATATTTATGAGCATGTGATCTGTATTTAGGAGCAAAACGAACTGATTACAGACTGAATACAATAAAAGCATATATATGAAGAATAACACATATGTTCAATGAACAATATCTTCTATTAAATAAATGAAATAGGCTGAAACTGTAAAACTGCAGAACTGAAACACTTGCTCGAATGGTGGTACCTATCTCTGAGAAGAGATGTGGCTGCTACGCGCATCCGTCTGAGCAGAATGATTCCAATGCGGCTCTAGAGGCCTTTTTGATATTACTCGTGAATGCCAAAACCCTAGCCATCCAAAAACCTAACCCTAGAAGGTGAAATGCCAAAAGTCATGTGGGCCCCTATGGGTAAGTTGGTACCTCAACTCCCCGGGGTCGTAAATTTTGCATACAACCTATGTTTTAGGCGTGTGATAGCTCGTTGAAAAGGTATTTGATAGAACTACACATTTTTTCATCAAGCTCTAACTTCGTCTACAGTTTGACTGTGACGAGCCCATAAAAAACAATGTTTAGGGCCCCAAAATGGCCCTGGAAGTACAACAAGATGTGCTGACATGAAAACATACAAAATAAGCTAGTTGGATTAGGCGAGAGGCCACCAGTATCCACTTGGAGGATGTGTAGGTATTCAGACATCCCCAAAAGTGTAGAACCCACAATTACAAAGAAGTACATAATAACGTGCTGAACAAAAAATGGAGAAGAGGATCCAGTTGGAATAGGTGGGTGGCCACCAATATCCACCTCGATCAATCCTCCCCCCTTAGAAAGCAATGGTCTCCATTTCATTGAGTTCCCCCATATGGTGAGGAAAATTTTGCTAGATTTAGCCCCGGGTAAGCCACTTTCCTTGGTGTAGGAGTTGCCCTGCCTTGACAACGCGATAAAGCTGGATCCTCTGCTGGCGAGTGCCCTTGGCCTGTGTGTCCACTATCTAATAAGTGAATGCTTGTTCAATGAAGTCAGGGTTGAGCTTTGTTGGTGTCAGTTGTTTTGCGATCTCTAAGGTGTCCAATAATGGTGGAAAATATGGCCGAAGGAGGTCCACATTGAACACTGGGTGCAGGCCAAGGAAGGTTGGAGTGTTGAGCTCAAAAGAATTGCTACCCACAACCTTGGTGATAGTGTAAGGCCCATAGTGAAGGGGGCAAAGCTTCTGATGGGGCCCCGTGAGACGCTCCTTCTGCAAATGTAACTAGACTTTTTCGCCAACCTGAAACTGGTGCGGTACCCTGTGTTGATCATGGCGCTACTTGTACTTAGTATTGGATTTCTACAAAATCTCTTGGACCTGTTGGTGGATGTGCTGAATCCGCTCAATGAATCTGGTGGCTTTGTTGATATACGACTAAAAATGGGAAGAGTTTGTCTGTGTGGTGGCAAGAGGTAGTGCAACATCCATGGGACCCAAGGGTTGGAATCCCATTCCCACCTGAAATGGGCTATAACCGGTGGAGCTATGGAGAGCCCTGTTGTAACTTTGTTGAACATATGGGAGACTCTCATCCCATGTACGTGGATGATTAGATTTGTACATGTGTAGGATGTGCACAATCATTCGATTGACAACCTCTGTTTGGTCGTTTGTTTGGGGGTGGAAAGAAGTGGATTTAGTGAGCTTGGTGTCGAGCAGTGACCAGAGACTCAACCACAATGTTTTGAGGAACCTGTTGTCCCGTTCGGAGATGATGGTCTGTGGTATCCCAAAATGGACCCACACTCGTTCGAAGAAGAGCTTGGAAGTATCTGTCGCTATGATATTCTTCTTGCAGGCTATGAG
The DNA here is from genome assembly GCA_009831015.1 of Picea engelmannii. Classification (NCBI taxonomy): domain Eukaryota; kingdom Viridiplantae; phylum Streptophyta; class Pinopsida; order Pinales; family Pinaceae; genus Picea; species Picea engelmannii. Next base: position 280,396 of record ML780272.1, read on the forward strand.
GATGGCCATCTTCGAAAACCAATCAACGACCACAAATACATAGTCATTTCCTTGCTTGGTGGACGGAAGGCTAGACATGTAATCCATTGAGACTGATTCCCAAGGCTTCTCGGGAGTAGGAAGAGGGGTGTATAAGCCTTGCTTCTTAATGGCTAACTTGGCAATGGCACAAGCAGTGAAATATCTGATATAATTGCTGACGTCCTGTCGAAGTTTTGGCCAATAAAAATGTTTCTGAAGAATGACCATAGTTTTCTCCACGCCAAAATGTCATGCCATCCAACTATAGTGGGATTCCCAGATCAGGTATGCACGCTCGCTTATAGGAACACAGAGATGGCCCAAATGGCATAATAGTTTGTCCTGAATGTGAAAATTAGTGACAATCACGCCTGTACCCAAGAGATGATAGGTGGTGGCGAAGTCCTGATCTTGCCGATAAAATTGGGACCGCTCAGATGCCTCATGTCCACAAGAATGGAGCACAGTGGTGAGTGCAACCACATAAGGTTTACTAAGGCAGTCAGTGACACGATTTGAGATCCCTGTCTTATACTTGATGTTGAGATGGAAATTTTGCAGGTAGGTAGATCACTTCTGATGGCGGCCGTTCTGCAATTTCCCCTGTGTCTGTATGAACTGCAGAGGCTTGTGATCAATGTGGATGATCGTCTTCTTTCCAAGAATGTAATGTTTCCATTGACGACATGATTGTACAATGGAATACATTTCCTTGTCATAGGTGCGGTATTTTCGGACAGTATTTGAGAGTGTCTCACTATGGTATGCCACCGGATGGCCGTGTTGAGTGAGAACTGTGCCTACAACGTAGTCAGATGCATCGGTCTCAATATAGAATGATTGTTGCATATCGGGCAAGGAGAGTACTGGAGATGAGCACAAGTGATGCTCCAGATCATCAAATGCTCGTTGTTGTTCCTTCCCCCACATGAAATTTTCCCTGCCACCACCGTTGGTCACCTAGCTGAGGGCCCATGCAATATGGGAGAATCCCAACACGAACCGACGGTAGAAGTTGGCCAGTCCCAAGAAGCTCTGAAGCTCAGTTAGTGTGGTCGGGGCTCACCAGTCACGAATGACTTGGATTTTAGTTGGATCAACATGTACCCCATGCTCATCAACAATGTAGCCCAAGTATTGGACCTTGTCTATGTTAAAAGAGCATATTTCCAAGTTGGCATATAACTTGTGTTGCCGCAGAGTGCTCAAAACCTGTTGAATATGTCGTTGTGCTCCTCTCAAGTTCTGTTGAAGATGAGGATGTCATCCAAATATACCACCACAAAGGAGTTGGTGAAGGGTCGCAATACATCATCCATCAACCTCATGAAAGTGGTTGGTGCATTTGTTAGACCAAAGGACACGACCAGCCATTCGAAGAGACCTTCTTTATATTTGAAGGTTGTCTTCCATACATCAGTTAGTTCGATGGGAACCTGGTGGTAGCCAAACTTTAGGTCAATCTTGTTGAAGAACTTTTCCCCCTTGAGTTGGTCAATAAGGTCATCAATCTTGGGAATTGAGTATCGGTTCCTGACTGTGATTTTGTTTAAGGCTCTGTAATCAATGCAAAGTCCCATCCTTCTTTTGCACCAATACAATTCATCTTCCACAAGGGGAGGAGTTGGGTCTTATGTGACCCTTTTGAAGAAGCTCTTGGATATGACGCCTGATTTCATCATTTTCCATCAACGAGCGACGATAGACTAGTCTATTAGGTAGAGGTGCACCGGGGGTTAGATCAATTGGATGCTTTACTTGGCAGTGCGTCGATACCCCTGTGAGTGAGGAGAAGATGTCTCTGTATTCTTCCATGATCCTGTCCACTTGCTTTTGTTGCAAAGAGAAGCTTTGTGTAGAGGCCACATATGTGGTGGTCAACTTTTGCTTACTATGAGCACAGATCACAAAGAAGATGAACTTCCCGTTCTATGAAATGACCTTATTGCATTGCTTAGCAGAGATTAAAGAAATAATAGTAGGCAACGCTACCTCTGGTATCATGTACAATTGTTTACCAAAGTAATAAAAACACTGCAGGGTCTAGACTCATACACATCATGATGCTTCCACAAATATGGTTGTCCTAAGAGAACATCGCAAACTTCAAGGGGAGAAATATCACACAATACCTCATCTTTGAGAGGCTTGATGTCATAGGGTAGACGACACTGTTGGCTGACACAAAGATCTCTTCCTTGGTGAAGCCAGCCGATGGTGTAGGGTTGCGGGTGTGGTGTTGTTGTCAGGTCCAACCACTTGATGACCTCTACTGAGATTAGGTTCTTCTGATTTCCACTATCGACAATGAAATTAAGCGGATCCCCCTTTACCCACATCTGTGAGCGAAAGAGGCGTTCCCCTTCCTCTGGTTCTTTTGGTTCATTGGGCCGGATTTTGGTGGTAGCAATAATGGCATTGGGTTCAACATTGATAATTCGCTTCCCTCCTTCAGGATTTGATTCATAATTAGAATCAGCCTCCGAATCGGAAGCCTTCAGCTTGGTCACGAGTGACTGCTTGGAACGACATTCTTCAGTGTTGTGCCAAGGGATTTTATGGTACTCGCACCATTTTTCCGTGTCCTTCTTCATCTTCTCATTTCCCTTTTTGTGTTGCAGCTTGGACTGGTTGTCCTGAGAGCGACCATCTCGGCTCGGTCCCTTGCTATGTGGGTTGGGGCCGCCTTTGCCCTGCTTCGGATGTGAGGAGTTTGCAGATCCAAACTCTTGCCTCTTATGGATTTTGGCATGAGGAATAAGTGGTTGCAGTCTTTATGAGATATTGATTTCAGTAGCGGCAACAGAGGTATTAGAAGCAACAACAACTACAAGTTATTAGTTACAGAAGCATAGGTAGTGATAGGTTTGTCTACAGTTATATCTCAGGGCGATTGGACGGGGCAAGGAAAGGGGGTTGTAACCTCCTTCTGGTTGGAGCCAGAAAATTAGGGAGTTGGAGATTCCTTCATGTTTCAGTCTGTAAACAGGGGGTTGGAGCCTCCTTCTAGTTGTAGCTGGAGAAATAGGAAGTTGGTGCTTCCAATGACTGTACTCTTTGACAAATAAGAAAAACATTCTGTGGTTTTTTCCCGCATTGAGTTTCCACGTAAAACTTTGGTGTACTTTGTTTATGTGTTGTTTATGCATTTATTTATGGTACTAATGCTATATTGAAAGTCGATTGAATATCATTGAAGGTTTATATTAAAGAAATAAAAGTACCAATACCAATTCACCCCCCCTCTCAGTATTTCAACAATTGGTATTAGAGAAAATCCTTTAGGAAGCAGTCTAATCACAGGAAGGAGATCACAGAATATGCTAAGATTAGAGCACCAAGGTTTGATGGAAAAAACTATACCTTATGGAATAAAAGGATGAAAACATTTTTATAGGCACAAGGATTTTATGTTTGGCAAGCAGTAGTAGATGGGTGTACAACACCAACCACTCCCCCAAGCGATATAGATGGAAAGAAGCTCAACGGAAACAACTCAAAGGCTAAAGGTACTATTCTGAGTAGTTTAGTTGATTCAGTTTTTGACAAAGTTATGCATTGTGATAATGCAAAGGATCTTTGGGATAAACTCCAAAATATTTATGAAGGAGATGCCAAGGTAAAGGGACCTAAGCTTCAAATTTTTATAGCTAAGTTTGAACAGTTGAAGATGAAGGAAGATGAAGATATTGAAACCTTCCTTCTGCGAGTTGACAAAGTAGTAACACTATTAAGGGATTGGGAGTAGAATTTGATGACTCAGTGGTTGTTCAAAAGGTATTGAGGTCTCTTCCTATGAGATTTGACTCCAAAATATCAGCCTTAGAAGAAAGAGCAGATCTGAGTACATTAGGTATGGACGAGCTACATGGAATATTTACAGCCTATGAAATGAGAACAGAACAGGAAAACCTAATCACAAAGGAAGAAGCTTTCAAGGCATCCAAGAAGACAAAGAAGAAGCAAAAGAAAAAGTCAAAACCAAGTTGCAACTGTAGTGATGATTCATACGAAGATGAAGAGATGGCTAACTTCGTAAGAAAATTACAGAAAGGAACCGACAAGTATAAATGTATGCTTCCATTGAAATGTTTTAATTATGGTGGTATTGGTCATTTTGCTTCCAAATTTCCTCACAGGAATAAAGACAATGACGAAGAAAAAGTTTCTAAAAGGGAAAAGACATTTCAAAAGGGAAACCAAAGAAGAAACAATAAAAAATTCTTCAAGAAAAGTTTCTACTCAAAAGAGGACAGTTCCTCATCATACGAGGAGGATAATGACAATGAGAGTGATTCTGAAAGAGTACTCTTCATGGCAGTAGAAGATGATTCTGAAGAAGAAGGCAAAGTCAATCCAGAGTAGAGATAATCAGTGAATTATAAGAACTCGGGAAGGAATGAAAGAAAAACAAGTCACTCAAGGCAGAGTTAAAAATGAAAGAGGGATCTCAGAATTCCAACTCTAAAGAACTAGAGTACAAGATCACGATTCTAAAAGTTCAAATAGAAGAAGACAAAAGAATTGAGGAAATTCTTAGAAATCAGTTAGAAGAAAAGGAGAAGACGATTGGAAACTTGGAAGCATAAGTAGTCTCTTTAAGGAAAGATCTTCAGAAGAAAGATATGTAGCAAAAGAGCACCAAAATATTGGTTCAAATCATCAGCAGTCAAATATCATCAGATGACAGATCCGACCTAGGATACAATCAAGTATAGAATGAGAAAGGGTCAAGCTCCAATACAACAGAACAAAGAAGCTATGCAGAGATTGTCAAAGATTCTGTCAAGAAGGAAGAATGCATGCCTCCAAAGAAGAATATTCCAAAAGTAAAGAAGACTCAAGAAGACAAATTCAGAAGCAGTGCATTACAAAGAATATCATCTATTCCGAGGTATCAAAGATTCTTTTATGGTTAATGTTTTAATTGTGTTAATTTCGGACATAAAGCTGTAAACTACAAAGCCTATCCCAAGAACATAAGTAACAATGCAGGGTATCCCAGAAGATCTTATGAAGCATACAACATGAACCAAAATAGTTTTGGTTCATTGAGCAATGAAGTAGAATGCTACAAATGCAACAATTTGGTCACATAGCAAAGAATTGCAGATTGACTATTCCACCCAGCTAATCAAAATAGAACATTAGCAGTTAGATATTAGAACCACAAGGGATATGGAAAAGAAAACATAATCAATGCTCGCTTGTTGTACAGGCCCAACACAAGAAAAGTGATTGGTATGTGGTTAGTGGTTGTTGAAATCATATGAAAGGTGACAGGAACAAGTTTCTAACTATGAAGAAAGAGAAATATGGATCTGTTTCATTTGGAAATAATAATTCAACTAAAATCATAGGTAGAGGCACAGTTAAGCTTGGAAACAAAGATGCAATGACAATAAAATTTCTACTAATTGAATATATGATGCACAATCTGTTGAGTGTAAGTCAAATGCATGATCAAGGACATACACTTCAGTTTGAATCAAAGAAATGTGAAATAAGGAAGGAAGGACCAGGTAGGTTAGTAGCAACAACTGTAAGGACTTCAAACAACATATATGTTTTGAATGAAATTGGAAATGAGAGTTTTTGTTTAGGAAAGGAAAATGAAAGTTGGCTCTAGCACAAAAGAATGGGTCACGTGCACTTTAACAATCTTGTCAAAATCAGCAAAAAGGAAGCAGTAAGAGAAATGCCTAAAATATCAAAGCCAACAAATACTCTATGTAAGTATTATCTACAGGGAAAATAGATTAGGACCAAGTTCAAATCAAAGAAGTACTCAACAACAAAACCATTGGAGAATGTACACATAGATCTATGTGGACCAACAAGGACAAAGGGATTAAATGGTGAACAATACTTCACACTACTGATTGATGACTACACAAGAATGACTGTAGTTTTCTTTCTTAAGAAGAAGCCAAAGGCATTTGAGCACTTCAAGATCTACAAAGAGATGGTTGAAATAGAGACAGACTTAAAAATCAAATGTCTGAGATCAAACAATGGTGGAGAGATCACATGAAAGGAATTCATGGACTTGTATAGTGAACATGGGATAAAGAGACAATTCTCAACAGCAAGGACACCTCAGCAGAATGGAGTCACTGAAAGAAAGAACAAGATTATACAGGAAATGGCCATAAGCATGTTGAAATATTCCAAGTTGGGTGATATCTTTTGCGCAACAACAATACATACAACAGTTCATATCTTGAACAGGGGAATGCTCAGAAGTAACAATGATAAGACTCCCTACGAGCTATGGAAAGGAAGATCGACAAATGTGAAGCATTTTAGAGTGTTTTGAAGCAAGTGCTACATCAAAAGAGAAGATGGAAATATTGGAACTTTTGACTCCCGAGTTGACAAAGGAATATTTGTTGGGTACTCAAGCAAAATCAAGGCATATAACTGTTTCAATATGAGACTCAACAAAATAGTGGAAAGTATCAATGTATAGATTGACAAGACAAGTGTACGAAATCTCAAAGAAGAAAGCAGAGACTCAGTAGAGCAGGACGGAGAAGAGGACTTGAAAGAAGAAGCAGATTCAGAAGAAGAGGAAGAAGAACCATAAGCAGAGCAAAAGGAAGATGATCAATAGATTATTCAGATATCTCCCAAAACTCCTAGCAGGAGAATACAAAAAGATAAGAATGTAATTGGTACATAATTGGTATTCAGAGACAAGTTGAACAAGGATGGACAAGTAACCAGGAATAAAGGAAGCTTAGTATGCAAGGGATATGCTCAGGTTGAAGGAATAGATTTTGAAGAAACTTTTTGCCCAGTTGCCAGAATGGAAGCAGTCAAATTGATCTTAGCTTATGCATGTTCGAAGAGAATCAAAGTATACCAAATGGATGAAAATCATCCTTCCTAAATGAAGAACTAGAAGAAGAAGTCTACATCGAACAACTAGAAGGATTTATATTGTCAGAAAAGGAATATTATGTTTGCATATTGAAGAAAGCACTATATGAACTCAAACAAGCTGTCAGATCATGGTATTCAAGATTGGACAAGTATCTACATCATCAAGGGTTCAGGAAATGCAATGCAAATAACAATATCTACATAAAGGTAAATCAAAATAATTTGTTGATAATTGAAGTTTATGTTGATGACATTATTTTTGGCAGTAATGATGATAGGATGAGTGAGAAATTTTCTAAAGACATGCAGATTGAATTCGAAATGTCAATACTTGGTGAATTGTCTTTCTTTTTGGGATTGCGCATATGTCAACTAGATACATGTATTTTGATCTCCCAGACCAAGTATATCAAAGAAATGTTGAACAAATTTGGAATGATAGATTCCAAGCCCATAAGTACTCCCATGCAGACTAGTTGCAACCTTAGAAAATATGATATATCCAAAGATACAGATCAGAGGCTCTACAGATCGATGATTGCAAGTTTACTCTATGTGATAACTTCCAGACCAGATGTGATCTAGGCAGTTGGATAGGTGGCACAATTTCAAGCATCACTAAAGGAATCACATGTTTTGGCAGTGAAGAGGATATTCAAATATCTAAAAGGTACCGAAAAAGTTTGGATTGTGATATCCAAAAGGGAATGATCTATCTCTTACTGCCTACACAGATGCAGATTGGGCAGGTAGCATTGATGATAGAAGAAGTACAAGTGGAACACCTTTCTACTTGGGTGATTTTTTGGTATGTTGGTTGAGCAAGAAACATTCTTCGATATCATTGTTCACAAGAGAAGCATAGTATATTGCAACAACATGTTGTACACAGGTTCTCTTGATGAAGCAAACTTTGCAGGACATATAGGTGGAATATGATGAGCCTATTTTGATATTTTGTGATAATAGCAGTGCCATAAGTATCTCTAAGAATCCAATGATGCATTCCAAGACGAAACACATCCTAATCAAGTTTCACTTTCTACAGGAATAGGTTACAAAGAAGAACATCAAGGTAGAGTATGTTGGTACAAAAGAGCAGATTGCATATATTTTCACCAAACCTCTTCCGAGGGACACTTTTGAGTAACTTTGACAGAAACTTGGAGTAGTTTCAGCCCCACAATAATTTATTTTTGAAAGAATTGATTCTTTTTTATTAGAGATGTACACGAGGAAGCACCATGAAGAGAAACATCAGTAGAGATCAAAGGCTTACTGACAGGGGGAGCAGCCCCAAGGAGAAGTCATCCTTTGCCATTGATGTCAAAGGGGGAGAGAAGAACAGAGGCATGGAAGAAGAACAAAGGCATGGAAGAGAAGAGGCATGAAGACAGGGGGAGCCAACACATGAAGACAAGGGGATCCAACATGAGCATGAGTGTTTCCATTATTGTGTCTAAGTGTTGCCATCAATGCCAAATGGGGAGATTGTTGAAAGATTAATTAACTATTGAAAAAAATTAATTAATTATTGCAAGGATAATTAATTGTTGAGATTAGTTGTCATTGATGTCAACCCTTGAACAAAGTTGCATGTCGAAGTAAAGTGGCAGTAAACAAAAGATAATTAATTATTGCAGGGATAATTAATTATTGCAGGAATAATTAATTATTGGAGAGATAATTAATTATTAAATGGAAAAGCAAAGTGGAGTAAAAAAATGATAACAAGTTGCATGCAGGGATAATTAATTATTACAGGGAAAAACAAAGTGGAGTAAACAGAAGATAACATGTTGCATGCAGAGATAATTAATTATTGCACGAATAATTAATTATTGGAAAGATAATTAATTATTGAAGGAATAATTGATTATTGGAAAGATAATTAATTATTACGGGGAAAAGTAAAGTGGAGTAAACAAAAGATAACAGGTTGCATGTGAGTTGCATGCCATCATGAGTTGCATGACATTAAAAAATTTCTCCTATATAACACAAAGAAGAGTCCATTGCAAATCACGTCTGTGTATTCATCTCTGAGAATACATGCTGGAGATCTGAGGCAACGAGTCGAAGATAGAGAAGTCAAGTGAAGTAAGAAGTTTGCAAGAGTTGAGAGCACATGGAAGGGGTTTCATACAAGAATTCCTTGAGTATACCTGCAATTTTTAAGAGGAAAAGTGTAGACATCCATGACTTGCAGTGAGGGAAAGCGTGGATACTCGCAGGCAGACAATAGACACAATCATAGACCCGTGAGGAAAATTTGTGGAAGATCAGGGATCTAAAAGCTCAGGTCAACTACAGTTTGAAGGCATGTCTTCCTTAGTGTGTTAAGGAGTTATTTTGAATAAATCAGGAACAAGTATGTCTCAGTAATTCATAAGTTGTTGATTTGGAGAATTCTTTTATGGATTTTGGAATGTGGAAGAAGTGGATGCAGTATTGATGAGATATTGATTTCAGTAGCAGAAACAAAGGTATCAGAAGCATCAACAACAACAAGTTATCAGTTACAATAGGAGAGGTAGTGACAGGGTTGTCTACAATTATATTTCAAGGTGACTCGACAGGGCAAGGAAAGGGGGTTGTAGCCTCCTTATGGTTGAAACCAAAAAATTAGGGAGTTGGAGCTTCCTTCATGTTGCAGCCTATAAACAAGGGTTGGAGCCTCCTTTCTAGTTGTAGCTGGAGAAATAGTATGTTGGTGCTTCCAATGAATGTACTCTTTGACAAATAAAAAAACATTATGTGGTTTTTTCCCGTATCGGGTTTCCACGTAAAACTTCGGTGTATTGTGTTTATGTGCTATTTATGCATTGATTTATGGTACTGATGCTATATTGAATGTTGATTGAATATCATTGAAGATTTATATTAAATAAAGAAAAGCACTAATACCGATTCACCCCCCCCCCCCNTATTAGAGAATCAAGCCTCAATTCAACTGAGGGTTGAGTTAAATTGGTTATTATAGTTCACCTTAGGGTTGAGTTAAATTGGTCATTATAACTGACTTCTAGAAATTGTATAAATAAGAAAATTTATCAAGTCAGAAGGGATTTTTGATAGTACGTCTTTTGAAGTGATATTGTAAGAGAATTATTTATACTACATTGATTAATGAAGAAGCTAGTCACTGGCCAAACCGATTTTAACTGAAGGTGAATGTTCATGCAAGTCAAATGTTATGGATTGTTTTGCAATTTTGTTTTGTGTGGATGTCTTGTAATATATTTCTTGTTGTTTGCAAGCTATCTTGATGCAATATTTAAAGTTCTTTCAATCAACCATCTTTCAAGAATTTTTCTATGTTAAATTAGAGTTATGTTGTGAAAATTCAATGATTTTTGTAGAACTATTTCTTGGAAATTAAAGAATTATCAAGAATCTTTCTTTTGTTGTGAGAGTTAACTTTTTGAACAACATTTTCTTGATTTATAATATTCATTGGATAACATTTATGATTTCTTATTTATTGATCTTCAAATAACTAAAAATAAATATAAGAACACATTTAAAGCTCATCGAAAGGTTGTCGAGCCATTAATCTAGAGGGTTATTCCATTCCAAATATGGGAGAGTCTAATAGGGCCTTTTCACTGGGATTAACACCTACTATTGACTCTTGGGTACTCATCCATGTCAATGAAATTGACATTAGAATGAGAGCCTAAATTTGCATGGCTGATTTGGTTCCCAAGACTAGGTCATCTACAAACAACCCACATTCAGATACTAAGATTCCAAATCCTAAGGTATCCCTTGAACATTTAAACCCTCAAGATTTGGGAAACATTGAACCTAATTGTGATACTAAAATCCATACACAACACCAAACGATGAAGTTAATTCATTTAGATGGATATCTCGAGCATAAGCCAGATAAATTGGTGCATGGCTTGTTGCTCCATTTCTTCCTCAAAGGAGGAGTACTACATATGCAATTACTCAAACTAGGGAACAAACCTTATTTCATACTGTGGAGGACTTAGTTGAGATAGCATTGCAAGATATTTTACAACCTATAAACTTAATTCCTCCAATTCTAAATCCTACAACATCCCTAATAGTAACTAAGGAATCTGAAAGTCATTCAGAATTAGAATCAAATTCAAAAAAACTCAAATGCCAGTTTATTTTTCTTAGTAATTGCTAAAAATAAAAACCAAAATCAACCCTAGTTAGCACAAGATGCCTCAACATTGCCCAAGCATATACACAATTTACCCATATATCCTGAGTGGTCATTACCAAAATTTGATCCTAATCTATCTAGACCTCCAAAGGATCACATATACTTTGTTATTCTAGCAATTATATTTATGAATGTACAACATGAGGATGTAGCACGTGAGTTATTCTCCTATACTTTTGAAAACAAAGCCTCCACTCAGTATTTTAATCTACTAGTTGGATCAATAACAAGTTGGGGTGATTTTCAAAATGCCTTCTTAGATAAATTCAGTGAAGATACTACTACAAGAGCCTTAATGATTGAGTTGTTTTCAATGGTTATGGGTCCTAAAGAAAGAGTTTTAATCAAATATTTATAACAATCATAAATAAATTTAGGTTAGACACTGAATCTGCTCAAGAACTTGAAACAAAATTTTACACAAATGCTCTACTAGTCCCCATCTCCATGTTCATCAAACAAGTAGGGAATGATACTTTACCATTGCTACTCCCTCATATCTAGCGGTAACTAGAGGAGATTTTTTATCCTATGATACATATCATGGATAACAATCCTATAGTTGAGATCCATGGTTCTCCACATATAGTTTGTCGATGATGCTTCCCACATTATGCTCAACTCACTCACATTGGATGAATGCAATGCTTGACATTACATGAGGTACCTTGTTTCATTGCTTCATAATAAGTTTTAATGCCTTATGTATTTGTCATGAAAGTAGTGGCCATTGGTTGAGTCGGATAGTGGATCATGATGCTCTAAATTTGTGCATTTTGCCTTGTTTCACCTTGGTGGTCATCATCATCTCCTAGACAAGTGTTATCACTTTTGGCTAGAGTTGTACTATTGGGGGATTTTGAGAGGGGTAGTGTGTTTGTATCCCAATCCATACATAAAATTCTCCATCTTTTATGATTTCAATTATTCCATCTTTTCGATTGGTGGTCATATGTCACACATATAGGTTCATGCTTCATAATCCCATGAAAAGAAGGAGCTTGAATGCTTAAGGTTGATGCAACTAGATAATAAAAAGAGAGATCAAAATGTAAAGAAAAGAAATGTCAAAAACCAAAGGAAACAATGCATGAGCAATTCCCTCTCCCGATGAGGTCATCACCCCAAGTATTATGCAATGAATGCATGTATAAAAAATGACTAAATAAAGGTCAAAATCCATAAAGGTTAAATGAATAAAGAAAATTGAAAAAGAGATTTTGAAAGACATAGTGTCGAGGAAAGATAAACTTAATGCATAAGCACTCCCTCATTACAAAGGCGCTCATGTGGACGAATATCTTACATAACCTCACATGACTACAAAACACCACTCATGAAATTAACCCCCAAACCATACTATCTATCGTTGCATGTGCTCCTTGATGGGTTTCTTGGGAAATACTTATCTTCTAGAGTATTGGTACATGTAATAGGGGCTAATGATGACCCTCCCATATATAAACTTAGAAAATTATATGAATTCTATGAGTCATTGTGAAGTTTGAAGATGATGCTTGATGTGATCTACCTAGTGGCATTTACATTTGACAAGACTCACTTTTTATGTTGCATTGGACTTGTTTACATGCCCCCAAATTGATGGTTACATTGGGTCACTTGAGCCCTCTTTGGATGATGTACTTTGCATGGATATGACATGACTATGAAACTTGGTCCTTTGGAAGATTTTGAGGAAGCCACCTTGCACACTTGATGGAGGATGGCCCACTTCTTATGAGGAGATTGGGCTTCTTTGAGGATGTCACACCTTGTAGAGATGACCTATCACCTTTTGGGGACGACATGACACCTTTTTGAGGGAACATTGCACCTTTTAGAGATGATTTTTCACTTGGAGGATGAGATGTTGCACCTTTTAGAGATGATTTTGCATTCGGAGGATGAGACGATGCACCCTTTGAAGGGAATGTTTCACTTTGGATCCCCTACACATGACTCTTGACATCATTTGAGTCCACTCTTGGGATACCATGCATACCGCATGTGTGACTTTGAGCATGCATTTATGGAGCACATCTTACCTTTTGAGCATTTTACTTCATCCTGGGAGCATCATTGTGGATCTTTTGAATCATCCACTTCTGTATCATAGATATTTTATGTATTATGACCTTATCTCCAGGGATTGTAAAGAGATAGAGGCATTTTTATATTTTCTCAGGGTTTAAGCTAGGAAAATATTGTTATTGAGAAGGGTGTTAGATCTCTCATATAAATAGAGAAGAACGTCTCATTTGTGAATCATTTCTAGAGCTTGTGAAGACCATTACTTGTCTACTTCCTCTTTTCTATATTTGCTATGGATGGATAACTAGAGTGAATTCTTGAGGAGTTGAATTGTGGATAGCTTTTCAAATTTCATGGATGCGCTTGGCTAGGGTTTTGAAAATGAATCGATTTCTTGAGTAAGTGGTCTTACTTGATCTATTGAATGTTGTTTATGGATGATTTTAAGTGTAGTTGTACTTCTCTAGTGATGGTGGTGCTCTCTCTTGGTATCTTTCTTGAACAAGTTCCTTCTTCATAACTCTTGGAAGATTACTAGTGGAGTATCTTCCCTTGAACTCTCTTGAAGTTTGTAAGGCAATAAGTGGATCTTCTAGAGTTTTTAGTGGACAACCCTATATCTCACCCTAGATTTACTTACATCTTCTCAAACGAGTCCTTAATGGATCCCATGTACCCAAAAAAATAGCAGGCACTAATCTTCTCCCATCCAGTCAATCATAAATTCTAAAATTCAAATTTGTTTTTTGTTTTGGGGTAATTCTAGCGGTTTTAACAACTTATATTTAATTTTCAGCCATAAAAACCCAAGACATCTAGGGTTTTCCCACATATTTTTGACCTAAATTCAATTTTCTTGGAACCTTTCCCTAATTGGTTTTTGTTGTATCCTTTTAGGACTAGATGTATTGGTATTTTTAGGTTGTTACAAGCTCTTAAATTTTCAGAATACAAGTTACTTAAAACCCTAGTTTTACCCCTAAATTTCACTTGATTATAATCCGTTGAAGGGGTTGGATTTGTTGTTATAACTTGTTTTATGTCGCAATTTACTTATCTTTATTACAAGTTTTATGACAACCTAGGGTAATTTTCAGATCTGTACTATTTTAGGACTTTTTAAACTTAGTAATCACATAATACACCCTCTAAAGCAGCTCTAGAATTGAATATCTTAAATCTGAAAATTTGCCTTGAAGTATACACTTATTCTTTAACTTGTATATCATAATAAATTGGTGGTAAATTAGGTAGCTACATAGGAGACCTCAAAATTGATCGTGTCTTTCCTTAGGAACCCTAGAGGCTACTAGGGAAGCCTCCTTTGTGTTGGATCCGTCCTTTACTAAAATTAGGGAAGTTGTTTCCTAGGTGACAATGGTAACACTTCTAATGTTCCACTCATTTTGTACCTTGTGAAGGCTTTGCACTAGGGCACAAGATTATGGGATAACAATCCCTAAACTTTAAGGAGGATAAAAATGTAGAATTTCAAATGACGGGAAGTAAGGAAATCCACTTATCATTTGCTAAAAAAGAGATTGTATAGCCAAAGAAAAATGTAATCATGCTCGAACCACAACCTAAAACAACCACAAAGGGTAAAGAAATAGATTCCATTGATATGGATAGTTTAGAAAGAATGATTCAATGTTTAACTGTAATGTCCCTCACCTCTTAGAGAGGTGATGAGGAGACTCAGTGGCCTGGGCACCCCCACTAGGTCATAGTCTCACACTGAGGGGGGAGGTCAACTAGGCTAAAGTTATAATTTTAAGTTGACTTGAGAAAGGAAAGGGATAAAAGGAGTAAAAGATAACTCAATAGAAGAATAGAAGTTAACCGTGGGAGTTAACATAACTCAACAGAGAATTAGAAGGAAAAGTATAAGTAAGAGGCTGGGGTGCACGTATTATTCATTCATAATTTTGTGTATTGCTTGTTATTGCTCTTGAGCATTCAGTTTGGGGGTTTTGCTGTACAAACCCTTGTGAACAACTCAATGGTGAAATATCCACTCACCTTGTTCCATAGCTTGGTCTCGGGGATGAAATATTCCTCCACGCCATTCTATTCTCAACATATCTCCTTCTACAACTTCAGAAGATAGCAGGGTCATACTGGTTGGGAAGTTTCCAGCAAGGGCGCACCCTACCATTGAGAAGGGTTCGATCTAGCCAGTCAGGAGTAGCGTTGAGAATTCCATCAGTTGGGTTTTACTTGTAGGTGCTCCATCATCATTTTGAGGGTTTCTTTGAGGAGTTATCATCACTCAATCTTCAATAACAGTTTGGGACGATTTTGAGGATAGGAGGACGTCCCACTTTCTGTATTTCTCAGATCTAGAGAGATATGCTTGAGATCTGGATCTGAAACTTCTCCCACGAGATTCTTTTAGCCCAACCTACATTCTTGGAGAGTTTCACATCATTTGGAGGTATATTTCTTCAATGACGACTTGCCTAGGGTTTCTTCCATTCAGAAGGGCGCAACTCCCTTAAAAGATTCATCATTTGGAGAGGTTGGCCTTGGACGTTGGGCTTGAGACTTCAGGAGGAGCATGCCGCTACCCCGATCTATCATTTGACCAAGTTTGGGCTCATTTGGAGTCATATACCATTAGGGACGAAGTGTTGAAGGCTTCAGTCTTCTCTTGGAGCGTGGCTTCTTCAACTGGAGGGTTTGTATTCAGATCTGCTTGGTATTGGTATTCAGCCTTTGGAGGCTTCTTTGTATTGACGGGAGCATTTTGTAGCAGCTCATACATGATTGTTTACTAGAGCCATATGAAGATTATTCCAGATCTGCTCTTTCTATTGTATCTGATTTATGCTTCTATAATAAAGGTCAGATCTTTGCTCGTGTTCCATATCTTGAGTATATTGTGATCTTTATGTGTTGAATGAATCTTGTATGAACATACTTAATATCTGGAAATTTCAATAAAACACCTGCACATCATACACAACCGAGATAGTTAGTGATCTCAAGTGAAATTTTGGCTTGGGATCATTACAGTGGTATCAGAGCTTCGATCCTCAAAACCTATGGAAGGATCAACGCATGCAAAGGTACAACGATATTGTTATGGGTCGTAGGAAGAAACTGAGCAGTGAAATAGAGGCTGAGATGGGAGGGTTAGGGGATGACCATGAACCTCTAGGCTTGGATCTCATAGCAGTCGAGTTTGACAAGTTCCAACAATCCGTTAATCGCACAGAAAGCACATTGGTCCAACATCTGGGCGAGTACCACGAAACCAGCAGAAGGGGACAGGCCAAACTCTCTGAAACTTTGAAGAGGGTTGATGAGAACCTGCAGATAATGAACAAGAATCAATCCAAGCTGAATGAAATTCTGATGCAAGTGACCCACCAAGGGAAGAACCTTGATACGTATGGGAATAAGGAGGCTGGTGGATCCAATGGAGTCCATGAGGAGATCAGGTATAATCCTGAGAAAGCCCCCAGATCCAAAGGAAGTCTGGAAGGAGACATGGCCCAGGGGAAGATGGGTAGCAGGGTCAATTAGAGGCGATATATGCCTACATTCACAGATGAACATCTTGGCCGACACTCAGGTAGCAGAGCTAACCCTAGACCCTATATGCCCACATTCACAGATGAGCAAGGGCAACAAGAAAAGGTTGAAGACTTTATGGAACAACTGGCAAGGAGTACCAAGGAGTACTACAGTTTGGATATGACAGTCCAAAGACAGATGTCCCTAGACTAGTACTGCCAACTCAGGTTCAGAAACCAACCTAGGATGAATCACAGGGGCAGTTTTGAGTTTGAACGAAGAGCAGGGAAGATAGAGATTCCATACTTTGATGGTACGACCAAGATGACAACACAGTCTTGGGTACAAAAGTTGGATACCTACTTACAGCTCAACCCCATGAGGGAGATGGAGGCCATCAAGTTTTCCACTATGTATTTGGATGGCAAGGCTCATGACTGGGGGTATCACGGACTCACCACACTCGACCACAATCAAATTGTGTCCTATACAGAATTCACTCAGAGGCTCATTGATAGAATTGATCAAGAAGATCCTGAGTTACATTTCCGGGAGCTCACCCAGCTCAAGCAAACAGGTACGGCTGAAGCATACATTGATGAGTTTGAGAGGTTGGTAGTGATGGTGCAAGATATGTCCCTGACCAGGCTCATGATGCTTTTCACAGAAGGGTTGGGTAAAGGCCTTCAAGCCTTTCAACCTATAAGAAGCCATTTGGAAGACGAGGGATTTGGGTCCAGACGCTAAACCTAAATTCATACCTAGACCACCTCTCAACAATGGTGGAAGAGATCTAAGGCTACCAATAAACCAGGGAGGACGTGACCCGAAGGGTTTTGACAGAGGCCGTGGAAGAATAGATGACAACACTAGGAGAGAACTGAGGAGGAAGCAAATATTCTTCACATGCAAGGAACCATGGAACCCATCACACAAGTCCATGGGACGTGGTCATGTGCACTACATTGAGGTCACTTCAGACAACGAAGAGGAAGATGAGATTGGCCAGATACAGAACATGGAGGCAGAAACCACTGAGGCAGTAGAGGAGGAACATATCACAGGATAGGATAGTATGGCCACTTTGGCATCTATCAGTGGGGTACCCAAGTATAACACCTTTCGAATGAGGGGGGTCTTGCAGGGTCAAAGAGTCTCGATCTTGATTGATGGGGGAGCTTCCCACAACTTCATTGATGCAACATTATTGAAGAGGAGGCACATACCCACAGTGAAATTTGAAGGATTCAAAGTGGAGGTTGCAGGAGAAAGCACTATGCCCTGTGACAGATATATTCCAGGCATGAAGCTTACCTTAGGTAGGCATGAGCTGATACAAGACGTCTATGTCATGGACCTTCTGGACACCAACATCATCCTAGGAGTTCAGTGGCTCAGCACATTGGGCCCTATCACCACCAACTACAAAGCCATGGAGATGTCCTTCACAGAGGAGGGTGGATGAAAGATAGTTCTTCGGGGCATGACAGGAAATGCCGCAAAGGTAGTCACGGCCAAGAGGATGGAGGCCATCTTCCGGAGGGATGAGATAGTATATGCAACCAAATTCAGGATTGTGACACAGATGGATGAATGGGGAAAGGTTCACTACACTCCAGAGATCAAGGAAATCCTTAACAAACACCACAAGGTGTTTGGGCCTATTCCCCCGGGGGTTCCACCAGATAGAGGATTTGAGCACATTATTGAGCTAGAGGAAGGGGCCAAAACAGTTATCACCACAACATACAGACACCCCAAGAAGTACAAAGATGAGATAGAGAAGGCCATCAAGGAACTTTTGGACATGGGGCACATCAGGCCCAACAACAACCCTTTTGCTTCTTCAGTAGTGATGGTAAAGAAGAAAGATGGCACTATGAGGATGTGCATTGACTTCAGGGCTTTGAATAAAAATACCATCAAAAATAGGTACCCGATACCCAGGATTGATGAACTATTGGACGAACTGTATGGGGCCACCTATTTCACAAAGATTGATCTTCGCCCTGGTTATCATCAGATCAAGATGAGGGGGGAAGACATCTCAAAAACAACTTTTAAATGTCACTACGACCATTATGAGTTCTTGGTGATGCCCTTTGGCTTAACCAACGCCCCTGCTACATTCCAATCATGTATGAACCATGTGTTCAACAAGTAGCTAAGGAAGTACCTGTTAGTGTTTTTTGATGACTTGCTTATCTACAACAAGATGTGGGAGGAGCATCATAGGCATGTGGATCAAATTTTGTCAATCATGGAGGAGCAGTCACTGTATGCTAAGGAGTCCAAATGTGAGTTTGGAATGACATAAGTCCTCTATTTAGGACACATCATTGGGGCAAAGGGGGTATAGGTACATCAGGAGAAAATACAAGCCATCATGGAATGGCCTACTCCTAAGACACTCACCGAATTGAGAGGATTTCTGGGTATGTGCACGTATTACAGGAAATTTGTCAAAGGATTTTCTCAGCTGTTTGCACCCTTGACCGATTTGACTAAGAAGGGAGCCTTCAAGTGGGACGAGGAGGCTCAAATGACGATGGACAAAATGAAGGAAGTGATGAGTACGTGCCCAGTCTTAGCTCTTCCAGATTTCAGTGTCCCTTTTACCTTGGAGTGTGATGCCTCCGGGGAAGGAAAAGGGGTCGTACTGATGCAGAAGAGGCACCCTCTGGCCTATGAGAGTCGGAAGCTCAGGGGTCCTGAGCTACTCTACAACATTTATGACAAAGAAATGCTGGCTATCATACATGCACTAGCCAAATTCCGACAATACTTGGTAGGTGCTCGGTTTGTTGTCAAGTCAGATCATAACAACCTCAAATATCTATTGGAATAGAAGGACTTGAACGAGAGGCAACAAAAATGGGTAAGCAGAATACATGCCTATGACTTTGACATTGAGTTTGTCAAAGGGAAGAACAACGTGGTGGCTGATGCCTTATCCAGGAGGCCATCCATCCTTGCCATAACAGGGGTAACAGTTGACTGGAAAGACCAACTGGTGATGGAGTATGCAGAGGATCAATTTGCGTGCCAACTACTGGACAAATAGGTACAAGATGAATATTTCAAGGTTATTAATGACCTCATCTACTACAAGGACCGAATCTTCTTGGTTCTGGGATCAGCCTTCAAGGCCAAGGTATTGAAGGCGTGCCATGACTCCCCAATGGCAGGACATCAGGGGATCAACAAAATGTACATGTAGGTGAGAGAAAGATTCTCTTGGAAGGGGCTCAAGGAAGATGTGATTAAGCACGTCAAAGAATGTACTACATGTCAGGCAAATAAGGATGAGCACATGCACCCAACAGGACTGTTGCAGCCCTTGCCCATTCCAGAATACAAATGGGAAAGCATATCCATGGATTTCATCACCGGGCTACCAATGACGCAAGGGAAGGACTGCATATTCGTAGTGGTGGACATATTAACCAAGTTTTCACACTTCTTCGCCATAGCGACCGATTTCAGTGCAACACAGGTGGCCGAACTGTTCTTCAGGGAGATCTTCAGGTTGCACGACCTACCCAAGACCATTGTCAACGATAGGGATAACAGGTTTATGAGTACTTTCTGGCAGGATTTATTCAGGTTGGTTGGTACGGCCTTAACCCCTAGCACCAACTATCACCCTTAGAAAGATGGACAAACAAAAATAGTCAACAAGTGGGTGGAGGGCTATCTCAAAAACTATGTGGCAGGGCAACATAAAGCATGGGTCAGATGGTTGCATCTGGGAGAATATTTCTACAACACCACCCAACATATGTCCATTGGCATGTCACCATTCAGAGCCTTATATAGCTATGATCCTTTATCATTTGTGGAGATTGCGTTCGGTGACAGCAGGGCACCGATGGTGCAGGATTGGATACAGCAGAGCCAAGATATTCTCAAGGAATTGAAGGATCACCTACAAAGGGCACAAAACCAGCAGAAGGTCCAAGGAGACAAGCACAGAGTGGACCGTACTTTTGAGGTTGGCGATTTAGTCTGTCTAAGGCTACAACCATACAGGCAGGCTTCCATTAAAAGAAGCGGAGCAGAGAAACTGTAGCCACGTTTCTTTGGGCCCTACAGAGTCAGCAGGAGGATAGGGGTCATAGCTTACGAGCTCGAGCTTCCACAGGGCAGCAAGATACACAACATCTTCCATGTCTCCTGTGTTAAGAAAGCCCTCGGTCAACACATCAGGCCTATTGAGGTATAACCCCCCATGGACGAGGAGGGACAACTTGTTTTGGTTCCGGAGGAGGTCTTAGAAGTCCAAGAGAAGAGGCTCAGAAACCGAAGCATCAAGGAGTACCTGATCAGGTGGAAGGATCTACCTATTGAGGATGCCACTTGGGAACAGGAGCACGTGGTAAGGGAAGCAGGTTTGGAATTGCTCGAGGAAAAGCAATTTCGAGCAGGGGAGAATGTAATGTCCCCCACCTCTTAGAGAGGTGATGAGGAGACTCAGTGGCCTGGGCACCCCCACTAGGTCCTAGTCTCACACTGAGGGGGGAGGTCAACTAGGCTAAAGTTATAATTTTAAGTTGACTTGAGAAAGGAAAGGGATAAAAGGAGTAAAAGATAACTCAACAAAAGAATAGAAGTTAACCCTGGGAGTTAACCTAACTCAACAGATAATTAGAAGGAAAAGTATAAGTTATTGCTCTTGAGCATTCAGTTTGGGGGTTTTGCTGTACAAACCCTTGTGAACAACTCAATGGTGAAATATCCACTCACCTTGTTCCACAGCTTGGTCTCGGGGATGAAATATTCCTCCACACCATTCTATTCTCAGCATATCTCCTTCTATAACTTCAGAAGATAGCAGGGCCACACTGTTTGGGAAGTTTCCAGCAAGGGCACACCCTACCATTGAGAAGGGTTCGATCTAGCCAGTCAGGAGAAGCGTTGAGCATTCCATCAGTTGGGTTTTACTTGTAGGTGCTCCATCATCATTTTGAGGGTTTCTTTGAGGAGTTATCATCACTCAATCTTCAACAACAGTTTGGGATGATTTGGAGGATAGGAGGACATCCCACTTTCTGTATTTCTCAGATCTAGAGAGATCTGCTTGAGATCTAGATACCTCTAAAGTTTATTGAACCCCCACTTTCAAATTTGAATATTGATCTAGAGGGGGTAGGTATTGAAAATTTATGTAATTATCATCAAGCTAACCATTCAGAAAAAATTTTGTTGACAATGTATAAATGACATGAACTTAGTGCTAGTATATTTTTGGATGAAGGCATTAAAATAGAAGAACCTACTGAACCCCTATAGGGAGAAATAGAATAAAGTTGAGGAACAAACTACTGAAATGACCATGGTTCTATAGGACATGTTTCCTAGATTTAATCTGGCCGAAGAAGAAGAACTACATGTTCAAAGTGACTACAACCTTAGAAGTAAGGGACTTGTCTAGCGAAATTTCCATAAAACCCCCAAAGTATAAATAACCCAAAGAATTGGATTGTATCACCTGTTGCCATAACTTCTTCTATATTATGATCCAACGCCTTAAAAAATGCTAAAAGTCAATGATTACAATCCACTTCGAGGGGGAAACATCCTTTTACAATATATCCAATTCATAATACAATATGAGATGAGATAATATGATCATAAGACTAAGTCTCCTTATTATATATATAGGAGACAAAGGGTATAATTGTAATGAAAGCATGCAATGAAGTCTCCTTGTTATATATAGGAGACAAAGGGTACAATTGTAATGAAAGGGTGCAATGACGGGTTCTAGCTGACATACAAATATAACACTAGAATTGTAATAATTCAATATCTAGGGCTTAATAAGGGTTTTTTATACATAACATGGGGCTTTGTCTAGGGCTTGACATTCCCCTCCCCTTCAAACAAGTGTTGTCCTCGACACTTGAAAACCGCAACTGTGTCTGCATGAAGAAATAATCTTCCCATGTCGACTCTTCCATTGGCAGGTTCTTCCATTTGATGGGTTACTTAATAATTGCTCGATTTTGCAACTTCTTAATCCATGTTTCAAGGATTGTTTCTAGTTTTAGTATGATTTTCCCTTCTCCATTATTTTCTGATAAAATAGTTTGCACTAGAATCTTGTCATTGATTATCTTCTTTAAGCAAGAAACATGGAAGACTAGATTTACACTTCCTGGTCGCAGATGAATAGCATGGTCATGATCTTAAGCAAGTGGAAGACCCTTAGGAATCTCTCCAAATACATTGGAATGATTTTTGATAACTTTTTGGAGATCCATTGGGGCAGAGGCTATAGATGTTTGAACATCTAGTGAACACAATTGTGCAATTACACCATCATGTCCTTTTTTGAGTAATTTTGTCATGTTGTTAGAGCTTATAACTTTATAGGGTTTCCCTTGGATACCTCTAAGTTCATTTTCCTTGCCTTCTGAGGAAAATATCATGAAAAGATCTTGAAAATTAAGGGCCAATATTACCAATGATTGTAACCATTTGAATCCTAATACAACATCATCACCACCCATTTTGATGGCAATCACGGGGCTATCCAATAAATACTCCCCCATATTGGGCTTAATACTACAACACTTCCCATAACAATTGATGGTACCTCCATTTGCTATCATTACTTGAAACCATGGTGCTGGATATACAATGCAATTGAGATCTTTTGCTAATTTGTAATTGATGAAGTTATGGGTACTACTAGAATCAATAACCACTGTTACCTTTTTATTTTTAATGTATCCTTGTATCTTGATGGTTTGTGGAGAATTGATTCTGACCAATGCATGACAAGATATTGTTGGAGCAATCTCTTCTATATATGGATAGTGAGATCGTTCCAATTCTTGATCTTCTTCCTCTTCATTGTCTATGTAGAATACTTTATTCTCACTGCATTTATGCACCTTATTGTACTTGTTGTCACAATCGAAACATGGTCCCTCAACTTTTCTTTCATCCATTTATTGAGGTTTCAACCTTGTCGATTGCGGTATGCTTGTGTTATGAACCCCACAACAATCTATGCTTCATATGTGTGCTCCAATGGTAGACTTGTGCGTAAACTTAGTCTTGGATTGAATATGACCAACATATTGCGTAGCTTCCATAATATTTGAAGGATATCTTAAGAAAAGATCATGTTTAATGTCTTCTTTTAGTCCACCCATGTGTTGAGCACTCAACACACCCTAAAAATCCTTATCAATTTTTTTACTTTTTGGGTACCACTTGATCTTCTGCACTGTCTTATTCGATTTCATTTTGGGAAATGTTTTGTCTTTGCTTATTTTCATGACTCTCATCACCTATTCAAGTTTTTTTGAACTTATGAAACCCCATGACTAAAATACCTTAACACCTGAATTAAGAATCAACAACCAAACATTGCACCCAACGCGCTTAGGTTTGGCATTGAAAATAATTCAAGTAAGAAAAGGAACCACTCGAAAAACCACGGTTGCCGAGCGTCGATCTTCATCGGCATCGATAGAAGGTAGTTTTGGTTTACGCAAGCTTTTTCGCATAAAGGTTCGAGTGATAGCCGATCCCCTTCGACATCGATAAAATATGAGGAGAACGGATGTTAACGAAGGACGAAAAGAAATCACCGATAGCCGATGCCTGACGCACTTTATCGGGATCAGGTAAAATCCAGAAGGATCACAACAAACACTTTTTACTACGATAAAGTTATCCCCGATCCTCGATGCAGTTTTGGCATCAAGACTTTTTCGAGGGAGCTGATCCGAGAGCACTTTGGTAGGTTATCGTCGATCACCGATTCTTGACACTTTTTGGGCATCGACAAGCTAAGGTTTGTTTTAGAATGAATAACTTAAGGAAAGTCTCGACTCCAATTAATACGAATGAATTAAGTCACTGGTCTTGAACGCGACATATCTTTACCGGGTAAGAGAGTCGTACGGTCTAGTTTTATCCCGAGTCATTTTTGGGTCCCTAGGTCCTAGTCACACCTCCGAGGCAGCTTCACCATGTC
Source organism: Picea engelmannii (assembly GCA_009831015.1). Lineage (NCBI taxonomy): Eukaryota > Viridiplantae > Streptophyta > Pinopsida > Pinales > Pinaceae > Picea > Picea engelmannii. The sequence goes on from ML780272.1 coordinate 305,058, forward strand.
AGCACTGTACAGTAAGATCGTTTGGCGTCGGAGCTTTGCAGGAGGATATCAACAAAAACGTTCATAACATAATCCTGACCCCCAATCCATCCACTGAAAGAGCGTCATGACAGGACATTTTTAGCATTAGATACGATCAGATTTTGGGCATTTAAGGAGCTAATTAATATCCAATCCTGCATTAGTTTCTACCTCGTGCGCCAATCAAAACAACATTTCTGAAATCACCGATAGACACATCACCACCCACGCCTTCGCCGTCAACCCACGATGAATTTAAGTTCTAAATATTCGGCGACAGATTTATTGAAAATTCACTCATAACCCGAATTGAATGGTTGATGCGACACAGTAAGATCTTTCCTGTTTAAAATCTCTTGAACCATTGTGAACAAATTCATTCTGCACATAAGAGAATTCCAGAGCGTCTGAAGGAGAAAAACAAGGAACTCGAAGGCTGTATTGACCCCGTGATTATAAAAAAACTAGGTTTTAACAAGCTTCAGAGGTATGTATCCAAGTCTGTCAATTCGTTGGCTATAATTTATATGTGTTTGTCTGGTTTTCTTCACAGTCTCTTAAACTCTACTTAAGTTGCAGGAACAATGCCGCCGAGAAAGACAACCACCAGACACTCGCTAAGAGCACCAAATCTAAAAGAACCAGAAATAGGTGAAGGTTCTTCTCTAGGGACCGCGAGGCAATTGGAGTATGTCCCTAGACCGGAGCCTATCATCAAGACAACAAAAAAGAAAGTTTTCATCCATCCTCTGGCCTTTGGTGATATAGAGGCAAGCACTGGATCCAAGGTAGTGCTCCCATAGTGGGAGGATCTCTTCAACATGATTAACAAAGAATAATACCCGGTGTATATCCCACACAACAACCCGGACGTAAGGGCGCTCGATGACCAGGTGCTCCACAACATCCGACCGTCATATTTGCACATGGTGGCAAGAAAAACCATGCTTTTCCCTTGCATAGAGGTCATGAAGTGGTTCATCAACCACACGAACGATCATAAATGTTTGATTAATGATGAGAATGGTGGGTGCGTCAGAGTCTTCCTCCCAACAGAGGTCCCGAAATACTACAAGCTCAGGGACCCGGAGGAGGGGCTCAACATGAAGTTCGTGGTGAATTTCTATGAACTCCATGACACCAGCCGATTGATGGCCTCATGGTGGAGGGAAGACAAGAAATTCACCAATCGGAGCAGTGGATGGTATGAGACAATTAACCTGAGAGATCCATACATATATTTGATGGCTCTCATCTGTTGGCTATACGGAGAGAAGGATTGCTCCAAGTTTTCAGAATCTTGGATGCCTTTGGCATACACAGTTGCAATCGTCAGGTGCAGCTTCAACTGGGGAGCACTAATCTCCAAACAACTAAGCATATGTGTGCAGTAGGCTGAGACGCCGAAGGAAGGAGAGGCACCAAATTTCTACATGGCCTCGTACCTACTCGATGTCATGTGTGCTAGAAACATCTTTGCCGACATGAATATGAGTTGGCATGTTGCAGAGATCCCGATCCACATCTACTTCAGCGTGTTATGGGAAAACAAGTATAAGAAATCCTATTCCCTCATCTATGATGAATTCATCGCCCGTATTTATTTTATTCTTTTAAAGAAGGAATGCCCAAGGCTATCGACGATAGCCAAGAAAATGATATTGGAAGCCTTTTGGACCACCAAAAGTTTTAATTACTCAACAACTAAGTGAGGGTAAGTCTCCATCACCTTTCTGATCTCGATCCACTTTTCTTTTCTTTGTTTTACCCCTTTTAGACCAACTCAAAGATATTCCACATTACCTCGTTGTGAAGTCCTGATTCTTCTGTCGAGAATAACATCTTCCTGTAGCTTGTCTAAAGACTATGGAACAAAATCATTGACTGTCAGAACCCGAATACTTTCATCTTCATCTATAATAATAAGAGGATCATAAAGTTTCAAATTCTCAACATTTACCACTGAATACATTTGCATGTAGGATGGTAGATCTAAATGAAAGGCATTAGTACCAATCTTCTCTAAGATCTTGAATGGACCATATCGAATTGGCCTGAGATTTTTAACTTCACCCTTCATTCTGTCCTTGTTGATATGTAATTATACTTGATCACCGACTTGAAACTGATGATCAACCCAATGTTTATCATGCCTAGCCTTATATTTGGCTTGGATCTTCTCCAATTGTTCCTGCACTACTTGATGTACCTGTTGGATCTTCTAAATGAACCTTTCAACTTTATCTGTATCATCCTGTCCATTCTCTTTACTTGCTTCTCCAAACACAAGCTCCATAGGTGATTTAGGAAATTACCCCAAACATACTTCAAAAAGAGTTCTTTGAGTAGAAGAATGCATGGCATGGTTATAAGCATGTTGTACATAGGGAAACTGTTCATCCCATAACTTAGGATGCTTGTTGCAGTATCCTCGAAGTAGATATACAATTGTTCTGTTTACCACCTCCGTCTGTCCATCTGTCCATCTGTCTGCAAATGAAAATTTGTGCTCTTCTTTAACTTAGTGTCCATCAACTCCCATAAATGAGACCAAAAATTCCCCAAAAAGCGAGAGTGTTGAATTGATATAATAGATGTAGGCATCCCAAAATGAACCCAAACATCAGTAAAGAACATCTGTGTTGTTTGTTCAGCTGTGACCTGTTTCTTGCATGGCATTAAATTACACATCTTACTGAATCTATCCACAATGACATATAAGTAATCACGACCTATCGTGGACATTGGCAAACCCCCCACAAAATCTATGGAAATACTTTCCCATGGCTGAGAAGGTACTAGAAGTGACGTATATAATCCCAACTTTCTGTTGCTAAGTTTGCTTGTGGCACACATAACACACCCTTTTACATACTTGGAAACTGTCTCATTCATTCGAGGCCATTAACAATATATTTGTAACTGTGCTACTGTCTTACCAACCCCAAAATGACCAGAAATGAGAGATGTATGAGCTTCTCTAATCACATTTACTCTTTCATCTTTGGGTATACAAAGTTTTCCAAGATGGTATAGCAAATTGTTATGCACATGATAGTCTAACTGCTAATTGCCATGAATTAAATCCATATAGACATCTTTAAAATCATCATCCCTTGTATATTGTTCAACATAACTTTCATGAGCTAAGGGATTATACCTTAGTATTGTAGATGCATTGATAATTGGTCTTGACAACATATCTATAACCTTGTTATGAATACATTTCTTATACTTGATTACCAAATGAAACTACTGTAAGAAACCTATCCACCTTAAATGTCATGACGGTTGTAGCTTGGTTTGTGATTGCAAATATTGTAATGGCCGATGAATTGTATGAATTATTGTCTCCTTTCCTATTAATTAATGCTTTCATTTCTTCACACTTTGTACCAACGCATAAAATTCCTTATCATATGTTGGATAGTTAATTACGACTCGATTAAAAGTTTCAGAATGATAACATATAGGTTTACTTCGTTCCATCAAGGCTTCTCTCATGGCATATCTACTTGCACCGGTTTGAATCTCAAATGGATGCTATAGATCTAGCAGAGCCAAAACTGGTGCAATGTTTATCTTTTCCTTCAATGTCTCGAAGGTTTTTTGTTGCTTGCCTCCCCATTGAAAGACTTGTTTTACACTTGTTAATGCATGCAAAGGAGCTGCTATGAAAGAGAAATTAGCAATTGATTTCCTCCAGTATTGTACTACTCCTAAGAAGCTCCCGAATTTTGTGGTAGTGGTTGGATTGGGCCATTTCACAATAACTTCTACTTTTGCAGGATCTATCTTTAGCTGGCCATGCCCTACAATGTAACCCAAATATACTAGAGAAGTTTTCCCAAATTCACATTTAGACATCTTGATATACAACTTCTCCTTCTTCAAGAGTTCAAATATTGTCTTGACATGCATTAGATGATCTTCCCATCTTCGACTAAAGATCAAAATATCATCTAAGTAGACAATGACAAAGTCATCTATGTAAGGTCTGAACACATCATTCATTAACCTCATAAATGTTGCAGGTGCATTTCATAAGCCAAATGGCATAACTAACCATTCAAAAAACCCCTGCTTTGTCTTGAAAGCAGTTTTCCATATATCCCTTTCTGCAATTCTGATCTAATGGCAACCACTTCTCAAGTCTATCTTAGTGAAATAAACAACACTCTTTAATTGATCCAATAAATCATCAATTATAGGAAGAGGATATATGTTCTTTACTGTATTCTTGTTCAGTGCTCGAAAGTCAATACACATCCTCCACGTGCCATATTTCTTTGGAACTAATACAATAAGAGATCCACACAGAGAGGAACTTGGCCTTATGATTCCTTGTCGAGCAACTCCTGAACTTGCTTCTTTATCTCTGCATTTTCTTGTACTTATGATCTATACATACCAATGTTAGGAAGAGGATTATCCTACTGCAAATAGATTTCATGTTCAACCTCCATCTTAGGAGGCGACCCTGTAGGTTCCTGAAATAACTCATCATAATTAGATATGATTTTGAAATAACTCTTGCTTATGGTTTGGATCACAACCTGATAAAGCATATGGTATATCTTCTTCTTTTTGTTTCACTATCATGAGAACAAAATATTTACTGGCATTCATGAGTCTCTTCATTTGTCCCGTGCTCACTAAAGAAACATTAGTTTGATATGATGAGTTTTGACAATAAATTCAATCCCATCCTTGAAAAGGTGGTATTTATTCTCCTCACGATAAAATATAGCTTTTCTATCAAATAGATATGGACTACCCAAGGAAATTTCACAAATGTCAAGAGGCACAATATCTAACTCAACCTCACCAAAGAACTTAGCTGTAATTGCAAATCTAATCTTACACTACTTTGTTACCTGCAACTTAACATCTTCACACACCCAACCTAATGGATATGGGTTTTTTATGAGGTGTCATCTTCAAACCCAACTTCTTAACAGTTCCTTCAGATATTAAGTTAACTTGAGATCCACTATCAAACAAAGTGGGTATCTTTGTATCCTTGACTACAACCTTGACATGAAAAATCTCACTTCTTTTCTTTTGATCAATGACACTTTCCGATTTAGCAGATTGAACTGAAGAATTAGTGGTAGATATACCTTTGCTTCCCATTGCCATGATCTTAGATTCATCTCTTGAATCTGATCCCAGATCTTGTCGAGCTGATGCATTAGTCTTCTACTTCCCTTTATCCTGGAACTTCTTTGGTCATAATTCTGGATGCAACTTCCAACACCGTGCTTCCTCATGCCCCTTTCTCGTATAGTGGGAACATGTAGGTTTTTCTTCAACTTTCTTTACAATAGCTAACTTCTTACTCTTCCATTTTCCTTTCGGTTTCTTTTCAAATCTGCGTGGCTTCTTATCTTCAATCACATGCTTCTCTTTACTAGCCTCTAGATGAGTATCTTGTACTGATACTTCATCAATGTTAGTAGGGTTAAACATCAAAATAGTGTGTCGAAGATATGAGTGCATTCCACCAATATACTTTGGAAGAGTGTCGCGAGTATATAACATAATTCCTAAAGATAATGCTTTCTTCTTAAATTCCTACATATATACTTGAATATTTTTCCCCTTGCCTTGTCAGGGATGTTTCCATTCCATAATTGCAGTTTGCACATAAGCCAATGGATAAATTTGTTTTCTAATTGCATTAGTAAATTTATCCCAAGAAGAAATTACTGTACCTTGTTGGACGAGATCAACTTGTGTCTTACTCTCCCACCATATCAAGGCTGTATTGCCGAGACGAAGAGTAGCCAATTGTATCTTTGCAGTGTCGTCCATGATCTTTTGTACCCTATAATATACCTCTATCTGCTTGATCTAATTGTCCAACTTTTCGACATTCAATTCTCTATCATAAATTGGCAATTCGAACTTGACATCTAATTTCAATAAAGGCAAATTAGGAGTATGAGAACAATAAGACTTCTTAGAGGGCTTCTTCTTATGTGAAGAATGTTCACTTGCTCCATTGGTAGATTATGACGAGGATGATGGTGAAGAGGTTTCTGAATCCCCCCCCCACCTTCACCTCCTCCTTTAGCTTTTACCGAAGATTCTTCGTCACCAGACTTGTGAATTCTTCGATATAAATCATCTATTATTTTTCTCATTGAGCGAAGTGTAGCCATAACTTCCTCAATTCGCATGGGAGGATATTCTCCTTCCTTTCTTTCGAAATCCATCTTTTTCTTTTGAAATCTCCTTTGAATCTCTGATTTATAACTTGTAAGCTTTCCTTTACCAAGCTTGAATCTGGATCTTGTAAGCATTCACTTGCAACCACTTGTCAAAACTGGTTCTGATACAAACTGATTCGAAAAATCCTTAGATGTTAATTGGTATTTAATTCACATAAACATCTAACTTGATTTCTAAATAATAATGATCGTTTGACTGATTGCAAAATACATGTGAAATTACTTATCTATCCAAATTTACTATAATGACAAATAACTTGCAAATAACTGAGCGAAAAGTAACAACAATAATATGCAAGATACACAAGTTTGTAAACAAAGTTCACCCAATTTGGGCTACATCTCCAGGTCCGCTTCCAATAGAGACCTCTTTATTAATGCTCAAATGCTTGTGTTTTACAATGACCTTTTTACACATTGCTCAAACTCAGAAACAGAGTGCACCATCAAATTCCTTGTGAAATTTCGAGAAAAATGAGTATAAAGTTCATATAATTCAATCAAAGAACCCCTTGGCAAGCATTATGATGCAATCCCAAGGTATTTATACCTCTGGCATGAACCTCCAGACCCAATCCGTACTTTGAAATCATGTTTCCTTGCCTTGGTCCACACACCCATTAAATAGGAGGTCGGGCTAAACCACCACCCGAACTTCATGGAAAATAGTAAATATAATGTCGTTGGTATGCCTTAACAAGATGTGCCTTTGGTGCAACGGTTAAGGCATTTGGACATGTGGGAGGAGGTCATGGGTTCCAACCTGTAGACCTCTCCTCCTTTTGTGCTACATTTGAACCATATATTATAAATAGTATGGTGTTTGTTAATATATATATATATATATATATATATATATATATATATATATATATATATATATATATATATATATATGCATTGGCATATAAGTCGTGGCATATAGTTCAATGACCCCCGCGAATTCTGTCATAGGTTATGGCTACATTGCTAATCATGTGCTCATATATACTATGGGTTGAGGGCTAGGCCTTGGACCCTTTTTTTCCGCCGAATAAACCTTTACCAAACTTAAATAAAGGTTTAACCATATATGGTTAAGAACCAAATGAGTGGTGTATTGGTGAGGTCGTTGGGTTATTGTATGAGAGACTTAGGTTCGATCCTCTGGGCTCTCATCCAAATTTTAAATAACCTTATCCATAAAGGGCCAATGGGAGGCTGCCATGTGGTAGCCTCTCATTGGTCCATCATCACCATATATCAACAAATAACCTTATCCATAAAGGGCCAATGGGAGGCTGCCATGTGGTAGCCTCTCATTGGTCCATCATCACCATATATCAACTGATAATTGGCCCACCTATGTTGTCTCGAAGCCATGTCACCTTGCTAGTCAGACGTATGGTATGCCATGTGGCGCTCCATGGTGTTGCCACGTCATCCCCGTACGTATGTACGGTTGTGCCATGTGTCACCCTTGTAGTGATGGCATGTGTCACCTTTGACCCTTTTGACTCTGACTTTTTGCCATGTTTACTTAAAATTTGACTGACCATATCTTTGCATACGAACTTCGCTTGAGGTGATTTTTGCGCTGTTGGAAAGCTATCGCCGAGCTCTACACAATAAATTCATTTTCGAGAACATTTGAGATGATCAAATTTTGAACATTTCTGAATTCTTCTGGATCTCTACGTTCTGGATCTTCCCAGACCTCTGTGAGCATTCCAAATCCTCCTAGATTAAGGGGGGAGACAAATAAATATGTAGAACTATTGGTTTTGAAACCAATAAATAAGTTGGTTGCAAACAATGAGGTTACACAATTTTAAACGTTTGATAACTCTTTAATAGTAGTCAACTAGATGACTAGTTGTTTCATAATGGGTAACATGATAATATATTTGATCCTAGAACAGATGAAGAGAATGAAGAAATTATTCACAAATATATTATACCACCATGTTATAGAGAGCTCAACTTAGTGGAGGATTTCTTTCTAAAGAAATGCAGATGGAAACCAATGCATGTTTACTAATGGACTTTAAGGATGATAGTAAATGGAACATAAGTCAAGCTCAAATATTAATGGATAGGAGGCTTCTCAAATTACTGATAGTTAGTTTTTGTTTTACATATTGAATAGTTTCATAGTTTATATGGTGAAAAGACTTTGGTCTTGAATTGATATCACAAATGAGGGAGTTATCAAGTGAAAGCATGTGCTTTTTCACAAATGAGGGAGTTATCAAGTGAAAGCATGTGCTTTTTTGGTGGATGATTCAAAAATCTTCTTTTAACTTATAAATGCTCAATTATGTATATGAAGAAGATTTGTGTACTTTTTAAAATGAAGAGTGCTTATATGTCTCAAAATTATGACAAAGTAGTTAGGAAGGATTTCATGTGCCTTCGAAATAGTTTGTTTTAAATGTCGTGTCAAGTATATATAAAATGTACACCTTTTATATGTAAAAAAGTTATTTATTTATTTTAAATTTCCTCTCAAATTGTAAAGAGTATTTGCTTATTCACTTTATCAACTTTTTTAAATTTCTGGTCCCCCAATTTTGTAAATAGTTTTATTGTTGTTATGACGAGATGAATATTTTGATCAACATCTTATTCATAATTATATATATATATATATATATATAAATATAAATAAATAAATAAATAAAAGGTTGTCATCTTTTAAAAAAAGGTGATTTGAATGGCATTATACGAACATGCGATTTTTATAAATAATATTATAAATCATTAAAATGTTTCAAATAATTATAAATAATATTATAAACAATTAAAATGTTTGAATTAAAAGTTTGTAACATTGTATGCAATGTATTTTAGATAAGAATGTGTTTGTTTAATAATGAATTGTTAGTGTTGTGTTGGTAGAATCGTTATGCGAAAATAAATTAATGAGATTTTTTCATTACTGGTCTAGGTTTGATAACTAGTGGATGGTGTTTTTCACATCTTGGTTTGACGTCTTCAAATTGACATGTTGCTGAGTCACTGAAATACCATCTTTTCACATCTTTTTCCTCGATTTTTAATCCTTTCTCGCTTACCTGTAACTCTGTTTGATTTCATTTTAATGTTTATATGTGGGATTAGACTCAATATTTTCCAATGCATTTATTTTAGTATTTTAAGTGAATTTATGACTAGATATTAGAAAAATAACATACTTCCACTTACCTTTGAACATTGGGTTAGTTTGTTGATGATTACAGGAACATTTGGAATTTGCAATAATGCAAATTTTTATCACTTAGCTCCAAATTCGAATTTCCTCTTCAACCATTGAATATTTAATGACGATTTGGGATGATTGTTAAAATCTCTTGGACATGCCCAAAGGGGTTGGATCCAATGGTGGAAAGCGAGGAGTTTTTCACCGTTGGGCAAGGTTCAATTCTCGTGAGGGCTTTACCTGGAGCCATGGGGACACCTTGAGGTAGTGGTCGAACGTGTGGTTGCACCCAGAGATA
>ML780272.1:314843-327954 GCA_009831015.1 Picea engelmannii
AACAACTAAGTGAGGGTAAGTCTCCCTCACCTTTCTGATCTCGATCCACTTTTCTTTTCTTGGTTTTACCCCATTAAGACAAACTCAAAGATATTCCACATTACCTTGTTGTGAAGTCCTGATTCTTCTGTCAAGAATAACATCTTCCTGTAGCTTGTCTAAATACTATGGAGCAAAATCATTGACTGTCAGAACCCGAATATTTTCATCTTCATCTATAATCATAAGAGGATCATAAAGTTTCAAATTCTCAACATTTACCACTGAATACATTTGCATGTAGGATGGTAGATCTAAATGAAAGGCATTAGTACCAATCTTCTCTAAGATCTTGAATGGACCATATTGGATTGGCCTGAGATTTTTAACTTCACCCTTCATTCTGTCCTCGTTGATATGTATCCATAGTTGATCACCGACTTGAAACTGATGATCAACACAATGGTTATCATGCCTAGCCTTATATTTGGCTTGGATATTCTCCAATTGTTCCTGCACTACTTGATGTACCTGTTGGATCCTCTAAATGAACCTTTCAACTTTATCTGTATCATCCTGTCCATTCTCTTTACTTGCTTCTCCAAACACAAACTCCATAGGTGATTTAGGAAAGTACCCCAAACATACTTCAAAAAGAGTTCTTTAAGTAGAAGAATGCATGGCATGGTTATAAGCATGTTGTACATAGGGAAACTGTTCATCCCATAACTTAGGATGCTTGTTGCAGTATCCTCGAAGTAGATGTACCATTGTTCTGTTTACCACCTCCGTCTGTCCATCTGTCTGCAAATGAAATTTTGTGCTCTTCTTTAACTTAGTGTCCATCAACTCCCATAAATGAGACCAAAAATTCCCCAAAAAGCGAGAGTGTCGAATTGATATAATAGATGTAGGCATCCCAAAATGAACCCAAACATTAGTAAAGAACATTTGTGTTGTTTGTTCAGCTGTGACCTGTTTCTTGCATGGCATTAAATTACAAATCTTATTGAATCTATCCACAACGACATATAAGTAATCATGACCTATCATGGACATTGGCAAACCCCCCACAAAATCTATGGAAATAATTTCCCATGGCTGATAAGGTACTAGAAGTGGCGTATATAATCCCAACTTTCTGTTGCTAGGTTTGCTTGTGGCACACATAACACACCCTTTTACATACTTGGAAACTGTCTCATTCATTCGAGGCCATTAACAATATCTTTGTAACTGTGCTACTACCTTACCAACCCCAAAATGACCAGAAATGAGAGATGTATGAGCTTCTCTAATCACATTTACTCTTTCATCTTTGGGTATACAAATTTTTCCAAGATGGTATAGCAAATTGTCATGCACATGATAGTCTAACTGCTAATTGCCATGAATTAAATCCATATAGACATTTTTAAAATCATCATCCCTTGTATATTGTTCAACATAACTTTCATGATCTAAGGGATTATACCTTAGTATTGTAGATGCATTGATCATTGGTCTTGACAACTTATCTATAACCTTGTTATGAATACATTTCTTATACTTGATTACCAAATGAAACTACTGTAAGAAACCTATCCACCTTAAATGTCGTGACAGTTGTAGCTTGGTTTGTGATTGCAAATATTGTAATGGCTGATGATTTGTATGAATTATTGTCTCCTTTCCCATTAATTAATGCTTTCATTTCTTCACACTTTGTACCAACACATACAATTCCTTATCATATGTTGGATAGTTAATTACGACTCGATTGAAAGTTTCAGAATGATAACATATAGGTTTACTTCGTTCCATCAAGGATTCTCTCATGGCATATCTACTTGCATCAATTTGAATCTCAAATGGATGCTGTAGATCTAGCAGAGCCAAAAATGGTGCAGTGTTTATCTTTTCCTTCAATGTCTCGAAGGATTTTTGTTGCTTTCCTCCCCATTGAAAGACTTGTTTTACACTTGTTAATGCATGCAAAGGAGCTGCTATGAAAGAGAAATTAGCAATGAATTTCCTCCAGTATTGTACTACTCCTAAGAAGCTCCCGACTTTTGTGGTAGTGGTTGGCTTAGGCCATTTCACAATAACTTCTACTTTTGCAAGATCTATCTTTAGCTGGCCATGCCCTACAATGTAACCCAAATATACTAGACAAGTTTTTCCAAATTCATATTTAGACATCTTGCTATACAACTTCTCCTTCTTCAAGAGTTCAAATACTGTCTTGACATGCATTAGATGATCTTCCCATCTTCGACTAAAGATCAAAATATCATCTAAGTAGACAATGACAAAGTCATCTATGTAAGGCCTGAACACATCTTTCATTAACCTCATAAATGTTGCAGGGGCATTTCATAAGCCAAATGGCATAACTAACCATTCAAAAAACCACTACTTTGTCTTGAAAGCAGTTTTCCATATATCACTTTCTACAATTCTGATCTGATGGCAACCACTTCTCAAGTCTATCTTTGTGAAATAAACAACACTCTTTAATTGATCCAATAAATCATCAATTATAGGAAGAGGATATATATTCTTTACTGTATTCCTGTTCAGTGCTCGAAAGTCAATACACATCCTCCACGTGCCATCTTTCTTTGGAACTAATACAATAAGAGATCCACACAGAGAGGAACTTGGCCTTATGATTCCTTGTTGAGAAACTCCTGAACTTGCTTCTTTATCTCTGCATTTTCTTGTACTGATGATCTATACATACCAATGTTAGGAAGAGGATTAGCTTGCTGCAAATAGATTTCATGTTCAACCTCCGTCGTAGGAGGCAACCCTGTAGGTTCCTGAAATAACTCATCATAATTATATATGATTTTGACCAACTCATGTTTATGGTCTGGATCACAACCTGATAAAGCATATGGTATATCTTCTTCTTTTTGTTTCACTATCATGAGAACAAAATATTTACTGGCATTCACGAGTCTCTTCATTTGTCCTGTGCTCACTAAAGAAACATTAGTTTTGATACGATGAGTTTTGACAATAAATTCAATCCCATCCTTGAAAATGTGGTATTTATTCTCCTCATGATAAAATATAGCTTTTCTGTCAAATAGATATGGACTACCCAAGGAAATGTCACAAATGTCAAAAGGCACAATATTTAACTCAACCTCACCAAAGAACTTAGCTGTAATTGCAAATCTAATCTTACACTACTTTGTGACCTGCAACTTAACATCTTCACACACCCAACCTAATGGATATGGGTTTTTTATGAGGTGTCGTCTTCAAACCCAACTTCTTAACAGTTCCTTCAGATATTAAGTTAACTTGAGATCCACTGTCAAACAAAGTGGGTATCTTTGTATCCATGACTACAACCTTGACATGAAAAATCTCACTTCTTTTCTTTTGATGAATGACACTTTCCGATTCACCAGGTTGAACTAAAGAAATTAGTGGTAGATATGCCTTTGCTTCCCATTGCCATGATCTTAGATTCATCTCCTGAATATGATCCCAGATCCTGTCGAACTGATGCATTAGTCTCATGCTTCCCTTTATCCTGGAACTTCTTTGGTCATAGTTTTGGATGCAACTTCCAACACTGTGCTTCCTCATGCCCCTTTATCTTATAGTGGGAACATGTAGGTTTTCCTTCAACTTTCTTTACAATAGCTGACTTCGTACTCTTCCATTTTCCTTTCGGTTTCTTTTCAAATCTGTGTGGCTTCTTATCTTCAATCACATGCTTCCCTTTACTAGCCTCCAGATGAGTATCTTGTACTGATACTTCATCAATGTTAGTAGGGTTAAACATCAAAATAGTGTGTCAAATATATGAGTGCATTCCACCAATATACTTTAGAAGAGTGTCGCGAGTATATAACATAATTCCTAAAGATAATGATTTCTTTTTAAATTCCTACATATATACTTGAATAGTTTTCCCCTTGCCTTGTTAGGGATGTTTCCATTCCATAATTGTAGTTTGCACATAAGCCAATGGATAAAATTGTTTTCTAATTGCATTAGTAAATTCATCCCAAGAAGAAATTACTGTACCTTGTTGAACGAGATCAACTTGTGTCTTACTCTCCCACCATATCAAGGCTGTATTGCCGAGACGAAGAGTAGCCAATTGTATCTTTGTAGTGTCGTCCATGATCTTTTGTACCCTACAATATACCTCTATCTGCTTGATCCAATTGTCCAACTTTTCGACATTCAATTCTCTATCATAAATTGGCAATTCGAACTTGACATCTAATTTCAATAAAGGCAAATTAGGAGTATGAGAACAATAAGACTTCTTAGAGGGCATCTTCTTATGTGAAGAATGTTCACTTGCTCCATTGGCAGATTATGACGAGGATGATGGTGAAGAGGTTTCTGAATCCCCCCCCACCTTCACCTCCTCCTTTAGCTTTTACCGAAGATTCTTCGTCACCAGACTTGTGAATTCTTCGATATAAATCATCTATTATTTCCCTCATTGAGCAAAGTGTAGCCATAACTTCCTCAGTTCTCATGGGAGGATATTCTCCTTCCTTTCTTTCAAAAGCCATCTTTTTCTTTTGAAATCTCCTTTGAATCTCTGATTTATAACTTGCAAGCTTTCCTTTACCAAGCTTGAATCTGGATCTTGTAAGCATTCACTTGCAACCACTTGTCAAAACTGGTTCTGATACAAACTTGATTCGAAAAATCCTTAGATGTTAATTGGTATTTAATTCACATAAACATCTAACTTGATTTCGAAATAATAATGATCATTTGACTAATTGCAAAATACATGTGAAATTACTTATCTATCCAAATTTACTATAATGACAAATAACTTGCAAATAACTGAGTGAAAAGTAACAACAATAATATGCAAGATACACAAGTTTGTAAATAGAGTTCACCCAATTTGGGCTACATCTTCGAGTCTGCTTCCAATAGAGACCTCTTTATTAATGCTCAATTGCTTGTGTTTTACAATGACCTTTTTACACATTTCTCAAACTCAGAAACATAGTGCACCATCGAATTCCTTGTGAAATTTTGAGAAAAATGAGTATAAAGTTCATATATTTTAGTCAATGAACCTCTTGGCACACATTACGATGCAATCCCAAGGTATTTATACCTCTGGAATGAACCCTGGGATCCAATCCATACTCTGAAATCATGTGTCCTTGCCTCGGTCCACGCACCCATTAAATAGGAGGTCGGGCTAAACCACCACCCGAACTTCATGGAAAATATTAAATATAATGTCGTTGGTATGCCTTAACAGGAGGTGCCTTTGGCGCAACGGTTAAGGCATTTGGACATGTGGGAGGAGGTCATGGGTTCCAACCTGTGGACCTCTCCTCCTTTTGTGCTACATTTGAACCATATATTATAAATAGTATGGTGTTTGTTAATATATATATATATATATATATATATATATATGCATTGGCATATAACTCATGGCATATAGTTCAACGACCCCTACGAACTTTGTCATAGGTTATGGCTGCATTGCTAATCATGTGATCATATATACTATGGGTTGAGGGCTAGGCCCTTGGCCCCTTTTTTTCCGCTGAATAAACCCTTACCAAACTTAAATAAAGGTTTAACCATATATGGTTGAGAACCAAATGAGTGGTGTATTAGTGAGGTCGCTGGGTTATTGTGGAAGAGACCTGGGTTCGATCCTCTGGGCTCTCATCCAAATTTTAAATAACCTTATCCATAAAGGGCCAATGGGAGGCTGCCATATGGTAGCCTCTCATTGGTCCATCATCGCCATATGTCAACTGATAATTGGCCCACCTATGTTGTCTCGAAGCCATGTCACCTTGCTAGTCAGACGTATGGTATGCCATGTGGCGCTCCATGGTGTTACCACATCATCCCCGTACGTATGTACGGTTGTGCCATGTGTCACCCTTGTAGTGATGACATGTGTCACCTTTGACCCTTTTGACTCTGACTTTTTGCCATGTTTACTTGAACTTTGACCGACCATATCTTTGCATACAAACTTCGCTTGAGGTGATTTTTGCGTTGTTGGAAAGCTATCATCGAGCTCTACACAATAAATTCATTTTCGAGAACATTTGAGACGATCAAATTTTGAACATTTTTGAATTCTTCTGGATCTTTGCGTTCTGGATCTTCCCAGACCTCTGTGAGCATTCCAAATCCTCCTAGATTAAGGGGGGAGACAAATAAATATGTAGAGCTATTGGCTTTAAAACTAGTAAATAAGTTGGTTGCAAACGCTGGCGTTACACAATTTTAAACGTTTGGTGACTCTTTAATGGTAGTCAACTAGATGGCTAGTTGTTTCATAATGGGTAACATGATAATATATTTGATCATAGAACATATGAAGAGAATGAAGAAATTATTCACAAATATATTATACCACCATGTTATAGAGAGCTCAACTTAGTGGAGGATTTCTTTATAGAGAAATGCATATGGAAACCACAAATATATTATACCACCATGTTATAGAGAGCTCAACTTAGTGGAGGATTTCTTTATAGAGAAATGCATATGGAAACCAATGCATGTTTACTAATGGACTTTAAGGATGATAGTAAATGGAACATAAGTCAAGCTCAAATATTAATGGATAGGAGGCTTCTCAAATTACCGATAGTTAGTTTTTGTTTTACATATTGAATAGTTTCATAGTTTATATGGTGAAAATACTTCGGTCTTGAATTGATATCACAAATGAGGGAGTTATCAAGTGAAAGCATGTGCTTTTTTGGTGGATGATTCAAAAATCTTCTTTTAACTGATAAATGCTCAATTACGTATATGCAGACGATTTGTGTACTTTTTAAAATGAAGAGTGCTTATATGTCTCAAAATTATGACAAAGTAGTTAGGAAGGATTTCATGTGCCTTCGAGATAGTTTGTTTTAAATGTCGTGTAAGTATATATAAAATGTACACCTTTTATATCTAAAAAAGCTATTTATTTATTTTAAATTTTCTCTCAAATTGTAAAGAGTATTTGCTTATTCACTTTGTCAACTTTTTTAAATTTCTAGTCCCTCAATTTTGTAAATAGTTTTATTGTTGTTATGAAGAGATGAATATTTTGATCAACATCTTATTTATAATTAATTTCATATATATATATATATATATATGTGTGTGTATATATATGTGTGTGTGGGGGGTTGTCATCTTTTTAAAAAAGGTAATTTGAATGGCATTATACGAACACGCGATTTTTATAAATAATATTATAAATCATTAAAATGTTTCAAATAATTATAAATAATATTAGAAACAATTAAAATGTTTGAAATAAAAGTTTGTAACATTGTATGTAAAGTATTCTAGATAAGAATGTGATTGTTTAATAATGAATTGTTAGTGTTGTGTTGGTAGAATTGTTATGCGACAATAAATTAGTGAGATTTTTTCATTAATGGTCTAGGTTTGATAACTAGTGGATGGTGCCTTTCACATCTTGGTTTGACGTCTTCAAATTGACATGTTGTTGAGTCACTGAAATACCATCTTTTCACATCCTTTTCTTTCATTTTTAATTCTTTATCGCTTACCTGTAACTCTGTTTGATTCCATTTTAATGTTTATATGTGGGATTAGACTCAATATTTTCCAATGCATTTATTTTAGTATTTTAAGTGAATTTGTGACTAGATATTAGAAAAATAACATACTTCCACTTACCTTTGAACATTGGGTTAGTTTGTTGATGATTACAAGAACATTTGGAATTTACAATAATGCAAATTTTTATCACTTAGCTCCAAATTCGAATTTCCTCTTCAACCATTGAATATTTAATGACGATTTGGGATGATCGTTCAAATCTCTTGGATATGGAAAGAATCTTGGAGCTTTTGATGAGATTATTTGTGAAGATCTTGGAGATATTATGAGCTAATTTCTAGTTGTTGATTTTTAACAAATGGTTATAACCACATGATAAACTTGTGGATCTAGGAGAAATTTGTGGATATGAATTTGTTAATTGTTATTTTAGTTTCTAAGCAAATTCATGTATAAAAGAGAGTGCCTTCTCTATTCTATGGGAGGACTCTTGGAGCTTATGTCCAAGTTATGATGGAATACATCATATTTTATGAGATTTGGTTTTATTATAGATTACAGTTTTATTATTTTTGTAGTTTGTAATAAGATTAATTTAATTGTGTTGTAGATTTAGAACCCCAATTTGTAGAGTATGGGCCTGCTCCAGAAGGATGGAGAGATTATTAGTGTAGATCGCCTTTTGTTTTTTGCAAGTGTGTTTCCTTTTATTAAAGTTTGATAACAATGAGAGCAATATTTCATGGAGATCATGCAAGGAGACAACCTGGTGACAGTAAGGTCCCTATCCAATAACATGATTGGTGCCAAGTACATGATCATTTCCATGAGTGATTAAGATGATTTTGATTTGTAAGCGTGGTGTGTTTCTTTTACCACAATGTTATTTAGTTTTTATCCTAATTTGTAGACAATGGAATGATGATTTATGGAAAGATGGAAACTTCAATATCATGCAAAGAGACAACTTGGTGACAACATGGTCCCAATAGCATAATCAGTGCCCAAGTACATGATCATCACTAAGTGTTGTTGATTTAGCTTTTGATTTCATGCAAGAGTATTTCATTTCCACAAGTTGATTTCAATTATCTTTTTATCCATTCATTGAATTATATTCCAAAATATGTCAAACAAAGTATTGTTGTATAAAGGTTCAGATCTCAAAGATTGAACATTTAATTATAACTTGATTTATAACACTTGTGGATATAGCAGGGAATAATGTAATGATGGATTTATCTTCTGTGCAATTGATTTCATAAAGTAGAATAAACATTAATCATTTATACTCCAAATAATCCAATTTTTCACATACTATGTTTTCATTTCACAAGTTTACATACTTCGGATTGATAATTAAATGTAATAGGATTTAGACATATAACTCATGTAATGTTCCCAATCAAATCTGATGTAAAAATAATATCTACGTGGTTGAGGAATTTTTTCAAACACTTGGCATGCAAGCTCCCAACTCCCTTGAAATCACTTCAATACTTGTTGTCCCAATTAACTCAAGTTTAAGGGATGAATTTTATGTCAAACACATCACATGCAACACCTAAAACCCTTTCTAATGAGTGGTTGTTCTGAATTTGTGTTTGCTATTATGTTTATTTGTAGTTGGATGGTTGAAGTGTTTTGTCAAACACTTTGTGTGCAATGGTTGTAACATTCATTAAGTGTATTTTTTCTGATGTATTTTGACCCATATTTCTTCATGTAATATATGAGGAAAACACATGCAATGATAACCAAATAAATCATAAACTAATAGCTATTAAACACCATAAGATAGTACCTCAAATCCTTGCTTTATTTAATATGCACTTGGCTATCCAACACATAATAATTTCCAAAACTGATAAGTAATACAACAACCACTTTATTGGCCTATAATGGCTCCAAAAGGCAAGGAAATCGTGTCAATGATCCACCTTTTCGATCCCCTAATGACGGCTTCCCAAAAGAGATGTTATATCATGCAAAATCCACAAATTCCATACCTAGAAATGTGCCCTCCTTGTTGCTTACGCCTTGTTGAAATATGCATAATAAATCTGACGTAAATCTTCATGAAATGGATGCAAATTGTATATCTGATGATGTCTAACTCATATGTGACGATTCCCTGGCTGTAGATGACAAATCTATTCACAAATCATTGGATCTCAAATCCCCAATACGCCCTCCTTCATGAAATTCACCCATCTATGAAAAAAAAAAAATATGGAGAGAAAACTCTTCCAATACTGATGAGAAAGGGCTCCCTAGTGATGACAAAGACCTTTGAAGTGACATCTCCTCTAGATATGATGTTCTCAGTCCCCAAATAGCTCTTCTTCCCTAGACAATGTGCCCCTGTTCTACAAAGAAAATGCCAAATTGTGCCTCGCTTCCTCAACTTACTTCTGAAACTGATATGAAACTGAAGTATAATGGCGAGGGAGGAATATTTCATCTCATTGGCCAAACTTGGACGAGGAACAAAAAGATCTTTCACCTCGCTGATCTCTAGGGTTTATTCAGTCAAAATCCTCAAAACCCCCAAGTACCATAGGCTCTCTAGCTAAGAAGCCAGACATCAAAATATCAATCAACATAATGAGAAAATAGAAGCTCCTATCTCTCTTTTATACCCATGTTTACTTTTTTCTCCAAGTGACTTTTAATTCACTTTTAATGTTTCTTCATAAAATCACTTTATTAATTAATTAACCTTTTTTTCCTCTAAAAAGTGATTAATTTTCCCTTATGGCTTCTTCGACCACTGCAAATCACTTTTCATCATCTTATCCTTTACAGGTTTTCCTCCTGATTCCAATGAGCTATTACACTAAGGTGTTTCTTCAAATATGATGTCCAAAATTACCTCCTTAGTGAATTTAAGTAAAATATGCTCAATAATAACTCAAAATTACGGAAATCGTCGGAATGCAACGAAACCAAAGACAAGTTGTGCGGAATGGATCCTGATAATGAAATATGATGAATAATGTAATTGGAGCCCCATAAAAGTCCTCAATACCTACTGAGCTCACTATCACCCCCAACTGGCTACTCTGGCAGGCATCCCAAATTGTAACATAAGTGAATCCATAAATGGGGACATTACAAATTGCTTGACATTTTTGACGTTGTTGCTGGGGAAATGCTTAAAGAATTGGAAAATTTGGAGTATATTATTTTAGAGAATAAATATTTTTGAATTGACATAGAAATAATTGTTGACTATTTTCTTTGAACCAATTTTTAACCAAAGCATTTTTCTGCATATAGTTTCTTGCGTAGTTTTTTTTAGAAAGCACTTTGAATACAAAGGAATAGAGATGGTAAGACAAGAGGTAAGAATCTGCACATTCATTTTAGTGAGTTTCTATTCTTTGAATTCAAATCATGATAGTTTAGGCATGCATGAATAAACTTAGATATATTTCTTGGTGAATTATTTCAATCATTTCCAATCATAGTGCAGTAAGAACCACTCCATCCACTAATAATTGGTAGAAAGATCCATAAGAGAAGGAATGCATTTGAAGGAGGAATCTAATGAAGGATAAGGATGATTCTCGAGGGACAATCAAATACTTCAAGATAATCTATGCAAGTTTGAATTTCAATAATGAAGTGATGATGTAAATTGCTACAAATTCATTTAGCCACTACACGTTTTCTAAAGGCCATATTTAAAATCTAGGAGATGGGTGTTGCATATGTTTGGGGGACAAAGTCATTAGATCATCATAAACACACCCACCAAAAATTTTATGCACTCACATCACAATTTCGGAGAAAATGGTCATTTTTTGGATATTTGTAGCAAGTTGACTTCAAAAATCTCCTAAAAACAGAGTTGGGACAATCAAAATTTGAAGGAACAAAATGGGGAATTTAAAATATTATTTATAAGGGATATATCCCTTGGAAATAGTTTCCAATCCAATTTTAATCACTTCATTTAGGTATCATATGAAAAACTTATGCCCAAATTAGTAATTGTTGGTCATAAAATCTGCATCTTGACTGTTCATTAACATATTTCACATATCAAATAATCATATTTTTAAAACTTGTTTATAAAGGAGAAAGGTATTCAAGTATATTTTAATTCACAACTAGAATCACTTCATTTGGAGGTCACGTGAAAAATTTATGCTACATTTAGTAACTGCATGTCTTAAAACCAACACAGTTCAAATCTGCCTCTAGGTCTGTTCATCAACACTTCTGAGATATCAAAATAAAATCATATTAAAAACCTGCTTTAATTGGATATGTCTACTTGAATATACTTTCATCATGAGTAGAGTCACATCTCTCCTTCATTAAAAACAAAGTTATGCTCAAAATAGCAACTGTTGGTCTAGTAAAAAATTCACAAACAACTCCATCAAGCAGGTTGTTCCTTAGGATGTTTGACACATCATTTTAACCCAGTTTTAAAATATGTTTCTACTAGAGATAACCCTCTGAATAAAATTCAATTTGGATTTGGAATCGATCGAATCAGACAATAAATAAATATTTTATAAACAAAATACTACTGAGAGGTCTAGGTTGCCACCACTTTATAAATAAATATTTTATAAACAAAATATTTGGTTGAAATGTACAAACTGCTGGGTTCTTATTATGGATGCATGCACATGGTTTATTTTTCAAGTTTATAATATTTTTGTTGATTGATAAAGAGTGAGATCTTTTTTTGTAGTGGGAAAGAAAAAAATTGCAAAAGGTAGGTGTTGCGACACAAGAACCAACATTTACAAAACTTGTGGTTGTTACACAAGAACCAACTACAACTCAAGCCCTTCTAGTTTGCTACCCAATTTTCAAAGGAAGAATACCTAATCACATAATTCAAAGAATCAAATGTAGGGTTGCATGAGTACATGCAACATATTCAGTTAGAGGAGATGTTGAGTCACCAAAATATCATCTTTTCACATCCTTTTCCCTTGATTTTTAATCCTTTGTCGCTTACTCATAACTCTGTTTGATTTCATTTTAATGCTTATATGCGGGATTAGGATCAATATTTTCCAATGCATTTATTTTGTTATTTTAAGTGAATTTATGATTAAATATTAGAAAAATAACATACTTTCACTTACCTTTGAATGTTGGGTTAGTTTGTTGATGATTGCAGGAACATTTGGAATTTGCAATAATGCAAATTTTTATCACTTAACTCCAAATTTGAATTTCCTCTTCAACCATTGAATATTTAATGAGGATTTTGGATGACCATTCAAATATCTTGGAGCTTTTGATGAGATTAGTTGTGAAGATGTTGGAGATATTATGAGTTAATTTATATTTGCTGATTTTTAGCAAATGGTTGCAACCACATGAAAAACTTGTGGACCTACGAGAAATTTGTGGATTTGAATTTATTATTTGTTATTTTAGTTTGTGAACAAATTCATGTATAAATGTGTTATCACTGAAATTTCGTCTGCACATGGCGACAAGAACTCCACATCATCAAAACAACAATGAAGTCATTCATGGCACTGAATTAAGTTCACAGCATTCCAGAAGGGTCAAAAACTATACAAAGTAACCAAAAATTGAA
>ML780272.1:334961-392117 GCA_009831015.1 Picea engelmannii
CTCACAAAGCCAAAATACAAATCACATCAAATCACTATAACATGATATGTTATAACAGACACTCTATGTGATTGAAGCTCTCTTCAAATAAATCAAAATCAAAGAAATTGGCTATACAAACCCCTTGAGTAGCAAACTAATGTCTCGTGTGATACAGCACTGTGTTGATCTATTCTGAGTACTAAAATTTTATACCAATGGGATTTGTTTAAATCTTTGAGATAAGTATCTGAAAATTTTGTCAATTGGGTGTAGCTTGAGTGGTTGTGAGAACAAGTTGTTACCCTCCCCACCCAGGTTCAAATCCCACTTTGTGACATGTTTGTTATTAGTGAGACGATTGTTGATGAGCTACATATGATCTATTCATAAGTTGTTGACCTGGCCTTGTGCCCTGGAGAATCTAGGATTTACCCAAAAGGTTTCCCCTGGGATATGTTACCTGAAAAAATAAAAGTACCTGAAAACTTTACTAGCCATGGTCTTTCTCCATTGGTCAGAAAAGTTAGAGCTGGAAAACTTATGCCCAATAAATGTTGGATTCCAACTATAGTCCCAATCCAACCATTGTCTAAAAACAACTTTTCAGGCCATTATTAAAAAGAAGTAGAACAAGAATGCTATTTGAACATTTGCTAAGGATCATCTATTGTTTCATTACAATAAAGCATTAACAACTTCTCATGGGAAGAAATATGGTACAGTCCACTTTCAAAGTCAGCTGCCCATAAAAGGTCAACTGCCCGGCATTGTAACAAAAAAACGGTCATTTTACTTGCTGGTGCTGTTTTTTTCCACTTTTTCCTGTTTATGGAAGAAAAATGACTGGGAAACGACCAATTCAGTCGACAATTCCATTGATCAGACCAGACTTCAAAGTTCAAACTAGAGTTAAAAACAGTTGATTTTATTTGCTTGACCCTAACCCTAGACTTTTATACATTTTTGTTACACCGACTCCTCCACGATGGTGGGTTTGCACTTCGGCTAGATATCCACAATATAAAATTCTTATGAGGAATTCTAAAATTATGATTAAAATTATTATTGATTTTATATTTTTTAACTTGTGTGATTTACCTTTTTTCAGTATTTGTTGTATACTGTACAATGTTTCATTGCCTAGCTCAATAATTTGAAAAGATTGAAATCTTGGATAGATAGTAAGGCAAAATCTATTGTAGTGATTACCTGCACTGACATCAAAAGAACCTTCAATGAGAATGCTGACGTGTTAGCAAACAAAAGTGCTGAATTTGAATTTACCATAAGGAATGGGGCTCTGAATCTGAAGATGAAGAGGACGAGGACGGTAAAGAATTTAGAGTCTGCAGCACATGGGGAAGCTCCAAATCATGAGTTTGAAGAACGGGTTGATGAGGACGACGATGACAGTCGCTTCAGTCATCTTGGCAACAACAACAACGAAGAGGACTGAAGTGATTGATGGTCTCCTGCAGATTATGCAAATTTTATCTCTGCGTGCTGCCCTCCTCATTCGGCAATGGTAATTTCTGTCTTCCCTGGTCATTACTGTGGTTATTTCTGGGGTTAAGCAAGTCTCAGGTTTGCTAGCAGTACACGGTCGCGACTCGCAAGTATACTAGCCCCCTTCATTTTTAAATTATCAGCATTTGCCCAGATATATGGGCATTTTGATCTGAGCCCAGAATGGTGTCCAGCAATCAGACACGTCAGATATATTAAATAAGTGTCTGTTTTTGGTTTGTATGCAAGTACGTATCGGATAATTATGTACGAAAGTATGAAAGCAGAATACAATGAAGTCAGGGTAGCAGTTCTCAATCTGGTACCACCGGGTATCCACGGTTCCCAGCTATTTTACCTCATGAATCATAATATAAAAATATTTTGATCCAGTTAAGCAAAAAAAACACATGATTCTTTGGGCTATATATGCACCCAAAATTTAAGTGTGAGGGATCTGTCACTCCACCTTGAACCATATAAAAGGGGATTTGAAAAAAAAAACATACCCTTGGAGAGCCCTGTTACACATATGATCAGCCCTGCAAAGGGTCCGGGAGACTGCTGCATGTGACCATCAGCAGAGGCAGTAGCTGGTGACATAGGCACTCTGGATTTATGGCCTCCACCAAATCTCGACGTGGTGGGAAGTGCAAGCCCTAGCTTAGAGCAACCCATGCTGTAAACAATCTGTTGGGTTCTCCTCTCCCCCATATTCAATTCTTCCTCCTAATCCCCAGCTCTTGTGAATGATTATCGATCGAAATAACTGTAGCATGTTTAAAACCACCATTACCCAAATCCTTCGCACTGTGTTTAAATCATGGTTTCATCTGTCATCCCATTCTGTGAACCCAACTCATTATATATGAGGTCTTCTGTCCCAAATCCTGATACAAAGTCAAGAATTCTTTCTTTTGGGTGGTTTTAATGATTTCTGTTAATGTGCTGAATCATGGATCAGATTATGTACCAAAATCGAGTACAAAAGAGTCAAATTTCATCACCTTGAATGGTGGGAGAAAGTTTGGTGAGGGCATGTGAGGATACCTTGCAAAGTGGGCTTGGATTTTTAAAAGGTGAAGATTTCATGATAGCCTGTCTCTGGTTGTAATCATAACCTCGAGCAAGTCCATTCCGTCGAATAGTGGAATGCGGGGACCGATTTTTCCAACTCCTCCTTATCGTTCATTATTTTCCAAAAAGTGTTGCTTCACCTGGAGGTTCCTGTCCTCTCATTTCATGTGTTAGTTTGGGAATTTATTGCAGGAGAAACTCTACAAGTGTTCAAATTTGAAAACCTATGTGGAATGATTAGAGCGGTTAACGGTAAGTGTGTGCGTTTCCTGCGGTTAGGGAGAAGTGTGTGGGTTTAACTTATTCACTGGTAAACTAATGCTTTTACGAGTAAAAAGAAAATTGTTAACACAATGAAATTAGAAGATTGAAAATTTTTAATTTAAAAATTGCGCAGAAAAAAATTGAATTTTAATATATTTTTCCATTTTCATGTGAACACAGTCCTTCATTCCACCACCTTTCCTTTAGAGAAGCAAAGCAAAAAAGTATACAGACACCCACCTTTCCTTTAGAGAAGCAAAGCAAAAAAGTATACATAAGTTTTTACATTTCTTAATTGTATTTTCAAAATTCCTATTATAATTATAAAAGAAAAATATTTTAAAGAAATTATATATAAATAAGTTGTAAAATATAATATTGAAATTTATAAATAATATATATAAATTTATAAACAATAATTAAAAAAACTTTCTTGATTATGATGAAGTTAAATTGCAATGAGAATATTATATTTTAACTTCACATATGAGGTTAAGGTAGGGTGTTTGAGAAGAGCACCACTCCTTGTAGTTTTGGTAATTACTTGCATGGGATATTGGTTCTTTTCTCTATACATATTTGGGTTAAAATTGTTTTTGGTGTATAACTTAAAATTATTTTTAATTGGCAAGAGCTTGTCTTTCTTAATTGTTATGCATTTGGCAAGGCTAGAATTTTGCCCTTCACAAACCATTAACAAATTATTTCAAGGAGTTAAATTTTATTTACATACAATGATGTAGTTGTATGTAAAAATCTTAAAATTGTATCAACAAAAATTAAACTTATAATCTTAAATAATATAAAAAAAAATAATTAAAACAAAAATCTAAACTATCATTATTTTAATTTTATTTAAACTCAAAATTTGTATCAACTTTCCATGTTACTTATCTATTCAATTTTTTAAAGATTAATAAATGGATTCCCACCAATTTACTATGAATATGTGAAAATTATGAAATTTTGACTTATTTGTTCAATTTTTTTAAAGATTAAGAAATAGATTCCCACCAATTTATTATGAATATGTGAAAATTATGAAATTTTGAAAACAAAATGGAGAAGAAAGGTAAGAAGGTGCTTCTTTAATTAAATGGCTCTCCTTCCAAATTGTTGGAAGGGCGTTCACATTATCAAATTTTAGATATTTGGTTATTATTTTTTAAACTAGTTTTGTTGTGTTTTTAATAGTTAATTTATATTTTTTCTAAGAAATTTTTATGAGATAATTTTTAAATATGTTTTGTATTTTTTTTAGATAATATATAATGTAAATTTGTTAGCATTGATTTTGTTGTTTAATTTAATAGAGACATTAATTAAGTGAGACATGAAAGAGAGGTAGTCGTTTTAGATTTTTAGTTATTCATTTTTTAAACTAATTTTGTTGTGTTTTTAATAGTTAATTTATATTTTTTCTAAGAAATTTTTATGAGATAATTTTTAAATATTTTTTGTATTTTTTAGATGGTATATAATGTAAATTTGTTAGCATTGATTTTGTTGTTTAATTTAATAGAGACATTAAGTAAGGCATGAAAGAGAGGCAGTCATTTTAGACTTTTGGTTATTCATTTTTTAAACTAGTTTTGTTGTGTTTTTAATAGTTAATTTATATTTTTTCTAAGAAATTTTTATGAGATAATTTTTAAATATTTTTTGTATTTTTAGATGATATATAATGTAAATTTGTTAGCATTGATTTTGTTGTTTAATTTAATAGAGACATTAAGTGAGGCATGAAAGAGAGGCAGTCAACTCATGACAACGACTTTTAGACCTTATGTATGAAGTTCAAAGCACTCAACCATTCGAGCTAGCATAGTCAATTTATATATGTAAGCGTTGTCATTTTTTTGAAAAGGTGATTTAAATGGTGTTTTAGGTCAATAGGGTTATTTTTTTTAGATCTAGAGAAGTTGATAATTGGTCAAGATTACTTAGGCAAGACCCATGTTCATGTTCAAATTTGACTAGTTGCCACTATAAACCCTATGCTAGTTGTCAGTGGCCCATAAGCCAGCACCTAGCACGAAACTCATGACTCAACCTAGGACTAAAACATCTTGAGACAACCACGAATTACATCTCTATCATGGGGGCACCTAACCTTCCAACCAAGCCATAATGGGTCAATTTCTCACTGGGATTATTACTAACAATTGTCCCTAAAATTGTAAAGTGCTTCAATAAAGTGAGTAATGTGAGAACAAACATTCTTTATATTGGTGTTTTAACTAGGTAATGATGATATACTAATATGAATGAGGTAAGGTCCCTGAGGTGTAGGACAGTCTGTGACGGAGTGTGCTGTTAAGGCGCTCTGTGATGTTAAAATCACAGGTTCGAAACTTGCGGTGACAAAAAATCCAACCATGTTAAGGGTTGGTGTGGCTCAGGTCGGGTGCGATCCCCGGGTGATTTTGACGACTTAGATGCCCCTGAGTTGCGGTTTCTTAGCCACAGGTTAATCCCACATGTCACGGACAAACTAACAAACAAAAAAAAAATATGAATGAGGTAAGACAAGGTTTTGTATAGAGTCTAGGATATATAGTACCATCTCAATGTCCTATCGAGTTAGGAAGCCTTAATCAATGTCGATCAGGCATGTCGTCAACAGGAGAGAAATTCCCTATGTAGATATTTTGGGACAACCCATTGTGATCCTAGTACTAGCACATTATTGCCACTAGAATAAATATATATATTGACCATATTGCTTGAACTTGTGATGCAGGAGCATCGACCCACTTTCGAGATATTGACAAAATGAGCTTCGAGAAGGAGAAAATGTTAGCGGATGATGTGGTTTGTTACTTTGTTGGCACCGAATCTTTGTTTAATGTTGAAATCGAGATCCTCAAGGGGACAGTTAATCGGTTGTGTGGAGAAAATCATGGATCTCACATGATCCGCGCTATTGTAATTTTCTTTAAAATGTAAGATTGTTGATGTATTGGGCGGCCAATAGGTGTGAAGATCAGGCCCGCCATGTGCCATATTATATTGTAATTACAACCTCGTGAATGATTGAGTGAGGATTATTGTTGTGTGTGGAAGATAATGAATAGAACGTTGATTTTTTGTTTAGATTTATGTGTGAAGAAAATTGTTGATGGAAAGCGAGTTCTCTGTGAACTGTGTGGAGATCTGGCAACACTGCGTTGAATGTAGAGTAACGTAGTCATGTTTGAATAGGCTTTTGAATCCAGCAATTAATAGTAGTAATTTTGCAGGCTATAAGCATTGGAACCTATGTGCATTGATGGTGTATGTGTTGTGGTGAAATGGCAGATTCAACACTGGATTGAATATTGAGTTTGAACGTCAATATCAAACTCTGATTGTTGTTCAAGGTGTGAAAATCTAGTTGACAGTTGAAAGCACGAAAATTCTTTGTGGAAATCGTGTGTTTGATATCGCCAGTGTCTTTCTTTAATGGATGTGAAATTCTGGTAGCAATTATGTAATTAAGGAGTGAATAGAGTGGGCCCATAACTCATAGGTCCCAGGAACAAAAACCATATCCTCATAGATATAGAGGAGTGAAAGCATAGATTCACTCTGTCATCAACTTGTGTGAGTGTTTAACCTGTAAATGGTAGGCATATGGCATGTTTGTTTCGTCAACATGGATCTTTGCATAAATAAATAATATTATATGTTGTTAATCACCAATAGGCATAAAAAAATAATGTCTCTATTTCAAATTTGGTTCACTATTTAGTTGCTTGCTTTAGTAGACGTGCCTATGTTCAACAAAGGCTCTCCAAATCTATTCTCAAGATGCAAATTCTCTCCACACATCGAATGGAAGATATATGGCAATGTTGTAGCTATACTCCAGTGATCAAATAAGTGAATAATGGGTGAATATAATAATGTTGTAGTGTATGGTGCTGGAACTAATTGAAATGTTGTGTACTCATACAAACCCACCATAAAATAATAAACACCTAGCAAGAAGCAATTGCAAGATTGATTGCAGAATGTGGTTAAACAATGAACCAACAATACACTCAAGCAATCCTTTAAACCAGTGAACAGAGCTAGGATTATAATGTAGTTATGTTATAGTTCTCTTGGTTTACATAGAATGCAAGAACATATTAAAACCAAAACTACATCAAGTATATACATCCAATAACACCATGAGACAACATATATTTTTATTTTTATACTGGAAATCCAAATGGGAAAACCAACTTCTAGGGGATTTTTATTAAGTAGGAAATTAATTACAAAAGGGTGAGCTATACATAGATTTAGTGTATTATTATTCATTGACGAGAAATTTGCAAATGGTCATGACTCAAAAACAATCTTCACTCATCATGGGATAGAGTCATTGTCTTCTTCTCCTTTGATCATCAAATAGATTGCTTCATTGAGCTCTCATCTATGCTACTACCCTTCTCCATTTCCTCGTCTTTATTCCATTCATTGTTCTTCTGCATCACAACCTTCATTTTTAATGGGTTTCCTTGGACGGCCAACCATCATAATGGTTTATTTCAACTTTCAAGGGAATTTTGAACATTTTCTCAGCTTTGCTAAAAACAATTAAATGTTTATGACAAAGTTTACAAAGAGTTTTTTTTCGGCGAGGATCCAATTCGGATCACACCTCCCTATTTGCAAGCTTTTGGAGACCCTCAACTCCCTTCAATATTCTTTTTATTTTCCTTTTAAACATCCTCCGGAAAATCTCCAAGAAAGGGTGCCTATGTTGCAAGATGGAAGATAAGAGTTGAATAGGGGTTGCCTTTGTCATAAGCCTATTGTCCATCTCATAGCTAGAGATGACATTTGTTGTTGAGATGATATGTGTTGTTGTAATAGGTCATTGGTAAACCACTGCTCCTTGGGATGCAAGTGCAAGCAACTCCTCTTTCCCCTTGACCTTGACTCTCCAAGATTTCTTCTTGGTTGTTTGGTTCTCGAGATGGAGTTTCAAGTGAAGCCTAAAAATTTTAGCCTCTCAATGTCCAATCAATCTATGGTACTGGGAATAGTTCCTACATGAGTTGCTTGGCCTTCTAGAGTGCAAACAATTGATAGCCTTATGACCCCTTTTATTGCAATAGAAACAAACCAAATATAGTGTACCATATCTTTTCAGTTTGTGATGATGCTTGCCAGCTTGGTTGCTTGGTCCCCCAAGAGTTGGAGCAGACTTGGATGGTGGAATCATCTATTTCCTACCCTCTTCCAAGCCTCTATAAGAATATTTGAATGACTTACTACACACTCCTTTTCCAATTTATTTTTCCTCCATGGGAATGGCTTCTTTTTTTGTTCTTCTTGCATTGACAAAGGTGGTTTGAGTTGAACTTGTGTTGGATTCTTGTCCACTGAATCTTGGGCCTTCATGCTTGGGCATCTGTTGAGATACAACGGGGATCAAATCCCTTGGCCTTCCTTGAGTAGCCATTGGCCATCATAGTCCATTTTCCTCATGATCTTGGAACCGATGCCTTTAGTGTGCTTTTCAAAGTCACCAAAGATCTCTTGAGGAATGGTTTTGGAAGGTGAGTTTAACATGCTTGACTTTGTCACGGTGTTGGCTTTCATAGTGGCAATGGAAGGGGCTTGCTTGGTCTATTGGACACATGCTTGTAGCTTCTCAAGGCCTCTTCCTTCACTGCTAAATATTGGTATAGCTGAGCAATCACTTCAATGAACCTCTCCTCTTGCCAATTATCTAGTTGAGTGAATTTATAATATGGGCAAATCCCAACCCAATCTATAGATGTGTGACAACTACGGGAGTACCTACCCAATGTCACCTTAGATAGACACTCCCCTTGCTTTAGTGATGATAAATCACCACAAGGGAGGAATTATGGTGACCCTAAGGGGATTGAGATGTGAAGTGAGAGAATGATCAATGGATCCCCTATAGGTCAATCTTGGAGATAAAGAAAGGGCTTGAAGAAGAGTCTTGTGGAAGGGTGAATGGTTTCCAAGTGTTGTGCACCTGCAAAGCAATGTTACACCTGCCTAGAACAAGACAAATGATGATAAACCAAGCCTCTGATCAATGGGGAATCAACAAGATAAGATTTTTGTCCCAGAACTGCAACATATATTAGATTTACAACAACAAAGAATAAGTTATAATAGTTGCACAATTAACCGTAAAAAAACATCAAATAATTATTGGATGATGAAGCCCTAAACATGTAGATAATATTCCAATACTTAAAACTTAATTTTTGATGGAAAAATAGGGCTGCAAAAATATGTTATTAGTAGTATATTAGGGCATCCTTGTGGCTGTAGCAAAATTTTACTACAGCATAAAGTTCTAGCCACTGAAATTTACAAGCAAAGCACACAAATGAAAGCCCTTGACAAGAAGAATAATTAGTACTAATTACTTGCAATTTTCAGCGGTAGAAAGAGTAGTAAAAGATGATGAAAGAGTGATTTTGCAACAACCCTAATGGTTGTAGCATTAGTTTATAACAACAAAGAGAATTAGTTGACTAAAGAAGATGCCCTTAGGGCACAGACAAGCTTATAGCATGTAGAATCAATTCCAACTAAGACAAATGTGATATCTCAACAATTCACATATACCAATGCAATGATTTTTGTATCTCCAATGCAAGTTAGAATAGTGCTTTATCAATTTGGGTTATGGAGTCTCTTGTTGTAAGATTTAGTTGTGTTAATTATCTAGGGGTGTAAGCCTTTTTACTCCCTAGAGCAAACAAAACTAGCAAGGTAAATCTAGGAGGTTGTAAGCCTTTTTACTCCTCTTAGCAACCTTTGCAAAGTAGCTTATCCAAGACAATAGTGATAGATTTTAGTGGAGGGTGTATTCCTTTATACTCCTCCAAGGCTTTAGACAAGAATAACCATGAAACAAGAAGAAACAACAACAATATGCAGAAAATTTCTTACCAATTCCAATAGATAGCAAGTAAAACCCTTTTCTACCAAGAATATTCCATCACAAAGCAAGAACAAGTCATTCAAGAGATAGCACTAGCCTTCTTTCCAATAGACAAGTAACAAGCATCCAAATAGCACAAGAGAGAGAGATATCTAATTTTCCCAAGTAGGGCGAAAATGTCAGCCAACACTTATGTAATTCTCAAGTGTGATATGTCAAAATGAAATGAGCAAGACCTTTATTTATACAAGGTCTTGTAAGACCAATTTGTCCACTCAACTAGGGTAAAACACAAAATAGGGAGGTCGACCTCCTCTATTTTCCCCTCTACAACTTAAAATTCAAATAATACTTAAAGTAAATCCCCATTAGGGGTGACATTTTGACATAATGAGCAATACGTTGAGGTTCTTAAGGGAGACGTTGGGCCTCCAAAGGCCATATCTTTATATGCAAGGGTCTTCTTTCATCTATATGTGCCAAGTCATCATCAAATCGTCCAACACAACCAAACCATATCCCTCCAAGTATGACGTCATGCCCTAGGAAATGACGTTTTGAGCCTCCAAGGCCAAACGTTAGGCAAAGGGGGGGCTAGTCTCCTTCTCCAAGGTGTCCTCTCATGCCCCCAAAGGAAACATTCATCATCCATGTGTCCAGAGAGAAGGGGGCGCATCATCCAACATGTGGGATTCATGTCCCAAATGAAGGTCCAAGTGATCTTGTGCCTTCATGATCAAGCTTTCACTTATCAAGGATGTGCAATGAAAAACAAGTACGCCCTCCAAGGGTCCACAAGTCACAATATCATGCCAATTAAGCCATATCTAATAAAATAACCAGCCAAACATGTGCATCAAATCCCTTCCTTTCAAAATAAACAAATGCTCAAAGACCTTATGCAACTTGCCAAATTTAGATATGGGAGGGGTGTCGTTGTTCCCTATTGGGTGAACCAATTCCTCGAGTAGGGGATGTTCCCAAGGAGAAACATTTCTAAGTCATGTAGTGAATGTGAGGTGGATGGGGTTAGACTTCTAGGTATGGGGTTTCATGACATACAAGGGCTTGTATTGTCTCATTTATGGGTGACTTTGTTGAGGGCTAGTCACATCCTTTTCCTCTTTTTGTTTTTAAAGCATATTTTTCCAAGCCCTTTTATTAGCCATTTATTTTGCATGTGTCACCAAGTTGAAGACAATAAGGGGAACTAAAAAGGAAATTCATAGCCCACATATGCTCTACCTTGGTTTGCATGCCTTTCCAAGTTGAAGACAATAAGGGGCACTAAAAAGGAAATGCACAACCCACAAACTCTCTGCCTTGGAAAGTGTTATTGATTAATTAATTATTTATTTTATGGGTCCCTCACTTTTTTTAGAAGCGTTTCATTGCTCTCGGGATCCCACGGCGAGTCTTTATTACATGATGTTTTTTCTAGGACACCTTCGAGCCTAATGCCCCCTTCTTCCCGTGAAATGAGGTACATGCCCTTCTTGGGTCAATAAGCCCGAAAACCTAAAGATAGGGAGACGGAGGGGAAGAAGTGATGGAAGGTGGCAAGTATGAATGGGAAAGGTATGATGACCCTTCAAGGAGACCTCCCAATAGCAACCTTTCCCCGAGGGTGGCCACTTACTAGGAAACCATGACACTTACGAAGGTGAAATAGGGAAAAAAACATAATTTCCAACAAAATGTATTCAAAATCAAGAAAGGATCCTCATCAACATGTTCAAATGCTCCAGATATTAAAATGACACTTACCATGACACCAAACTTGTTACCTCAAGAAGAAAGACATGTTGTCCTCTGTGGGCCAAGTTGGGTGTGGTGGATGTTGACATCAATCGGATGGTGATGTGTGGTATGATTCTCATTTGCCTCTCGATAGTTCGTGTTTGTAACCTGAGGGCCTCGAGACATCATCTCCTTATTTATCCCTAGGAAAGGGGGATAACACATAGCTCACCATTTTTAAAGAACTTCATGAGCAAAAATAAATCTTTGTTAATTATGGTGCATTTAACCACTGTTGTGAATTTGGTGCATGTGATTTCTCTATTACCTGTTTGTTTTAATGAGATACATTTATGTATTTATGAGAAATGAACAACCCATGCTCACAGATGATCCCTTCAACAATTGAATAAATTCACCTTTAAACAATCGCTTGGTATGTCGGCACAACATATGATGATTCCTTTGATTATATGCACAGACCTCGACATTGATTTCCCTGTAATTTGGAACAATTGGGTTCATTTATTGACTTTCCTGGCATCTAGCACACAACATATTTGTTTATCCCAATCTTATACACAACGATTTGAGGGAGGATGAGTTTCTTGTTGTAATGTTATTTTTGGATGTTGCTATGTTACAGAGTGGGATGCTCGCCAGAGTGGCCAAATGGGGTTGACAGGGAGTTCCGGAGATATTGAGGGGTTTTATTGGGCTCGACTTGCATCGTTCATCATATTTCATCATCAGGATCCATTATGCACAACTTGGCTTTGGTTTCATTGCATTCCGATGATTTCCGTAATTTTGAGTTATTATGGGTCGTATTTTAATTAAATTCACTAAGAAGGTCATATTGGGCATAATACTTGGAGAAACCTCTTAGTGTAATAACTCATCAGAATTGGGAGGAATAGCACTACAGGATAAGATGATGAGAAGTGACTTTTAGTGGTTGGAGAAGCCATAAGGATGGATAAATAACTTTTTAGAGGTAAAATGGTTAATTAATTAATAAAGTGATTTAATTAAGGAATAATAAAATAAAGTAAAAGTCACTTGGAGAGAAAAGGTGAAGAGGGGGGGTAAAAGAGAGATAGGGGCCTCTATTCTCTCATTATGTTGTTTATCATTTTGATAACTGGATTCTTGCTAGAGATCCCATGCACTTGGGGGTTTTGAGAGTTTTGACTGAACAAACCCTAGAGATCAGCTCGGTGGTGAAATATCTCACCCAACCTGGTCCGAGCTTGGTCACGGAGGTGAAAGATTCCCCCCTCACCATTCTACATCAGTTACCATCCAATTTAGAGGCATCCTGAGGAAAGAGGGTGCATCATAGAGGGTTTCTGCAGAGAGGGCGCACTAGTTGGCAAAGGAGAGTTAGATTTGGTTTGTGGAGCTTGGTTTTGGGTCAGATCTTGGTTGGAGGCTCTTGGTCATCATCATAGCACCTCTTTTGGCACTTGTGGGGGTTTCTTAACCTCCATAATCATTAGATTGGAGATTTGGGCAAATTTCATGTTAAGGGGTGCACTAGGGGTTAGGGAGACACTCTTTTGGGAGTAGATTTGGTCTCTACAATTGGGGTAACTTATCATATCTTCCAGCCTACTCATTCTACACAGTTTGGCATCAATTTGTAGGGGTTTTGGAGCCTTATCTAAAGAGGGCAAAATTTTATGGGAGTCTACAACCAGTGAGAGCGCAACTTCAGCAAGAGGAGGTTTGGTATTTGTCAAGAAAAGTAGTTGATCTACAAGATCTTTTGCATGCAGCCTAGAAGGGATATTAGGAGCACATATATCTATTTTCTATTATATATTGGAGGCATCTTCAACCACATTGTCATTCTGCTATCTATGTTTCAGATCTACTGACTATTGTATGGAGGTTAGCTATCTTCAATAAGTAAAATCATGTCTTAGTTTGTGGACATTTCATTGTGTATATCTATTGCCTTTATGGTTATTATTTGCCATGTCTATCACAAACATATTCTGCATACAATAAATCATAAGCAAACTCAAGCACAAGAAAAAGATGCAAATTATTTGATGAAATGTTTCAATGAGTTATGTTGTCATAATTATAACAAGAAGTTAAATAACGAAACAACAAACATTTTGGGAGCTATAAGAAGTTTGCAAACCATCTCATTGGTCACCAAAACACATCAATAACCTATCCTAAAGTTGGGGCACCTAAAGTAAGGCATTTGGTCGAGGAAATAGGTCCTACCATCAAAGTGTTTGATGGAAGTTCTCAATCACATAAGTATGTTGTTTATATCAGATTTGGTTGGGAACATTACAATGGTATCAAAGCAAAGATTACTCCCAGCTTGAGGGGTCTTCCATAAGGATAAAATTTATGATTACAGAATGAGCAAGTAGCACATTGTTCAATAGACTAAGAAAATGGATAAACAAGAACGGCTTTGGGTAGAATTGGATCAAGCCATATGAGTGGATATCAGAAATACATAAGAGTAGAGCATGGTGTAGAAAAATGAAAGAGGATACACCCCCACAAATTAGTTGATTGACAGGAGAAAAGATTGATCCTACACTCATTAGGAGCAAGGAACTTTTCTACAGTTGCAAAGATCCTTGGGATCCAGATCACAGATGCAGGGGTAAAGGAAAAGTGCATTACATTGAGGTGCACTATGACAATGATGAGGAGGCCTTAGATACCTCATTAGAGCAGTCTCAAGACACTTGAGCATCTGATGGATAGTTGGATGGACAGGATGATAGCGCATGTTCTTCAGCTTCCCTATCAGGGAGTGTTGAGGACTCAACACTTCAGCATAGTGGTGACACATGTGAGGATTCATATGTGTTAGCACTTAGACATGATGAGATTAGGAGGTTGGATGACCTAGCTCTAGGTGTCGACATGGCTTCTAGGAAGTCATGTATGGAGGATGATGAGCTTCCTATGATGAGCGTGACACATTTTTCATCCTCTCAGACACCTATGCTAGCCACGACACATGAGGATATTAGTGGCATTCTGGATACGGTAGAGGAGCCTTGTGTAGTACTAGAGCACAAGGGACATGTAGATCTACAAACCCAAGATGAGAGGTATGAATTGGAGACAGATGATTATATACAGACCTATCATTATGGGGAGAGTGAGTCACCTCTTTTGGGGAGTCCATTGATAGATCAGATTGTGGAGACTGACAACTTGTTGGGATACTTACTTCCAAGATCGGTATACGGTGACAAGGATGCACTCCTTATTGGTCGGGGTGGCCATAGCACATGTCTGGACACATCTGTATGGGATCTGGGTGCAGATGATATTAGCAAGGTGAGTGTACAAGAGGATACAACTACTCATACATGATACAATGTGATTCAGATGGGGGTAGCAGTTGGTGATGGTGTGCAGTGGCATACAAGAGGACTCAGTAACATAGTGGATAGTGGGCAATTCAGTACCTTATCTTTTGAGGAGTGTGTTGTTGGGGATTCCATTGTTGACACTAGCAGTGAGAGGCATGAGGTAGCACCTCAACAGGATTGTGATCAAGAGTCACAACACTTGACAGGTCAGTTGAGAGTTAGTGAGGACATGATCATGGAAGCCAAGAGATGCATTGATGATACACACACATTGGTGGTAGGTTATTGTTGGAGGGCCTCAATGGCACATGATAGTTCATATGGGGGGATTTCCATTGATGACTTCCAGACACTTAGGGAGAGAGTGACTGTGATTAGGGTTGACTACCAACAATTGTTGATGGATAGAGATTACCTATTGGAGGTTGGCGAGATGTATCACAGGGCCCCGAGGGAGAAGGAGATTGAGGTGGACTGACTCACTCGTGAGTTGGAGAGCACACAAGGAATCTTGGAAGGCGCACACACAACCCTTCAAGAATCAAGGTCTATATTAGAGGAGCTCCTTGAGGAGACTAGTCAAAGATCCACTACATCTATCTCAACAGAGAGTTAGATATATCCTTCAGCCATATTTCTAGAGGATGTTGGTGGTGTAGCAGAGGAGCACATGTTGATGGAGGAGCATGAGGAGTACCTAGGATCACTGATGAGTATGGAGATATATGATCCAAAGACGTGGGAGGATGTCCATGGGTCACAGGGACCACCCTTCATGAGGATTTTTGAGACAGTTGGGCGCACACATACACATGGGGATTCCATAGCCAGGGGAAGTTATGAGCACACTTCCATTTTTGTTCTAGGATTGGTTGAACTTCATATAGAGGTTGACCCAGTAATACACTCAGGATCCATGATGTTGTAGGTGTATACTAGAGATTACATGAGTATGTAAGGGCATACAATGATGAGTGGTAGTTCATAGAGACATGCAAAGGTGTACAATGGGATTCAGGGGGATGCACTAGATTGCAGGGAGGAGACGCACTCAGTGGAGCATGGAGATTCCTTTCCCTTGAAACAATATATAGATATGGGAGATCACCTTCACAGTAGAAACAGTTGCATAAGTGATGATGGTTGGAGAGTGATTGACCAACAATTTGTGGAGTTACCTACTGTTGTACCCGATGGTTGGATTTTAGTGATGAGTATAGGCAATTATTCACCATGGGTACCGGTGGATGATCTTTTCATCAAGTCCTTGGGATTGACCAAAGCATATGATACTTTCCAGTCCTATAGATGGTTGCAGATATTTCTATTAGCCTTTCTCTATACTTTCATTATTGATAGCAACATAGGGGGAGATAGACAGTGGCAGAGGACATGGAGAGTTGGTAGGCCGAGACCACCCGACAAGAGTGTCTTTATTGCATACAACATGATAGGGTTGGATCA
Source organism: Picea engelmannii (assembly GCA_009831015.1). Classification (NCBI taxonomy): domain Eukaryota; kingdom Viridiplantae; phylum Streptophyta; class Pinopsida; order Pinales; family Pinaceae; genus Picea; species Picea engelmannii. Next base: position 351,270 of record ML780272.1, read on the forward strand.
TCATAGACAAACAGTTGAGGCCTTGGGCATGATGGAGAGTATCTTAGGCCATGGGTTAGAGGATATCTCAGAGGGTGATACATATTCAGAATCTCATTGGGATGAGGATGGAGGGATTCCAACAATTATCAATATCACACATCAACAGTTAGTGGGGATTGGAAGTGGTGAACTTCTGAATTTGCCATGGGATCTGGGAGTCCATTTGGTCAGTAGTTTGCTTCATCTTATGATGGTCCAGGTTGCACCAGAAAGCAACATACTTCACTCTTGGATTATTTTGAGAGGCCTTGTTGGGATTTGTTCTATGTGGTGAGACATGTTCTCCATGTTGATACGCATGATCGAATATGGCAATGGATGGGCAGATTTTGATTCCACATGGATACCTTTACATGTTCAGATTCTTGATAGTAGGCCCAATTATCACAGGTATTTTAGCATGAGGATCCAGTATGTATACGTTGGGCAGACAATCATGATCAGAGTAGTGAAGCATCAACATGATGGTCCCTGTCAGAGATTAGTATGGGACCCTAGGATTACAGGGCTAGGCATTTCATTGAATGATGGAGGTGAGTGGTTGTTTGCAAGGGAAAGTCACTTTGATTTTCCATTGAGCTTCAATATTGGGGGGAGCACGTCACTTGTTGGTGATTCGTTGAGGTCTTGTAGTACCTCACTATGGCAGCAACATGTTCAGCTAGTGGAGGTTGTGTTGGGCTTGGTATGGTCATGGAGGTCAGGCTCATTTTTTGTGGAGGCCGAGTGTTATTTTCAGGAGACTCCTAGTGATGATATCTTACAAGACTATACTTCACATGGCACTACAGTTTGCATCTTGATATGGGACCTAGGTATTGGAGTGCTTGGTAGTCCAAAGTTTGATGGAGTTGATATCTGAGTGGAGTGGTTGTTTGAGGAGTTGATCGAGGATCTATTGCACATGATCATTCTACTCATCAGGAGAATTTGGGTGTCATGCGTGGTGAGCACTTGGAGGGGCCACATCTTGAGGGAATCATACTTATGTCACACAGGTGGAGATGGGACCCCGATATCACATGTATATTGATTCAGTTATTGCTTGAGGACAAGAAATATTCTAGTAGGGAGGATTGTAATGTCCCCATTTTTGGATGTTTCTATGTTACAGAGTGGGATGCCCACTAGAGTGGCCAAATGGGGTTGACAAGGAGTTCAAGAGATATTGAGGGGTTTTATTGGGCCCGACTTGCATCGTTCATCATATTTCATCATCAGGATCCATTCTACACAGCTTGGATTTGGTTATGTTGCATTCCGACGATTTTTGTAGTTTTGAGTTATTATGGGTCATATTTTAATCAAATTCACTAAGAAGGTCGTATTGGGAATAATACTTGGAGAAACCTCTTAGTGTAATAGCTCATTGGAATCAGGAGGAAGAGCACTACAGGATAAGATTATGAGAAGTGACTTTCAATGGCCGAAGAAGCCATAAGGATGGATAAATCACTTTTTAGAGGTAAAATGGTTAATTGATTAATAAAGTGATTTAATTAAGGAATAATAAAATAAAGTGAAAGTCACTTGGAGAGAAAAGGTGAACCAGGGGGGGGAAGAGATATAGGGGGCTCTATTATCTCATTATGTTGTTTATCATTTTGATGTCTAGCTTCTTTCTAGAGAGCCCATGCACTTGGGGATTTTGAGGGTTTTAATTGAACATACCCTAGATATAAACTCGGTGGTGAAAGATCCCACCCAACCTAGTCCAAGATTGGTCACGGAGGTGAAATATTCCTCCCTCAACATTCTACATCAGTTACCATCCAATTCAGAGGCATCTTGAGGAAACAGGGCACAACATAGAGGGTTTCTCCAGAGAGGGCGCACCAGTTGGAAAATGAAAGTTTGATTTGGTTTGTGGAGCTTGGTTTTGGGCCAAATCTTGGTTGGAGGCTCTTGGCCATCATCATAGTGCCTCTTTTGACACTTTTGGGGGTTTCTTAACCTCCATAATCATTAGATTGGAGAGTTGGATGAATTTCTTATTGAGGGGCGCCCTAGGGGTTAGGGAGACACTCTTTTGGGAGTAGATTTGGTCTCTACAGTTGGGGTAAATCATCATATCTTCCAGCCTACTCATTCTGCACAGTTTGGCATCGGTTTGAAAGAGGTTTTGGAGCCTTATATAAAGAGGGAGAAATTCTATGGGAGTCTACAGCCAGTGAGGGCGCAACTTCAGCAAGAGGAGGTTTGGTATTCGTCAAGAAAAGTAGTTGACCTACAATATCTTTTGCATGCAACCTAGGAGGGCTATTAGGAGCACATATATTTGTTTTCTATTATATATTGGAGGCATATTCAGCCACATTGTCATTTAATAAGTAAAATCATATATGAGTTTGTGGACATTTCATTGTGTATATCTATTTCCTTTATTGTTATTATTTGCCATGTCTATAAAAAACAATTTATGCATACAATAAATCATAAGCAAACTCAAGCGCAAGACAAAGATGCAAACTATTTGACGAAACTTTTCAATGAGTTATGTTGTCATAATTATAACAATAAGTTAAATAACCAAACAACAAACATTTTGGTTGCTATAAGAAGTTTACAAACCAACTCATTGGTCACCTAAGCACATCAATAACCTATCCTAAAGTTGGGGCACCTAAAGTAAGGCATTTGGTCAAGGAAATAGGTCCTACCATCAAGGTGTTTGACGGAAGTTCTCAACCACATAAGTCTGATTTTTATATTAGATATGGTTGGGAACATTACACTCGCGACCTATAGAAATATCAGTTTACTGTATAATTATTTATTTATATTATATACAATTTCATTAATGATTGGGCAAAGGGAAATAAGTTTATAACAGTTAGTTAGTGGGGTTGTTGCATGATTTCCTCACATTGCTCTTGATGAAGAGTGTGTGCCTTAAAATATAATGAGAATTAGATTTAATTCTGCAAAGATTTGTGTTGACGAAATTGTCAGGCCATAGGCCCATCGTTTATGGATGAGATGGTATTAGAGCAGGTTCTGAAGGCTCAGAGAACTCCTGTATGGTAAACACTCGTAGCCAATACCAAAACAGTGGACAAGCATTGATGCCAGGCCTATAGAGAAGTAGAGCGCCATCAATGGTGGGGCATCCTCGTGAAGAAGATGATAGGGAAGACCTGGAGGTTGGATTGGCTCGACTGGAGCAAGGCATTGCTACATTGACAGATTTGGTGACATAGTTGTTGGTAATGAAGGGTAAGGAAGCACACTCGGTAAAGACTAAGCATGAAGAATACAAGGCTGGACGGGAAGGTCCCAAAGGTGAGATGCTTGGAAACTCAAGTTATGACAACAAATTTTCTTCATCTTCCAGTATTCCTTTCAAAGTTGAAGTGAAGCTTGAAATACCCATGTTTGATGGAAAAACTAATGCTAAATCCTTGGATAGCTGGTTGAAACAATTGGAAGTTTACTTTGGGATTTATCAAGTCCAAGAAACACAACAGGTTTCCTTTGCCCATTTGAAGATGACCATACATGCTCTACTCTGGTGGGAGAGTTATGTGGATGCACCGAGGATAGGAAACAAGCCCATTATGACTAAATGGGAGGATTTCAAGGCATTGTTGGAGTCATAATTATATCCCATAGGTTATGAAGAGGAGCAACTCATGAAGTGGCAGTACCTTCAGCAAGAACAAGGACAAGGAGTGAAACAATACACTTATGAGTTTAGGAGGTATGCCATCTGGTTAGGTATCTCTCTTGAAGAGCCGTGAGTGGTGACGAAGTACCTTGGAGGAATGTTCAGCCATATTCAAAGACAATTGCAACTTCATGGTGTGAAAAGCATAGACGAGGCAAGAAGAAATGCTTTCTACATTGAGTTGGACTCCAATAAAGGACAACATCACATGGGCCAAGAAGAAACTAATAAGAGAAGAGACAAGAAGATGATAACCATAGTTGAAAAATAGTGGGATCCTAATAGGCATTGCAAACATTGTGATGTAGATGGACACATGAAAGAGAAGCGTTGGAAACTTCATGTGGAATTGTGTTCAGAGTGGTTAAAGTCCAAGGAGAAATCCAAGGGAGCTATTGAGACAAAAGAAAAAGCGGTAGAAAGCACCTTTGATCGGGATGAAACTATGGTTTGCACCACATTGCAGTAGACAAAGGTGAGTGGAGATAAACATGCACTATTCTAAATGAAAGTTCAAGTGAAGAACCAGAAGGTAAATGCCTTGTTTGATGGTGGTTCTCAATGTAATCTGGTTTCTGAAACTTTAGTTGATGAGCTTAGTCTAGAAACCTATGATCTAGTGTAGCCAAGTTCACTAGTATGGTTGCAAGGGAAAAATATTATGAGAATCACTCGACAATGTAAAATCAAGTTCGCGATTAGTGCCAGCTATGTTGATGAGGTAGAATGTGAAGTTGCACCATTGGAATCATGTGGAGTGATGTTGGGTATCCCCTACTTGTGGGATAGGGATGCTACCTTCTACATGAGAGAAAACCAGTACTGCTTGGTCAAGGGTGGAAAGACATACCTCATCAAAGAACATCAAGAGAGAAAGAGCATAACTCCTCTAGCAACGAAAAAAGTGTAAACAAGCAAGAAACAAGCCTCCTTCATCAATAATGGAATGGTGAATATGTAGAGGCAAATGGAGGCCTTATGCTTATGTCTCCTTAATGGTCCAACTTTTGGGTATCAAAAGCCTTCAAATGGGGAGGTGTGATTCGAATTGGATCTTGGAAAATGTTTGCAAATTTTGTGAATAAATATGTTTCGTTTCATTTCGTTTTAGTTTTGTCTTGGCAAATTGGAAGTGGAAATGAAAAGATGTGATGGTTTTCCTTCCAAAGGTTGCCGATTAAAACAAGGAGGGATGTCATGAAAACCAAAATGAAGGGGGATGCAAGGGGAAGTTTGGAAGTTTGCAAAGATGAGAGCTCGAATAGTGCATCTTAATTGAAGATTGTGGATGAAGGAGTCAATGAGCATGTCCACGATGAGTGAAGGCATCTTTGAGCCATGACCATATACATTTTTTTTAGTAAGTAACAATGCACGATATTTATGAGCGTGTGATATGGATTTAGGAGCGAAATGAATTGATTACAGACCGAATACAATAAAAACAGAGATATGAAGAACAACAAAGATATTCACTGAACAATATCTTCTATTAAATAAATGAAATAAGCTGAAACTGTAAAACTGCAGAATTGAAACACTTGCTTGAATGGTGGTAGCTATCTCTGAGAAGAGATGTGGCTGCTATGTGCATCTGTCTGAGTATAATGATTCCAATGCTTCTCTAGAGGCCTTTTTGATATTACTCGTGAATGCCAAAACCTTAGCCATCCAAAAACCTAACCCTAGAAGGTGAAATGCCAAAACTCATGTGGGCCCCTATGGGTAAGTTGGTACCTCAACTCCCCGGGGTCGTAAATTTTGCATACAACCTCTATTTTAGGTGTGTGATAGCCCGTTGGAAAGGTATTTGATAGAACTACACATTTTTCCATCAATCTCTAACTCCATCTACAGTTTGATTGTGGCGATCCCAAAAAACACAATGTTTAGGGCCCCAAAACGGCCCTGAAAGTACAACAAGATGTGCTGACATGAAAACATACAAAATAAGCCAGTTGGATTAGGCGAGAGGCCACCAGTATCCACCTGGAGGATGTGTAGGGATTCAGACATCCCCAGAAGTGTAGAACCCACAATTACAAAGAAGTACATAATAACGTGTTGAACAAAAAACAGAGAAGAGGATCCAGTTGGAATAGGTGGGTGGCCACCAATATCCACCTCAATCAATCCTCCCCCCTTAGGAAGGAATGGTCTCCATTGCATTGAGTTCCCCCATCAGGTGAGGAAACTTTTGCTGGATTTGGCCCCAGGTAAGCCACTTTCTTTGGTGTAGGAGTTGCCCTGCCTTGACAACCCGATAAAGCTGGATCCTCTGCTCGTGAGTGCCCTTGACCATGTGTGTCCACTATCTGATCAACGGATTCTTGTTCAATGTAGTCAGGGTTGAGCTCTATTGGTCTTAGTTGTTCTGCGATCTCTAAGGTGTCCAATAATGGTGGAAAATATGGCCGAAGGAGGTCCACATTGAACACTAGGTGCATGCCAAAGAAGGTTGGAGTGTTGAGCTCAAAAGAATTGCTACCCACAACCTTAGTGATAGTGTAAGGCCCATGTTGAAGGGGGCAAAGCTTCCGATGGGGCCCCATGAGATGCTCCTTCTGCAAATGTAACCAGACTTTGTCGCCAACATGAAACTGGTGCGGTACCCTGTGTTGATCATGGCACTGCTTGTACTTAGTATTGGATTTATGCAAAATCTCCTGGACCTGTTGGCAGATGTGCTGAATCTGCTCAATGAATCTGGTGGCTTTGTCGATCTTAGACTAAAAATGGGAAGAGTTTGTCTGTGTGGTGGCAAGAGGTAGTGCAACATCCATGGGACCGAAGGGTTGGAATCCCATTCCCACCTGAAATGGGATATGGCTGGTGGAGCTATGGAGAGCCTTGTTGTAACTTTGTTGAACATAGGGGAGACTCTCATCCCATGTACGTGGATGATTAGAGTTGTAAATGCACAGGATGTGCACAATCATTCAATTGACAACCTCTGTTTGGTATTCTGTTTGGGGGTAGAAAGAAGTGGATTTAGTGATCTTGGTGTCCAACAGTGACCAGAGACTCGACCACAATGTTTTGAGGAACCTGTTGTCCTGGTCAGAGATGATGGTTTGTGGTATCCCAAAATGGACCCTCACTCATTCGAAGGAGAGCTTGGCAGTATCTGTCGCTATGATATTCTTCTTGCAGGCTATGAGGATGGCCATCTTCGAAAACCAATCAACGACCACAAATACACAGTCATTTCCTTGCTTGGTGGACGGAAGGCCAGACATGTAATCCATTGAGATGGATTCCCAAGGCTTCTCAGAAGTAGGAAGAAGGGTGTATAAGCCTTGCTTCTTGATGGCTGACTTGGCAATGGCACAAGCAGTGCAATATCTGATATAATTGTTGATGTCCTGTCGAAGTTTTGGCCAATAAAAATGTTTCTGAAGAACGACCATAGTTTTCTCCACACCAAAATGTCATGCCATCTGACTGTAGTGGGATTCCCAGATCAGGTATGAACGCTCGCTTATAGGAACATAGAGATGGCCCAAATGGCATAATAATCTATCCTGAATGTGAAAATCAGTGACAGTCACGCCTGTACCCAAGAGATGATAGGTGGTGGCAAAGTCCTAATCTTATTGATAAAATTAGGGCTGCTCAGATGTCTCATGTCCACAAGAATGGAGCACAATGGTGAGTGCAACCACAAGAGGTTTACTGAGGCAGTCAACGAGACAATTTGAGATCCTTGTCTTATACTTGATGTTGAGATGGAACTTTTGCAGGTAGGTAGATCACTTTTGATGGCAGTCGTTCTGCAATTTCCCCTGTGTCTGTATGAATTGCAGAGGCTTGTGATCAGTGTGGATGATCGTCTTCTTTCCAAGAATGCAATGTTTCCATTGACGACAGGATTGTACAATGGAATACATTTCCTTGTCATAGGTGGGGTATTTTCGGACAGTATCTGAGAGTGTCTTACTATGGTATGCCACCGGATGGTCATGTTGAGTGAGAACTGCACCTACAATGTAGTCAGATGCATCAGTCTCAATATAGAACGATTGTTGCATATCGGGAAAGGAGAGTACTAGAGCTGAGCATAAGTGATGCTCCAGATCATTGAATGCTCGTTGTTGTTCCTTACCCCACACGAAATTTTCCTTGCCACGACCCTTGGTCACCTGGCTAAGGGCCCATGCAATATGGGAGAATCCCAACATGAACCGTCGGTAGAAGTTGGCCAGTCCCAAGAAGCTCTGAAGCTCAGTTAGTGTGGTCGGGGCTGGCCAGTCACAGATGACTTGGATCTTAGCTGGATCAACATGTACCCCATGCTCATCAACAATGTAGCCCAAGTATTGGACCTTGTTCATGCCAAAAGAGCATTTTTCCAAGTTGGCATATAGCTTGTGCTACTGCAAAGTGCTCAAAACCTGTTGAATATGTCGTTGTTCTCCTCCCAAGTTCTGCTGAAGATGAGGATGTCATCCAAATATACCACCAAAAAGGAGTTGGTGAAGGGTCGCAATACATCATCCATCAACCTCATGAAAGTGGTTGGTGCATTTGTTAGACCAAAGGGCACGACCAACCATTCGAAGAGACCTTCTTTAGATTTGAAGGTTGTCTTCCATACATCAGTTAGTTCGATGGGAATTTGGTGGTAGCCAAACTTTAGGTCAATCTTGTTGAAGAACTTTTCCCCCTTGAGTTGGTCAAGAAGGTCATCAATCCTGGGAATTGAGTACCAGTTCCTGACTGTGATTTTGTTTAAGGCTCTATAATCAATGCAAAGTTGCCAAGTCCCATCCTTATTTTGCACCAATACAATTGGTCTTCCACAAGGGGAGGAGTTGGTTCTAATGTGACCCTTTTGAAGAAGCTCTTGGATATGATGCCTGATTTTGTCATTTTCCATCAACGAGCGATGATAGATTGGTATATTAGGTAGAGGTGCACTGGGGGTCAGATCAATTGGATGCTTGACTTGGCAGTGCTCGGTACCCCGGTGGGTGAAGAGACGATGTCTCTGTATTCTTCCACGATCCTGTCCACTTGCTTATGTTGCAAAGAGAGGCTTTGTGTAGAGGCCACAGATGTGGTGGTCACCTTTTGCTTACTATGAGCACAAATCACAAAGAAGACAAACTTCCCGGTCTGTGAAATGACCTTACTACATTGCTTAGCAGAGATTAAAGAAATAACAATAGGCAACGCTACCTTTGGTATCATGTACAATTGTTTACCCAAAGTAATAATAACACTGCGGGGTCTAGACTCATACACATCATGATGCTTCCACAAATATGGTTGTCCTCAAAGAACATCACAAACTTCAAGGGGAACAATATCACACAATACCTCATCTTTGAAAGGCTTGATGTCGTAGGGTAGATGACATTGTTGGCTGACACAAAGATCTCTTCCTTGGCGAAGCCAATAGATGGTGTAGGGCTGCAGGTGCAGTGTCGTTGTTAGGTCCAACCACTTGACGACCTCTACTGAGATCAGGTTCTTCCGATTTCCACTATCGACAATGAAACGAAGCGGATTCCCCTTTACCCACATCTGTGAGTGAAAGAGGCGTTCCCCTTCCTCTGGTTCTTTTGGTTTGTTGGGCCAGATTTTGGTGGTAGAAACAGTGGCACTGGGTTCACCATCAATAATTCGCTTCCCTCCTTCAGGATTTGATTCAGAATTAGAATCGGCCTCTGACTCGGAAGCCTTCAGCTTGGCCATGAGTGACTGCTTGGAGCGACATTCTTCAGTGTTGTGCCAAGGGATTTTATGATACTCACACCATTTTTCTGTGTCCTTCTTTGTCTTCTCATTTCCCTTCTTGTGTTGCGGCTTGGACTGGTTGTCCTGAGAGCGACCATCTCGGCTTGGTCCCTTGCTGTGTTGGTTGGGGCTGCCTTTGCCCTGCTTCGGATGTGAGGAGTTTGTAGATCCAAACTCTTGCCTCTTATGTATTTTGGCATGAGGAATAAGTGGTTGCAGTCTCTATGAGATATTGATTTCAGTAGCAACAATAGAGGTATCAGACGCAGCAATAACTATAGGTTATTATTTATAGTAGCAGAGGTAGTGACATGGTTGTCTATAGTTATATCTCAGGGCGATTGGACGGGGCAAGGAAAGGAAGTTGTAGCCAGAAAATTAGGGAGTTGGAGCTTCCTTCAGGTTGCAACCTGTAAATAGGGGGTTGGAGCCTCCTTCTAGTTGTAGCTGGAGAAATAGGAAGTTGGTGCTTCCAATGACTGCACTCTTTGACAAATAAGAAAAACATTCCGTGGTTTTTTCCCACATTGAGTTTCCACGTAAAACTTTGGTGTACTGTGTTTATGTGTTTTTTATGCATTGATTTATGGTACTAATGCTATTTTGAATGTCAATTGAATATCATTGAAGGTTTATATTAAAGAAAGAAAAGTACAAATACCAATTCACCCCCCTCTTAGTATTTCAACAATTGGTATTAGAGCAAATCCTTTAGGAAGCAGTCTAATCACAGGAAGGAGATAACAAAATATGCTAAGATTGGAGCACGAAGGTTTGATGGCAAAAACTATACCTTATGGAATAAAAGGATGAAATTTTTTTTACAAGCATAAGGATTTGATGTTTGGCAAGTAGTAGTAGATGGGTATACAACACCAGCCACTCCCCCAAGCGATATAGATGGAAAGAAGCTCAACGAAAACAACTCAAAGGCTAAAGGTACTATTCTGAGTAGTTTAGTTGATTCAGTTTTTGTCAAAGTTATGCATTGTGATAGTGCAAATGATCTTTGGGATAAACTCCAAAATATTTATGAAGGAGATGCCAAGGTAAAGGGAGCTAAGCTTCAAATTTTTATAGCTAAGTTTGAACAGTTGAAGATGAAGGAAGATGAAAATATTGCAACCTTCCTTCTGCGAGTTGACGAAGTAGTAACACTATTAAAGGATTGGGAGTAGAATTTGATGACTCAGTGGTTGTTCAAAAGGTATTGAGGTCTCTTCTTATGAGATTTGATTCTAAAATATTAGCCTTAAAATAAAGAGAAGATCTCAGTACATTAGGTATGGATGAACTACATGGAATATTTACAGCCTATGAAATGAGAACAGAACAGGAAAACCCAATCACAAAGGAAGAAGCTTTCAAGGCATTCAAGAAGACAAAGAAGAAGCAAAAGCAAAAGTCAAAACCAAGTTTCAGCTGTAGTGATGATTCATACGAAGATGAAGAGATGGCTAACTTCATGAGAAAATTACAGAAAGGAACCGACAAGTATAAATGTATGCTTCCATTGAAATGTTTTAATTATGGTGGTATTGATCATTTTGCTTCTAAATGTCCTCACAGGAATAAAGAAAATGATGAAGAAAAAGTTTCTAAAAGGGAAAAGACATTTCAAAAGGGAAACCAGAGAAGAAACAATAAGAAATTATTCAAGAAAAAATTCTACTCAAAAGAGGACAATTCCTCATCAGACGAGGAGAATAATGACAGTGAGAGTGATTATGAAAGAGTACTCTTCATGGCAATAGAAGATTATTTTGAAGAGGAAGGTGAAGTTGATCTCAGAGCAGAGCTAATCAGTGTATTAGAAGAACTCGGGAAGGAATGAAAGAAAAACAAGTCACTCAAGGCAGAGTTAAAAATGAAAGAGGGATCTCAGAATTCCAACTCTGAAGAACTAGAGTAGATGATCACGATTCTAAAAGTTCAAATAGAAGAAGACAAAAGAATTGAGGAAATTCTTAGAAGTCAGTTAGAAGAAAAGGAGAAGACGATTGGAAACTGGGAAGCATAAGTAGTCTCTTTAAGGAAAGATCTTTAGAAGAAAGATGTGCAGCAGAAGAGCACCAAAATATTGGATCAAATCATCAGTAGTCAAAGATCATCAGATGAAAGATCCGACCTAGGATACAATCAAGTATAGAACGAGAAAGGGTCGAGCTCCAATACAACAGAACAAAGAAGCTATGCAGAGATTGCCAAAGATTCTGTCAAGAAGGAAGAATGCATGCCTCCAAAGAAGAATATTCCAAAAGTAAAGAAGACTCAAGAAGACAAATTCAGAAGGAGTGCATTACAAAGAATATCATCTATTCCGAGGTATCAAAGATTCTTTTATGGTCAATGTTTTAATTGTGTTAATTTCAGACATAAAGCTGTAAACTACAAAGCCTATCCCAAGAACAGAAGTAACAATGCAGGGTATCCCAAAAGATCTTATGAAGCATACAACAGTAACTAAAACAATTTTGGTTCATTGAGAAATGAAGTAGAATGCTACAAATGCAACAATTTGGTCACATAGCAAAGAATTGCAGATTGACTATTCCACCCAAGGAATCCAAACAGAACATTAGCAGTTAGATATCAGAACCACAAGGGATATGGAAAAGAAAACATAATCAATGCTCTCTTGTTGTACAGACCCAACACAAGAAAAATGATTGGTATGTGGTTAGTGGTTGTTCAAATCATATGACAGGTGAAAGGAACATGTTTCTAACTCCGAAGAAAGAGAAATATGGATCTGTTTCATTTGGCAATAATAATTCAACTAAAATCATAGGTAGAGGCACGGTTAAGCTTGGAAACAAAGATGCAATGACATAAAATTTTCTACTAATTGAATATATGATGCAAAATATGTTGAGTGTAAGTCAAATGTGTGGTCAAGGACATACACTTCAGTTTGACTCAGAGAAATGTGAAATAAGGAAGGAAGGATCAGGTAGGTTAGTAGCAACACCTATAAGGACTTCAAACAACATATATGTTTTGAATGAAATTGGAGATGAGAGTTTTTGTTTAGGAAAGGAAAATGAAAGTTGGCTCTCGCACAAAAGAATGGGTGACGTGCACTTTAACAATCTTGTCAAAATCAGCAGAAAGGAAGTAGTAAGAGGAATGCCTAAAATATCAAATCCAACCAATACTCTATGTAAGCATTATCTACAGGGAAAACAGATTAGGACCAAGTTCAAATCAAAGGAGTACTCAACAACAAAACCATTAGAGAATGTACACACAGATCTATGTGGACCAACAAGGACAAAGGGATTAAATGGTGAACAATACTTCACACTACTGATTAATGACTACACAAGAATGACTGTAGTTTTCTTTCTTAAGAAGAAGCCAAAGACATTTGAGCACTTCAAGATCTACAAAGAGATGGTTGAAATAGAGACAGACTTAAAAATCAAATGTCTGAGATCAAACAATGGTGGAGAGATCACATCAAAGGAATCCATGGATGTCTATAGTGAAAATGGGATAAAGAGACAATTCTCAGTAGCAAGGACACCTCAGCAGAATGGAGTCACTGAAAGAAAGAACAAGACTATACAAGAAATGGCCAGAAGCATGTTGAAAGATTCCAAGTTGGGTGACATCATTTGGGCACAGGTAATACATACAATAGTTCATATCTTGAATAGGGGAATGCTCAGAAGAAACAATGATAAGACTCCCTACGAGCTATGGAAAGGAAGATTGACAAATGTGAAGCATTTTAGAGTGTTTGGAAGCAAGTGCTACATCAAAAGAGAAGATGGAAATATTGGAATGTTTGACTCCCGAGTTGACAAAGGAATATTTGTCGGGTACTCAAGCAAAATCAAGGCATATAACTGTTTCAATTTGAGACTCAACAAAATAGTGGAAAGTATCAATGTATAGATTGACAAGACAAATGTACGAAATCTCAAAGAAGAAAGCAGAGACTCAGCAGAGCATGAAGGAGAAGAGGACTTGAAAGAAGAAGCGGAATCAAAAGAAGAGGAAGAACAACCATAAGCAGAGCAAAAGGAAGATGATCAATAGATTATTCATATATCTCCCAAAACTCCTAGCAGGAGAATACAAAAAGATAAGAACGTGATTGGTACATAATTGGTATTCAGAAATTAGCTGAACAATGATGGACAAGTAACCAGGAATAAAGCAAGGTTAGTATGCAAGGGATATGCTCAGGTTGAAGGAATAGATTTTGAAGAAGATTTTTCCCCAGTTGCCAGAATGGAAGCAGTCAAATTGATCTTAGCTTATGCATGTTCGAAGAGAATCAAAGTATACCAGATGGATGAAAATCATCCTTCCTAAATGAAGAACTAGAAGAAGAAGTCTACATCGAACAACTAGAAGGATTTATATTGTCAGAAAAGGAATATTATGTTTGCATATTGAAGAAGGCACCATATAAACTCAAACAAGTTGCCAGATCATGGTATTCAAGATTGGACAAGTATCTACATCAGCAAGGGTTCAGGAAATGCAATGCAAATAACAATCTCTACATAAAGGTAAATCAAAATAATTTGTTGATAATTGAAGTTTATGTTGATGACATTATTTTTGGCAGTAATGATGCTAGGATGAGTGAGAAATTTGCTAAAGACATGCATATTGAATTCGAAATGTCATTACTTGGTGAATTGTCTTTCTTTTTGGGACTGCACATATGTTAGCTAGATACATGTATTTTGATCTCCCAGACCAAGTATATCAAAGAAATGTTGAACAAATTTGGAATGATAGATTCCATGCCCATAAGTACTCCCATGCAGACTAGTTGCAAACTTAGAAAAGATGATATATCCAAAGATGCAGATCAGAGGCTCTACAGATCGATGATTGGCAGTTTACTCTATGTGACAACTTCCAAACTGGATGTGATCCAGGTAGTTGGACAGGTGGCACAATTTCAAGCATCACCAAAGGAATCACATGTTATGGCAATGAAGAGGATATTCAGATATCTAAAAGGTACCGAAATTTTTTGGATTGTGATATCCAAAAGGGAATGATCTATCTCTTACTGCCTACACAGATGCAGATTGGGTAGGTAGCATTGATGATATAAGAAGTACAAGTGGAACACCTTTCTACTTGGGTGATTGTTTGGTATGTTGGTTGAGCAAGAAACATTCTTTGATATCATTGTTCACAAGAGAAGCATAGTATATTGCAACAACAACATGTTGTACACAGGGTCTCTTGATGAAGAAAACTTTGCAGGACATACAGGTGGAATATGATGAGCCTATTTGGATATTTTGTGATAATAGTAGTGCCATAAGTATCTCTAAGAATCCAGTGATGCATTCCAAGATGAAACACATTATGATCAAGTTTCACTTTCTACAGGAATAGGTTACAAAGAAGAAAATCAAGGTAGAGTATGTTGGTACAAAAGAGCAGATTGCAGATATTTTCACCAAACCTCTTCCGAGGGACACTTTTGAGTATCTTCGACAAAAACTTGGAGTAGTTTATGCCCCACAGTAATTTATTTTTGAAAGAATTGAATTCTTTTTTAATGTTTTTTATCAGAGATGTACATGAGGAAGCACCATGAAGAGAAACATCAGTAGAGATCAAAGGCTTACTGACAGGGGGATCAACCCCAAGGAGAAGTCATCCTTTGCCATTGATGTCAAAGGGGGAGAGAAGAATAGAGGCATGGAAGAAGAACAAATGCATGGAAGAGAAGAGGCATGAAGTTAGGGGGATCCAACACATGAAGACAGGGGGATCCAACATGAGCATGAGTGTTGCCATTATTGTGTCCAAGTGTTGCCATCAATGCCAAATGGGGAGATTGTTGAAAGATTAATTAATTATCGAAAAAATTAATTAATTATTGCAGGGATAATTAATTGTTGAGATCAGTTGTCATTGATGTCAACCCTTGAACAAAGTTGCATGTCGAAGTAAAGTGGCAGTAAACAAAAGATAATTAATTATTGCAGGAATAATTAATTACTGGAGAGATAATTAATTATTAAATGGAAAAGCAAACTGGAGTAAAGAAAAGATAACAAGTTGCATGCAGGGATAATTAATTATTGGAGAGATAATTATTTATTACAGGGAAAAACAAAGTGGAGTAATAATAATAATAATAATAATAATAATAATAATAATCTATTTTTAAAGTCACGGCCAAGCCAGCACACCAAATTGGTGTATGAGACCCCCTTGTTTGTGGGACAAGGGACCCCCCTTCGCCCAACGATTTGACTGGTAAAGTCTATGAAGGTATACATACCCTACCCCCCTCTGGATTTGAACCTATGACCTCTTAATAGGAAGCACATATTCTTAACCATTAAGATAATATGTTGCATGCAAAGATTATTAATTATTGCACGAATAATTAATTATTGGAAATATAATTAATTATTGGAAATATAATTAATTATTGAAGGAATAATTAATTATTGGAAAGATAATTAATTATTACGGGGAAAAGCAAAGTGGAGTAAACGAAAGATAACAGGTTGCATGTGAGTTGCATGCCATCATGAGTTGCATGTCATTAAGAAATTTCTCCTATATAACACAAAGAAGAGTCCATTACAAATCACTTCTATGTATTCATCTCTGAGAATACATGCTGGAGATCTGAGGCAACAAGTCGAAGATAGAGAAGTCAAGTGAAGTAAGAAGTTTGCAAGAGTTGAGAGCACATATAAGGGGTTTCATACAATAATTCCTTGAGTATACCCGCAAGTTTTAGGAGGAAAAGTGTAGACATCCATGACCTGCAGTGAGGGAAAGCGCGGATACCCACAGGCAGACAATAGACACAATCATAGACCCGTGAGGAAGATTTGTGGAAGATCAGGGATCTAAAAGCTCAGGTCAACTACAGTTTGAAGGTATGTCTTCCTTAGTGTGTTAAGGAGATATTTTGAATAAATTAGGAACACACATGTCTCAGTAATTCATAAGTTGTTGATTTGGAGAATTCTCTTATGGATTTTGGAATGTGGAATAAGTGGATGCAATATTGATGAGATATTGATTTCAGTAGCAGAAACAGAGGTATCAGAAGCATCAACAACAACAGGTTATCAGTTACAACAGGAGAGGTAGTGACAGGGTTGTCTACAATTATATTTCAGGGTGACTGGACAGGGCAAGGAAAGGGGGTTGTAGCTTCCTTATGGTTGAAACCAGAAAATTAGGCAGTTGGAGCTTCCTTCAGGTTGTAGCCTATAAACAGGGGTTGGAGCCTCCTTTCCAGTTGTAGCTGGAGAAATAGTATGTTGGTGCTTCCAATGAATGTACTCTTTGACAAATAAAAAAAAATTATGTGGTTTTTTCCCATATCGGGTTTCCATGTAAAACTTCGGTGTATTGTGTTTATGTGTTGTTTATGCATTGATTTATGGTACTGATGCTATATTGAATGTCGATTGAATATCATTGAAGATTTATATTAAATAAAGAAAAGTACTAATACCGATTCACCCCCCACNTATTTCAATATTAGAGAATCAAGCCTCAATTCACCTGAGGGTTGAGTTAAATTGGTTATTATAGTTCACCTTATGGTTGAGTTAAATTGGTCATTATAACCGACTTCTAGAAATTGTATAAATAAGAAAAAATTTCAAGTTGGAAGGGATTTTTGATAGTACGGCTTTTGAAGTGATATTGTAAGAGAATTATTTATACTACATTGATTAATGAAGAATCTAGTCACTGGCCAAACCGATTTTGACTGAAGGAGATTGTTTATGCAAGTCAAATGCTATGGATTGTTTTGCAATTTGATTTTGTGTGGATGTCTTGTAAGATATTTCTTGTTGTTTGCAAGCTATCTTGATGCAATATTTAAAGTTCTTTCAATGTATTTTCTTCAACCATCTTTCAAGAATTTTTCTATGTTAAATTAGAGTTATGTTGTGAAAATTCAATGATTTTTGTAGAACTATTTCTTGGAAATTAAAGAATTAACAAGAATCTTTCTTTTGTTGTGAGAGTTAACTTTTTGAACAACATTTTCTTGATTTATAATATTCATTGGATAACATTTATGATTTCTTATTTATTTATCTTCAAATAACTAAAAATAAATATAAGAACACATTTGAAGCTCATTGAAAGGTTGTCAAGCCATTAATCTAGAGGGTTATTCCATTCCAACTATGGGAGAGTCTAATTGGGCCTTTTCATTGGGATTAACCCCTACTATTGACTCTTGGGTATTCATCCCTGTCAATGAAATTGACATCAGAATGAAGGCCTAAATTTGTATGGCTGATTTGGTTCCCATGACTAGGTCATCTACAAACAACCCACATTCAGATACTGAGATTCCAAATCCTAAGGTATCTCTTGAACATTTAAACCCTCAAGATTTGGGAAACATTGAACCTAATTGTGATACTAAAATCCATACACAACACCAAACGATGAAGTTAATGCATTTAGATGGATATCTCGAGCATACGCCAGATAAATTGGTGCATTGCTTGTTGCTCCATTTCTTCCTCAAAGGAGGAGTACTACATATGCAATTACTCAAACTAGGGAACAAACCTTATTTCATACTGTGGAGGACTTAGTTGAGCTAGCATTGCAAGAGATTTTACAACCTATAAACTTAATTCCTCCAATTCTAAATCCTACAACATCCCTAATAGTAACTAAGGAATTTGAAAGTCATTCAGAATTAGAATCAAATTAAAAAAAACTCAAATGCCACTTTATTTTTCTCAGACATTGCTAAAAATAAAAACCAAAATCAACCCTAGTTAGCACAAGATGCCTCAACATTGCCCAAGTATATACAGAATTTACCCATATATCCTGAGTGGTTATTACCAAAATTTGATCCTAATCTATCTAGACCTCCAAAGGATCACATATACTTTTTTATTTTAGCAATTATATTTATGAATGTACAACATGAGGATGTAGCACGTGAGTTATTCTCCTATACTTTTGAAAACAAAGCCTCCACTTGGTATTTTAATCTACTAGTTGGATCAATAACAAGTTGGGGTGATTTTCAAAATGCCTTCTTAGATAAATTTAGTGAAGATACTACTACAAGAGCCTTAATGATTGAGTTGTTTTCAATGGTTATGGGTCCTAAAGAAAGAGTTTTAATCAAATATTTCTAACAATCATAAATAAATTTAGGTCAGACACTGAATCTGCTCAAGAACTTGAAACAAAAGTTTACACAAATGCTCTACTGGTCCCCATCTCCACGTTCATCAAACAAGTAGGGAATGATACTTTACCATTGCTACCCCCTCATATCTAGGGGCAACTAGAGGAGATTTTTTATCCTATGATACATATCATGGATAACAATCCCACAGTTGAGATCCATGGTTCTCCACAGGTAGTTTGTCGATGATGCTTCCCACATTATGCTCAAGTCACTCACATTGGATGAATGCAATGCTTGACATTACATGAGGTACCTTGTTTCATTGCTTCATAATAAGTTTTAATGCCTTATGTATTTGTCATGAAAGTAGTGGCCATTGGTTGAGTCGGATAATGGATCATGGTGCTCTAAATTTGTGCATTTTGCCTTGTTTCACCTTGGTGGTCATCATCATCTCCTAGATAAGTGTTATCACTTTTGGCTAGAGTTGTACTATTGGGGGATTTTGAGAGGGGTAGTGTGTTCGTATCCCAATCCATACATAACATTCTCCATCTTTTCTGATTTCTATTGTTCCATCTTTTTGATTGGTGGTCATATCTCACACATATAGGTTCATGCTTCATAATCCCATGAAAAGAAGGAGCTTGAATGCTTAAGGTTGATGCAACTAGATAATAAAAAGAGAGATCAAAATGTAATTAAAGAAATGTCAAAAACCAAATGAAACAATGCATGAGCAATTCCCTCTCACTATGACGTCATCACCGCAAGTATTATGCAATGAATGCATGTATAAAAAAGGACTAAATAAAGGTCAAAATCCATAAAGGTTAAATGAATAAAGAAAAAGGAAAAAGATATTTTGAAAGACATAGTGTCGAGGAAAGGGAAACTTAATGCATAAGATCTCCCTCATTACAAAGGCTCTCATGTGGATGGATATCTTACATAACCTCACATGACTATGCAACACCACTCATGAAATTAACCTCCAAACCATACTATCTATCGTTGCATGTGCTCCTTGATGGGTTTCTTGGGAAATACTTATCTTCTCGGGTATTGGTACATGTAATAGGGGCTAATGATGACCCTCCCATACATAAACTTAGAAAATTATATGAATTCTATGAGTCACTGTGAAGTTTGAAGATGATGCTTGATATGATCTACCTAGTGGCATTTACACTTGACAAGACTCACTTTTTATGTTGCATTGGACTTGTTTACATGCCCCCAAATTGATGGCTACATTGGGTCACTTGAGCCCTCTTTGGATGATGTACTTTGCATGGATATGACATGAATATGAGCCTTGGTCCTTTGGAGGACTTTGAGGAGGCCACCTTGCACACTTGATGGAGGATGGCCCACTTCTTATGAGGACATTGGGCTTCTTTGAGGATGTCACACCTTGTAGAGATGACCTATCACCTTTTGGGGAGGACGTGACACCTTTTTGAGGGGACATTGCACCTTTTAGAGATGATTTTTCACTTGGAGGATGAGATGTTGCACCTTTTAGGGATGATTTTGCACTCGAAGGATGAGACAATGCACCCTTTGGAGGGAATGTTTCACTTTGGATCCCCTACACATGACTCTTGACATCATTTGAGTCCACTCCTGGGATACCATGCATACCACATGTGTGACTTTGAGCATGCATTTATGGAGCACATCTTACCTTTTGAGCATTTTACTTCATCCTGGGAGCATCATTGTGGGTCTTTTGAATCATCCACTTCTGTATCATGGATATTTTATGTATTATGACCTTATCTCTAGGGATTGTAAAGAGATAGAGGCATTTTTATATTTTCTCAGGGTTTAAGCTAGGAAAATATTGTTATTTTAATGAGAAGGGTGCTAGATCTCTCATATAAATAGAGAAGAACTTCTCATTTGTGAATCATTTCTAGAGCTTGTGAAGAACATTACTTGTCTACTTCTTATTTTCTATATTTGCTATGGATGGATAACTAGAGTGAATTCTTGAGGAGATGAATTGTGGATTGCTTTTCAAATTTCATGGATGCACTTGGCTAGGGTTTTGAAGATGAATCGATTTCTTGAGTAAGTGGTCTTACTTGATCTATTGAATGTTGTTTATGGAGGATTTTAAGTGTAGTTGTACTTCTCTAGTGATGGTGGTGCTCTCTCTTGGTATCTTTCTTGAACAAGTTCCTTCTTCATAACTCTTGGAAGATTACCAGTGGAGTATCTTCCCTTGAACTATCTTGAAGTTTGTAAGGCACTAAGTGGATCTTCTAGGGTTTTTAGT
This sequence comes from Picea engelmannii, assembly GCA_009831015.1. Taxonomy (NCBI): domain Eukaryota; kingdom Viridiplantae; phylum Streptophyta; class Pinopsida; order Pinales; family Pinaceae; genus Picea; species Picea engelmannii. Next base: position 372,147 of record ML780272.1, read on the forward strand.
GGACAACCCTGTATCTCACCCTAGATTTACTTACATCTTCTCAAAGGAGTCCTTAATGGATCCCATGTGCCCAAAAAAATAGCAAGCACTAATCTTCTCCCATCCAGTCAATCATAAATTCTAAAATTCTATTTTTTTTTTTTGTTTTCAGGTAATTCTAGCGGTTTTAACAACTTGTATTTAATTTTCAGCCATAAAAACCCAAGACATCTAGGGTTTTCCCACATATTTTTGACCTAAATTAAATTTTCTTGGAACCTTTCCCTAATTGGTTTTTGTTGTATCCTTTTAGGACTAGATGTCTTGGTCTTTTTGGGTTGTTACAAGCTCTTAAATTTTCAGAATACAAGTTACTTAAAACCCTAGTTTTACCCCTAAATTTCACTTGATTATAATCCATTGAAGGGGTTGAATTGTATTGTTGTTATAACTTGTTTTATGTCGCAATTTACTTATATTTATTACAAGTTTTATGACAACCTAGGGTAATTTTCAGATCTATACTATTTTAGGACTTTTTAAACTTAGTAATCACATAATACACCCTCTAAAGCAACTCTAGAATTGAATATCTTAAATCTGAAAATTTACCTTGAAGTATACACTTATTCTTTAACTTGTATATCATAATAAATTGGTGGTAAATTAGGTAGCTACATAGGAGACCTCAAAATTGATTGTGTCTTTCCTTAGGAACCCTAGAGGCTACTAGGGAAGCCTCATTTGTGTTGGATCCGTCCTTTACTAAAATTAGGGAAGTTGTTTCCTAGGTGACAATGGTAACACTTCTAATGTTCCACTCATTTTGTACCTTGTGAAGGCTTTGCACTAGGGCGCAAGATTGTGGGATAACAATCCCTAAACTTTAAGGAGGATAAAAATGTAGAATTTCAAATGATGGGAAGTAAGGAAAGCCACTTATCATTTGCTAAAAAAGAGATTGTATAGCCAAAGAAAAATGTAATCATTCTCGAACCACAACCTAAAACAACCACAAAGGGTAAAGAAATAGATTCCATTGATATGGATAGTTTAGAAAGATTGATTCAATGTTTAACAAATGAAATCATAGACATAAAAAGGAATTTTGAAGAAGGTACTTCAACATGATGTCCATATAGACACTTTTTTCAGAAGACCTATACCTCTAAAGTTTATTGAACCCCCACTTGCAAATTTGAATATTGATCTAGAGGGGGTAAGTATGGAAAATTTATGTAATTATCATCAAGCTAACCATTCAGAAAAAAACTTGTTGACAATGTATAAATGACATGAACTTAGTGCTAGTATATTTTTGGATGAAGGCATTAAAATAAAAGAACCTAGTGAACCCATATAGGGAGAAATAGAATAAAGTTGAGGAACAAACTACTGAAATGGCCATGGTTCTCTAGGACATGTTTCCTAGATTTAATCTAGCTGAAGAAGAAGAACTACATGTTCAAAGTGACTACAACCTTAGAAGTAAGGGACTTGTCTAGCGAAATTTCCATAAAACCCCCAAAGTGTAAATAACACAAAGAATTGGATTGTATCACTTGTTGCCATAACTTCTTCTATATTATGATCCAACGCCTTAAAAAATTGTAAAAGTCAATGATTACAATCCACTTCGAGGGGGAAACAACCTTTTACAATATATCCAATTCATAATACAATATGAAATGAGATAATGTGATTATAAGACTAAGTCTCCTTATTATATATATAGGAGACAAAGGGTATAATTGTAATGAAAGCGTGCAATGAAGTCTCCTTGTTATATATAGGAGACAAAGGGTACAATTGTAATGAAAGGGTGCAATGACGGGTTCTAGCTGACATACAAATATAACACTAGAATTGTAATAATTCAATATCTAGGGCTTAATAAGGGGTTTTTATACATAACTTGGGGCTTTGTCTAGGGCTTGACATTCCCATTCCCTTCAAACAAGTGTTGTCCTCGACACTTGACAACCGCAACTGTGTCTGCATGAAGAAATCATCTTCCCATGTCGACTCTTCCATTGGCAGGTTCTTCCATTTGATGGGTTACTTAATAATTACTCGATTTTGCAACTTCTTAATCCATGTTTCAAGGATTGTTTCTAGTTTTAGTATGATTTTCCCTTCTCCATTATTTTCTGATAAAATAGTTTGCATTAGAATCTTGTCATTGATTATCTTCTTTAAGCAAGAAACATGGAAGACTAGATTTACACTTCTTGGTCGCAGATGAATAACATGGTCATGATCTTAAGCAAGTGGAAGACCCTTAGGAGTCTCTCTAAATACCTTGGAATGATTTTTGATAACTTTTTGGAGATCCATTGAAGTAGAGGCTATAGATGTTTGAACATCTAGTGAGCACAATTGTGCAATTACACCATCATGTCCTTTTTTGAGTAATTTTGTCATGTTGTTAGAGCTTATAAATTTATAGGGTTTCCCTTGGATACCTCTAAGCTCAATTTCCTTACCTTCTGAGGAAAATATCATGAAAATATCTTGAAAATTAAGGGCCATTGTTCCCAATGATTGTAACCATTTGACTCCTAATACAACATCATCGCCACCCATTTTGATGGAAATCATGGGGCTATCCAATAAATACTCCCCCATATTGAGATTAATACTACGACACTTCCCATAACAATTGATGGTACCTCCATCTGCTATCATTACTTGAAACCATGGTGGTGGATATACAACACAATTGAGATCTTTTGCTAATTTGTAATTGATGAAGTTATGGGTACTACTAGAATCAATAACCACTGTTACCTTTTTATTTTTAATGTATCCTTGTATCTTGATGGTTTGTGGAGAATTGATTCTGACGAATGCATGCAAGATATTGTTGGAGCAATCTCTTCTATATATGGATAGTGAGATCGTTCCAATTCTTGATCTTCTTCCTCTTCATTGTCTATGTAGAATACTTTATTCTCACTGCATTTATGCACCTTACTGTACTTGTTGTCACAATCTAAACATGGTCCCTGAGCTCTTCTTTCATCCATTTATTGAGGTTTCAACCTTGTCGATTGAGGTATGCTTGTGTTATGAACCCCACAACAATCTATGCTTCATATGTGTGCTCCAATGGTAGACTTGTGCGTAAACTTATTCTTGGATTGAATATGACGAGCAAATTGCATAGATTCCATAATATTTGAAGGATATCTTAAGAAAAGATCACGTTTGATGTCTTCTTTTAGTCCACCCATGTGTTGAGCACTCAACACACCCTAAAAATTCTTATCAATTTTTTTACTTTTTGGGTACCACTTGATCTTCTGCATTGTTTGATTCGATTTCATTTTGGGAAATGTTTTGTCTTTGCTTATTTTCATGACTCTCATCACCTATTCAAGTTTGTTTGAACTTATGAAACCCCATGACTAAAATACCTTAACACCTGAATTAAGAATCGACTACCAAACACTGCACCCAACGCGCTCAGGTTCGGTGTCGAAAATAATTCAAGTAAGAAAAGGAACCACTCGAAAAACCACAGTTTTCGAGCGTTGATCTTCATCGGCATCGATAGAAAGCAGTTTTGGTTTACGTAAGTTTTTTCGCATAAAGGTTCGAGAGATAGTTGATCCCCTTCGGCATCGATAAAATACGAGGAGAACAGATGTTAACGAAGGACGAAAAGAAATCACCGATAACTGATGCCCGACACACTTTATCGAAATAAGGTAAAATCCAGAAGGATCATAACAAACACTTTTTACTACGATAAAGTTATCCCCGATCGCCGATCCCCGATGCAGTTTCAGCATCAGGAATTTTTCGAGGGAGCCGATCCGAGAGAACTTTGGTAGGTTATCGTCGGTCACCGATTCTTGACACTTTTTGGGCATCGACAAGCTAAGGTTTATTTTAGAATGAATAATTTAAGGAAAGTCTCGACTTCGATTAATACGAATGAATTAAGTCACTAGTCTTGAACGCGATGTATCTTTACTGGGTAAGAGAGTCATACGGTCTAGTTGTATCCCGAGTCATTTTTGGTTCCCTAGGTCCTAGTCACACCTCTGAGGCAGCTTCGCCACGTGAACACTGTATGGTAAGATCATTTGGCGCCGAAGCTTTGCAGGAGGAGATCAACAAAAACGTTCATAACATAATCCTGACCCCCATTCCATCCACTGAAAAAGCGACATGATGGGACATTTTTAGCATTAGATACGATCAGATTTTTGGCATTTAAGGAGCTAATTAATACCCAATCATGCATTAGTTTCTACCTCGTGCGCCAATCAAAACAACATTTTTGAAATCACCGATAGACCACATCACCACCCACGCCTCCGCCGTCAACCCACGATGAATTTAAGTTCTAAAGATTTAGCGGCAGATTTATTGAAAATTCACTCATAACCTGAATTGAATGGTTGATGTGACACGATAAGATCTTTCCTGTTCAAAATATTTTGAACCATTGTGAACAAATTCATTCTTCACGCAAGAGAATTCCAGAGCGTTCGAAGGAGAAAAATGAGCAACTTGAAGGCTCTATCGACCCTGTGATTATAAAAAAACAAAGTTTTAACAAGCTTCAGAGGTATGTATCCAAGTCTGTCAATTCGCTGGCTATAATTTATATGTGTTTGTCCGGTTTTTTTCATAGTCTCTAAAACTCTACTTAAGTTGTAGGAACAATGCCGTCGAGAAACCCAACCACCAGACGCTCACTGAGAGCACCAAAGCTAAAAGAACCAGAAATAGGCGAAGGTTCTTCTAAGGTCAAGACAACAACAAAGAAAGTTTTCATCCAGCCTCTGGCCTTTGGTGATACATAGGCAAGCACCAGATCTAAGGTAGTCCTCCCACAGTGGGAGGATCTCTTCAACAGGATTAACAAAGAATAATACTCAGAGTATATCCCACACAACAACCTAGACGTAAGGGCGCTCGATGACCAGGTGCTCCCCAACATCCGACCGTCATATTTACACATGGTGGCAAGCAAAACCACGGTTTTCCCTTGCATAGAGGTCTTGAAGTGGCTCATCGACCACACGAACGAGCATACATGTTTGATTAATGATGAGAATGGCGGGTGCGTCAGAGTCTTCCTCCCGACAGAGGTCTCGAAATACTACAAGCTTAAGGACCCGGAGGAGGGGCTCAACACGAAGTTCGTGGTGAATTTCTATGAACTCCATGACACCAGCCAATTGATGGCCTCATGGTGGAGGGAAGATAAGAAATTCACCAATCGGAGCAATGGATGGTATGAGACAATTAACCTGAGAGAGCCATACATATATTTGATGGCTCTCATCTGCCGGCTATACGGAGAGAAGGATTGCTCCAAGTTTTCGAAAGCTTGGATTCCTTTGGCATACACAGTTGCAATCGCCGGGTGCAGCTTCAACTGGGGAGCACTAATCTCCAAACAACTAAGCATTTGTGTGCAACAGGCTCAGACACCGAAGGAAGGAGAGGCACCAACTTTCTACATGGCTTCATACCTGCTCGATGTCATGTGCGCTAGAAACATCTTCGCCGACATGAATATGAGCTGGCATGTTGCAGAGCTCCCGATCCATGTGTACTTCAGTGTGTTATGGGAAAACAAGTATAAGAAATCTTACTCCCTCATCTACGATGAATTCATCGCCCGTATTTATTGTATTGTTTTAAAGAAGGAATGCCCAAGGCTATTGGTGATAGCCAAGAAAATGATATTGGAAGCCTTTTGGACCACCAAAAGTTTTAATTACTCAACAACTAAGTGAGGGTAAGTCTCCCTCACCTTTCTGATCTCGATCCACTTTTCTTTTCTTGGTTTTACCCCATTAAGACAAACTCAAAGATATTCCACATTACCTTGTTGTGAAGTCCTGATTCTTCTGTCAAGAATAACATCTTCCTGTAGCTTGTCTAAATACTATGGAGCAAAATCATTGACTGTCAGAACCCGAATATTTTCATCTTCATCTATAATCATAAGAGGATCATAAAGTTTCAAATTCTCAACATTTACCACTGAATACATTTGCATGTAGGATGGTAGATCTAAATGAAAGGCATTAGTACCAATCTTCTCTAAGATCTTGAATGGACCATATTGGATTGGCCTGAGATTTTTAACTTCACCCTTCATTCTGTCCTCGTTGATATGTATCCATAGTTGATCACCGACTTGAAACTGATGATCAACACAATGGTTATCATGCCTAGCCTTATATTTGGCTTGGATATTCTCCAATTGTTCCTGCACTACTTGATGTACCTGTTGGATCCTCTAAATGAACCTTTCAACTTTATCTGTATCATCCTGTCCATTCTCTTTACTTGCTTCTCCAAACACAAACTCCATAGGTGATTTAGGAAAGTACCCCAAACATACTTCAAAAAGAGTTCTTTAAGTAGAAGAATGCATGGCATGGTTATAAGCATGTTGTACATAGGGAAACTGTTCATCCCATAACTTAGGATGCTTGTTGCAGTATCCTCGAAGTAGATGTACCATTGTTCTGTTTACCACCTCCGTCTGTCCATCTGTCTGCAAATGAAATTTTGTGCTCTTCTTTAACTTAGTGTCCATCAACTCCCATAAATGAGACCAAAAATTCCCCAAAAAGCGAGAGTGTCGAATTGATATAATAGATGTAGGCATCCCAAAATGAACCCAAACATTAGTAAAGAACATTTGTGTTGTTTGTTCAGCTGTGACCTGTTTCTTGCATGGCATTAAATTACAAATCTTATTGAATCTATCCACAACGACATATAAGTAATCATGACCTATCATGGACATTGGCAAACCCCCCACAAAATCTATGGAAATAATTTCCCATGGCTGATAAGGTACTAGAAGTGGCGTATATAATCCCAACTTTCTGTTGCTAGGTTTGCTTGTGGCACACATAACACACCCTTTTACATACTTGGAAACTGTCTCATTCATTCGAGGCCATTAACAATATCTTTGTAACTGTGCTACTACCTTACCAACCCCAAAATGACCAGAAATGAGAGATGTATGAGCTTCTCTAATCACATTTACTCTTTCATCTTTGGGTATACAAATTTTTCCAAGATGGTATAGCAAATTGTCATGCACATGATAGTCTAACTGCTAATTGCCATGAATTAAATCCATATAGACATTTTTAAAATCATCATCCCTTGTATATTGTTCAACATAACTTTCATGATCTAAGGGATTATACCTTAGTATTGTAGATGCATTGATCATTGGTCTTGACAACTTATCTATAACCTTGTTATGAATACATTTCTTATACTTGATTACCAAATGAAACTACTGTAAGAAACCTATCCACCTTAAATGTCGTGACAGTTGTAGCTTGGTTTGTGATTGCAAATATTGTAATGGCTGATGATTTGTATGAATTATTGTCTCCTTTCCCATTAATTAATGCTTTCATTTCTTCACACTTTGTACCAACACATACAATTCCTTATCATATGTTGGATAGTTAATTACGACTCGATTGAAAGTTTCAGAATGATAACATATAGGTTTACTTCGTTCCATCAAGGATTCTCTCATGGCATATCTACTTGCATCAATTTGAATCTCAAATGGATGCTGTAGATCTAGCAGAGCCAAAAATGGTGCAGTGTTTATCTTTTCCTTCAATGTCTCGAAGGATTTTTGTTGCTTTCCTCCCCATTGAAAGACTTGTTTTACACTTGTTAATGCATGCAAAGGAGCTGCTATGAAAGAGAAATTAGCAATGAATTTCCTCCAGTATTGTACTACTCCTAAGAAGCTCCCGACTTTTGTGGTAGTGGTTGGCTTAGGCCATTTCACAATAACTTCTACTTTTGCAAGATCTATCTTTAGCTGGCCATGCCCTACAATGTAACCCAAATATACTAGACAAGTTTTTCCAAATTCATATTTAGACATCTTGCTATACAACTTCTCCTTCTTCAAGAGTTCAAATACTGTCTTGACATGCATTAGATGATCTTCCCATCTTCGACTAAAGATCAAAATATCATCTAAGTAGACAATGACAAAGTCATCTATGTAAGGCCTGAACACATCTTTCATTAACCTCATAAATGTTGCAGGGGCATTTCATAAGCCAAATGGCATAACTAACCATTCAAAAAACCACTACTTTGTCTTGAAAGCAGTTTTCCATATATCACTTTCTACAATTCTGATCTGATGGCAACCACTTCTCAAGTCTATCTTTGTGAAATAAACAACACTCTTTAATTGATCCAATAAATCATCAATTATAGGAAGAGGATATATATTCTTTACTGTATTCCTGTTCAGTGCTCGAAAGTCAATACACATCCTCCACGTGCCATCTTTCTTTGGAACTAATACAATAAGAGATCCACACAGAGAGGAACTTGGCCTTATGATTCCTTGTTGAGAAACTCCTGAACTTGCTTCTTTATCTCTGCATTTTCTTGTACTGATGATCTATACATACCAATGTTAGGAAGAGGATTAGCTTGCTGCAAATAGATTTCATGTTCAACCTCCGTCGTAGGAGGCAACCCTGTAGGTTCCTGAAATAACTCATCATAATTATATATGATTTTGACCAACTCATGTTTATGGTCTGGATCACAACCTGATAAAGCATATGGTATATCTTCTTCTTTTTGTTTCACTATCATGAGAACAAAATATTTACTGGCATTCACGAGTCTCTTCATTTGTCCTGTGCTCACTAAAGAAACATTAGTTTTGATACGATGAGTTTTGACAATAAATTCAATCCCATCCTTGAAAATGTGGTATTTATTCTCCTCATGATAAAATATAGCTTTTCTGTCAAATAGATATGGACTACCCAAGGAAATGTCACAAATGTCAAAAGGCACAATATTTAACTCAACCTCACCAAAGAACTTAGCTGTAATTGCAAATCTAATCTTACACTACTTTGTGACCTGCAACTTAACATCTTCACACACCCAACCTAATGGATATGGGTTTTTTATGAGGTGTCGTCTTCAAACCCAACTTCTTAACAGTTCCTTCAGATATTAAGTTAACTTGAGATCCACTGTCAAACAAAGTGGGTATCTTTGTATCCATGACTACAACCTTGACATGAAAAATCTCACTTCTTTTCTTTTGATGAATGACACTTTCCGATTCACCAGGTTGAACTAAAGAAATTAGTGGTAGATATGCCTTTGCTTCCCATTGCCATGATCTTAGATTCATCTCCTGAATATGATCCCAGATCCTGTCGAACTGATGCATTAGTCTCATGCTTCCCTTTATCCTGGAACTTCTTTGGTCATAGTTTTGGATGCAACTTCCAACACTGTGCTTCCTCATGCCCCTTTATCTTATAGTGGGAACATGTAGGTTTTCCTTCAACTTTCTTTACAATAGCTGACTTCGTACTCTTCCATTTTCCTTTCGGTTTCTTTTCAAATCTGTGTGGCTTCTTATCTTCAATCACATGCTTCCCTTTACTAGCCTCCAGATGAGTATCTTGTACTGATACTTCATCAATGTTAGTAGGGTTAAACATCAAAATAGTGTGTCAAATATATGAGTGCATTCCACCAATATACTTTAGAAGAGTGTCGCGAGTATATAACATAATTCCTAAAGATAATGATTTCTTTTTAAATTCCTACATATATACTTGAATAGTTTTCCCCTTGCCTTGTTAGGGATGTTTCCATTCCATAATTGTAGTTTGCACATAAGCCAATGGATAAAATTGTTTTCTAATTGCATTAGTAAATTCATCCCAAGAAGAAATTACTGTACCTTGTTGAACGAGATCAACTTGTGTCTTACTCTCCCACCATATCAAGGCTGTATTGCCGAGACGAAGAGTAGCCAATTGTATCTTTGTAGTGTCGTCCATGATCTTTTGTACCCTACAATATACCTCTATCTGCTTGATCCAATTGTCCAACTTTTCGACATTCAATTCTCTATCATAAATTGGCAATTCGAACTTGACATCTAATTTCAATAAAGGCAAATTAGGAGTATGAGAACAATAAGACTTCTTAGAGGGCATCTTCTTATGTGAAGAATGTTCACTTGCTCCATTGGCAGATTATGACGAGGATGATGGTGAAGAGGTTTCTGAATCCCCCCCCACCTTCACCTCCTCCTTTAGCTTTTACCGAAGATTCTTCGTCACCAGACTTGTGAATTCTTCGATATAAATCATCTATTATTTCCCTCATTGAGCAAAGTGTAGCCATAACTTCCTCAGTTCTCATGGGAGGATATTCTCCTTCCTTTCTTTCAAAAGCCATCTTTTTCTTTTGAAATCTCCTTTGAATCTCTGATTTATAACTTGCAAGCTTTCCTTTACCAAGCTTGAATCTGGATCTTGTAAGCATTCACTTGCAACCACTTGTCAAAACTGGTTCTGATACAAACTTGATTCGAAAAATCCTTAGATGTTAATTGGTATTTAATTCACATAAACATCTAACTTGATTTCGAAATAATAATGATCATTTGACTAATTGCAAAATACATGTGAAATTACTTATCTATCCAAATTTACTATAATGACAAATAACTTGCAAATAACTGAGTGAAAAGTAACAACAATAATATGCAAGATACACAAGTTTGTAAATAGAGTTCACCCAATTTGGGCTACATCTTCGAGTCTGCTTCCAATAGAGACCTCTTTATTAATGCTCAATTGCTTGTGTTTTACAATGACCTTTTTACACATTTCTCAAACTCAGAAACATAGTGCACCATCGAATTCCTTGTGAAATTTTGAGAAAAATGAGTATAAAGTTCATATATTTTAGTCAATGAACCTCTTGGCACACATTACGATGCAATCCCAAGGTATTTATACCTCTGGAATGAACCCTGGGATCCAATCCATACTCTGAAATCATGTGTCCTTGCCTCGGTCCACGCACCCATTAAATAGGAGGTCGGGCTAAACCACCACCCGAACTTCATGGAAAATATTAAATATAATGTCGTTGGTATGCCTTAACAGGAGGTGCCTTTGGCGCAACGGTTAAGGCATTTGGACATGTGGGAGGAGGTCATGGGTTCCAACCTGTGGACCTCTCCTCCTTTTGTGCTACATTTGAACCATATATTATAAATAGTATGGTGTTTGTTAATATATATATATATATATATATATATATATATGCATTGGCATATAACTCATGGCATATAGTTCAACGACCCCTACGAACTTTGTCATAGGTTATGGCTGCATTGCTAATCATGTGATCATATATACTATGGGTTGAGGGCTAGGCCCTTGGCCCCTTTTTTTCCGCTGAATAAACCCTTACCAAACTTAAATAAAGGTTTAACCATATATGGTTGAGAACCAAATGAGTGGTGTATTAGTGAGGTCGCTGGGTTATTGTGGAAGAGACCTGGGTTCGATCCTCTGGGCTCTCATCCAAATTTTAAATAACCTTATCCATAAAGGGCCAATGGGAGGCTGCCATATGGTAGCCTCTCATTGGTCCATCATCGCCATATGTCAACTGATAATTGGCCCACCTATGTTGTCTCGAAGCCATGTCACCTTGCTAGTCAGACGTATGGTATGCCATGTGGCGCTCCATGGTGTTACCACATCATCCCCGTACGTATGTACGGTTGTGCCATGTGTCACCCTTGTAGTGATGACATGTGTCACCTTTGACCCTTTTGACTCTGACTTTTTGCCATGTTTACTTGAACTTTGACCGACCATATCTTTGCATACAAACTTCGCTTGAGGTGATTTTTGCGTTGTTGGAAAGCTATCATCGAGCTCTACACAATAAATTCATTTTCGAGAACATTTGAGACGATCAAATTTTGAACATTTTTGAATTCTTCTGGATCTTTGCGTTCTGGATCTTCCCAGACCTCTGTGAGCATTCCAAATCCTCCTAGATTAAGGGGGGAGACAAATAAATATGTAGAGCTATTGGCTTTAAAACTAGTAAATAAGTTGGTTGCAAACGCTGGCGTTACACAATTTTAAACGTTTGGTGACTCTTTAATGGTAGTCAACTAGATGGCTAGTTGTTTCATAATGGGTAACATGATAATATATTTGATCATAGAACATATGAAGAGAATGAAGAAATTATTCACAAATATATTATACCACCATGTTATAGAGAGCTCAACTTAGTGGAGGATTTCTTTATAGAGAAATGCATATGGAAACCACAAATATATTATACCACCATGTTATAGAGAGCTCAACTTAGTGGAGGATTTCTTTATAGAGAAATGCATATGGAAACCAATGCATGTTTACTAATGGACTTTAAGGATGATAGTAAATGGAACATAAGTCAAGCTCAAATATTAATGGATAGGAGGCTTCTCAAATTACCGATAGTTAGTTTTTGTTTTACATATTGAATAGTTTCATAGTTTATATGGTGAAAATACTTCGGTCTTGAATTGATATCACAAATGAGGGAGTTATCAAGTGAAAGCATGTGCTTTTTTGGTGGATGATTCAAAAATCTTCTTTTAACTGATAAATGCTCAATTACGTATATGCAGACGATTTGTGTACTTTTTAAAATGAAGAGTGCTTATATGTCTCAAAATTATGACAAAGTAGTTAGGAAGGATTTCATGTGCCTTCGAGATAGTTTGTTTTAAATGTCGTGTAAGTATATATAAAATGTACACCTTTTATATCTAAAAAAGCTATTTATTTATTTTAAATTTTCTCTCAAATTGTAAAGAGTATTTGCTTATTCACTTTGTCAACTTTTTTAAATTTCTAGTCCCTCAATTTTGTAAATAGTTTTATTGTTGTTATGAAGAGATGAATATTTTGATCAACATCTTATTTATAATTAATTTCATATATATATATATATATATATGTGTGTGTATATATATGTGTGTGTGGGGGGTTGTCATCTTTTTAAAAAAGGTAATTTGAATGGCATTATACGAACACGCGATTTTTATAAATAATATTATAAATCATTAAAATGTTTCAAATAATTATAAATAATATTAGAAACAATTAAAATGTTTGAAATAAAAGTTTGTAACATTGTATGTAAAGTATTCTAGATAAGAATGTGATTGTTTAATAATGAATTGTTAGTGTTGTGTTGGTAGAATTGTTATGCGACAATAAATTAGTGAGATTTTTTCATTAATGGTCTAGGTTTGATAACTAGTGGATGGTGCCTTTCACATCTTGGTTTGACGTCTTCAAATTGACATGTTGTTGAGTCACTGAAATACCATCTTTTCACATCCTTTTCTTTCATTTTTAATTCTTTATCGCTTACCTGTAACTCTGTTTGATTCCATTTTAATGTTTATATGTGGGATTAGACTCAATATTTTCCAATGCATTTATTTTAGTATTTTAAGTGAATTTGTGACTAGATATTAGAAAAATAACATACTTCCACTTACCTTTGAACATTGGGTTAGTTTGTTGATGATTACAAGAACATTTGGAATTTACAATAATGCAAATTTTTATCACTTAGCTCCAAATTCGAATTTCCTCTTCAACCATTGAATATTTAATGACGATTTGGGATGATCGTTCAAATCTCTTGGATATGGAAAGAATCTTGGAGCTTTTGATGAGATTATTTGTGAAGATCTTGGAGATATTATGAGCTAATTTCTAGTTGTTGATTTTTAACAAATGGTTATAACCACATGATAAACTTGTGGATCTAGGAGAAATTTGTGGATATGAATTTGTTATTTGTTATTTTAGTTTCTAAGCAAATTCATGTATAAAAGAGAGTGCCTTCTCTATTCTATGGGAGAACTCTTGGAGCTTATGTCCAAGTTATGATGGAATACATCATATTTTATGAGATTTGGTTTTATTATAGATTGCAGTTTTATTATTTATGTAGTTTGTAATAAGATTAGTTTAATTGTGTTGTAGATATAGAGCCCCAATATGTAGAGTATGGGCCTGCTCCGGAAGGATGGAGAGATGATTAGTGTAGATCGTCTTTTATTTTCTGCAAGTGTGTTTCTTTTTATTAAAGTTTGATAACAACGAGAGCAATATTTCATGGAGATCATGCAAGGAGACAACCTTATGACAGTAAGGTCCCTATCCAATAACATGATCGGTGCCAAGTACATGATCATTTCCATGAATGATTAAGATGATTTTGATTTGCAAGTGTGTTGTGTTTCTTTTACTGCAATGTTATTTAGTTTTTATCCCAACTTGTTGACAATGGAATGATGATTTATGGAAAGATGGAAACTTCAATATCATGCAAAGAGATAACTTGGTGACAACATGGTCCCAATAGCATAATCAGTGCCCAAGTACATGATCATCACTAAGTGTTGTTGAATTAGCTTTTGATTTCATGCAAGAATGTTTCATTTCCACAAGTTGATTTCAATTACCTTTTATCCATTCATTGAATTATATTCCAAAATATGCCAAACAAAGTATTGTTGTATAAAGGTTTAGATCTCGAAGATTGAACATTTAATTATAACTTGATTTATAACACTTGTGGATATAGTAGGGAATAATGTAATGATGGATTTATCTTCTATGCAATTGATTTCATAAAGTAGAATAAACATTAATCATTTATACTCCAAATAATCCAATTTTGCACATACTATGTTTTCATTTCACAAGTTTACGTACTTCGGATTCATAATTAAATGTAATAGGATTTAGACATATAAATTGTGTAATGTTCCCAACCAAATCTGATGTAAAAATAAGATCTACATGGTTGAGGAATTTCGTCAAACACTTGGCATACAAGCTCCCAACTCCCTTGAAATCACTTCAATACTTGTTGTCCCAATTAACTCAAGTTTAAGGGATGAATTTTATGTCAAACACATCACATGCAACACCTAAAACCCTTCCCAATGAGTGGTTGTTCTGAATTTGTGTTCACTGTTATGTTTATTTGTAGTTGGATGGTTGAAGTGTTTTGTCAAACACTTTGTGTGCAATGGTTGTAGCATTCATTAAGTGTATTTTTCTGATGTATTTTTACCCATATTTCTTCATGTAATATATGAGGAAAACACATGCAATGATAACCAAATAAATCAGAAACTAATAGCTATTAAACATCATAAGATAGTACCTCAAATCCTTGCTTTATTTAATATGCACTTGGCTATCCAACACATAATAATTTCCAGATCTGATATAAGTAATACAACAACCACTTTATTGGCCTATAATGGCTCCAAAAAGCAAGGAAATAGTGTCAATGATCCACCTTTTCGATCCCCTAATGATGGCTTCCCAAAAGAGATGTTATATCATGCAAAATCCACAAATTCCATACCTAGAAATGTGCCCTCCTTGTTGCTTACGCCTTGCTGAAATATGCATAATAAATCTGATGTAAAATCTTCGTGAAATGGATGCAACTTGTAGTTCTGATGATGTCTAACTCATATGTGACAATTCCCTGGCTATAGATGACAAATATGTTAACAAATCATTGGATCTCAAATCCCCAATACGCCCTCCTTCATGAAATTCACCCATCTATGAAAATAAATAAATATGGAGAGAAAAATCTTCCAAGACTGATGAGAAAGGGCGCTTTGGTGATGACAAAGATATTTGAAGTGAGATCTCCTTTAGATATGATGTTCTCAGTCCCCAAATAGCTCTTCTTCCCTAGCCAATGCGCCCCTGTTCTACAAAGAAAATTCCAAATTGTGTTGGCATATTTACAGACAAAAGGCATAGTATGCTTGTTTTTCATTGATGGCAAGATCAACACGATGAGAGTATACTTGTTTGCCAATGATAGCAAGATCAACAGCACAACGATGATGGCATGGCAAGAACATAAGTGTAATCTCAGGAGGAGGAGCAACAGTGATCGTTGGATCACCCATCCCGAATTCCTGATGGCCGATAGATCTGAATTCAGACAGGAAGAGCGCACAGAAGAGGAGAACAACAATCAGACGTTGGATTTGAGCACTGAGGACCAACAGTCGTCGGATCCTATAAAACTGCGAAGAAGATAAGGCTGAGTACTATCCTCTAACTTTGCAATATGCGAGGTCGCAAAACAATCCTGGCTGTTGGAGCCAGAGGACACATGGTGAGTGATTGGAATTTCGCTGACTTGCACATTGGAGGAGTCAAAGGAGCATGGTGTGGAAACTCATGATACGTGAAGTCGCGAAACAATCTTGGCCATCGGAGCTAGAGGACACGTGGTGAGCGATTGGACTTTCGCTGACTGAAGGGTCAAAGGAAGGAGGTGCTCTAACCTCTAAACTCGCGAAACGTGAAATCGCGACATGATTTGAGTCGTCGGATCGAGGGGAGATTTGGATCGTTGATTGTCCAGAGAGACGAGACGTGAAGTCGTAAAACACAAAATCACGATTTGATCACAGTCGTCGATCAAAGGGAGAGCGTGGATCGTTGATCTGGCACGACAAAGAATGAAGTCTGAGTTTTCAAAGAAGAGATCTGGATTGTTAAATCACCAAGGATCGTGGGACGTTGATCTGGAGTATTTCAAAGTTTCACAAGTTGGGAGTTACGAGGCAACTCGCAGCAGGAAATCACGAAACGTGAAATCACGACATGATCACAACTGTCCATCAAAGGGAGAGATCTGAACCGTTGATCCAATATGGCGTATTTAAGATATCGTGACTTGGGAGAGTCGAGACACCTCAGACCAAGATCCCCGAAGTCGTGAGTGCGAAGCGCCTTCTAGATAAGCGCTTAGTCACAACTGGTGGTCATATGAGAGGAAGGAGCTAGCCTATTTAAGCTCCATTTCAGAGATCGCAACAAGGGAGAGTCGAGATGTCTCATCACAAGATTTTTGAAACATGAAATCGGGAAATCACTTTCTGTTTAGCGTTCAGTCACATCCAGTGGTCATATAGGATAAACACGAGTCCCTATGGGTGTAATCCAATGGTGTTGGTTAATTGGGAATTTGATCGAAGGGCTACTGTTTCACCTCACGTTTAATTGTTTAGTTATGATTCAGTTATTAGAACTGAATCATAGTTCTTGGATGTTTGGCGATTCAGTTGCTGAGGCGTTTTCCTTGGAGATTCGAGGTGTAACTTAATCGGTGGGAGAGCATAAAAGAGATATTTAGTGACTGTGTGAGGTTGGTTGTTCTCACTGGAAAAATGAGTTGAACTGGGAGAAAGGAAAATCACAGTCTGCACAGTGTGAGATCAAACTTAGAGATGAGAAACATAAGCTGAACAGAACATAAAATGTGAAGAGAGAAAAATGAACACATACCAAAGAGCTTGAGAGGAACATAGAAAGAACAGATAGAAAGAGACAACAAGTCAAGCCAAGTATGAACAAAGCAGAAGAATAATGAAACATAGAAGAATTGCAGAACATAGAAGAAGTGGTAAGAATTGATATACCTGTATTGTTGGTTATTCAATCATTTATTTATAATAAGGGAGGTAGGGTGGTGCTAGGGAGGACTTTAGTCCTTTGTTATTCAAGTTGGTGCTTGAATACTGGAAGTTGAAGCTTCCATCTAGTTGTGGCTAGAAAACAGGGTGGCAGGGTGGTGCTTGGGAAAACACAAACTTTTATGTATGCAAGTTGGTGCTTGTATAAGTGGAAGTAGGTGCTTCCATCTAGTTGGTGCTAAAACACTCAGAGAGTTGGTGCTAGAGAAATCAGAGGGTTGGTGCTCTCAGCAAGTTGAAGCTTATGAAACATAGGTAGTAGCCTCACATTGAGTTGGTGCTCAAAGATAGATGATGTATAGAACTTAAAAGACTGCCTATCATTTGAAGAAGAAGAGGTTTTCTCCCTTTATGGGTTTCCTTGTGAAAATCTGTCTCTGTGTATATCTTATGTGTGATTGATGTTCATTATTTATTTTGTTCATATATTGTATTATATTGATGGTCACTTGGAAGAAATTAAAAATTGTTTGAATAGTCATAAATTGTTTAAGCACAGTAACAACTGATTCACCCCCCCCCCTCTCAGTTGTCTTAGTAATTTCAAAAATTGGTATCAGAGCAAGTTCATTTTATTTAAAGGTAGATCTGTAAGCTTAAACATGACAAGTCGTGAACCATAATCGTTATGAGCATAACAATCGTTATGATCTGTTATTCAGTGAACCAGAATGTTACACCTGCCATAATTATGGACATAAAGCTGCAAACTGTTGCTTAAGGAACTATAAGCCAGATTTGAATCCTGCTGCTGAAAATTTCAAGGTTTGGAAGAAGAAAGAAGATGACCAGTGTGGACTAGTGTTATCAGCCCTAAGACAAAAGAATCCCTGGTATATTGTTAGTGGATGTTCCAAACATATGACTGGAGACAAAAGTAAGTTTCTAACTCTAAGTGAAAGCAAATCAGGGACTGTAACTTTTGGAAACGATGCACTAGGAAAAATAAAAGGTAAAGGAATGGTAAGTCTGAGTAATGGCAAAGGAAAAGCTCAAGATTTGTTGTTTGTAGATGGTCTGAAACATAATCTGCTTAGTGTCAGTCAAGTATGTGACTGAGGATATGAAGTTGTCTTTACTACTAAATATTGTAAAATAAAGTTTGTGAATTCGGGACAGTTGGTTGCAAAAGGGATAAGAACAGAAAACAATGTCTATGTGTTAAGAGAAGAAAAATAAGAATGCCACTTAAGAAAGTATGCTGAAAGTTGGCTATGACATAAGAGACTTGGACATCTAAATTTTGATCATTTAATTAAGCTTAGAAACAATGGGACAGTAAAAGATCTTCCAAAGATATCAAATCCATATGATTCTGTTTGTAAACCTTGCCAGATAGGAAAGCTTATTCGGACACAGTTCAAATCTAAAAACTTTACTTCAATGTTAAACCCTAATATTGTCTCATTACCCCTTAATAGGGGCATATTATATTAGTAATTTTATTTTATTTATGTCGGCTTTAGGCCATTAGTTCTAATTATACCTCCTAATCTCCTATATATACCAAGGAGACGTTTTCATTTTGAATTATCTTGTACTTGAACATTTAAGTGGGGTAAAAGGAGGTTGCCCCCTCAAAGAGGATTATTATCTAAAATTATCTCTTTTTCAAGGCATTGAGTACCTTTTCTGAGGTTTTTCTATGCTATATTGATATTTGGTTCTTAACATATGGTATCAGAGCTCAAGGTCTTGGGGTTTCGCTGCTACATCTGAGACACGTTGGCATTTTCGCTATAACTTTTTTTCTACAACGTTTCAGAAGGAATGACTTTGAGAATATTTAGTAGACAGATCAAGGTACGTTGGGTTCAAATTTCAGCTCTTGAGGCCTTATACTTTCAAAGATACAACCTGTACAAGATAGGGTTCTGGAATCATCCTGAAATGAGTCATTGCAGAATTTTTGCTATAAAACTTTTTCTGTAACGTTTCAGACCCTGAAATCTGGAGGCTATTCACAGAAATTAGTAAGGTATCTGTGGTAAAAAGTTCAACTTCTCGATCATCTTAAATTTGTAGATACACCCTGTGTAAGATAGGGTATCTGACTAGTCCTATTGACTAGTCTCAAGAAGGTGTTCCAGGTAAAACAATCATAACTTCTTCCTAGAGTATACAAATTGAATGGGACTGGTTTCATTGGATCGTGGATAGTCTGCAGTATTTTTGGTCCGAGTTTCAGAATTTGATATCAATTATTTTTTGCGGGGCACGCTATACAAGTGAGATCTCCTGGAAAGTCCAAAAATCGGCAAGCTGTGGGGAAGTTACCGTAAATTCCACCTGGCACATCCAATTTTGATCTGACCTATGGCATTGCAGAGAAGAAATATCAGAGAACTACATAAAATAAAGTTTCATACCCAGAAGAGCCGAAACTTGGGAGATACAACAGAAGAAATATTTTCTAGCAGAACCACCTCAAAATCAAGGTTCAAAAGTGATACTTGGCTAACATGCCACCCAAAAAGGGAAATTCTACACCAAATAAGCCTCTAGAAAATCCTACTTGGACTCTTGATGAAGGTGAAGAAATGCGTAGGGACATAAATGAT
>ML780272.1:395062-406744 GCA_009831015.1 Picea engelmannii
AATCAGTGGAAGATCACATCGAGAATCAACAACAAGTTCTCCAAATATTAAAGGACAACCTGAGCATGGAACAAAATCGCATCAAACAACAAGCAGATCAACATCGTAGTGAAAGAATATTTGAAGTAGGGGATTGGGTGTTTTTAAGACTACAACCATACAAACAGATGTCCCTCAAGCAAAACAAGAAGGATAATAAATTATCACCAAAGTACTATGGCCCTTATAAGGTGTTGCAAAATATTGGTACTATGGCATACAAATTGGAGTTGCCTGCATCTTCATGAGTACACCTAGTTTTCCATGTTTCATGCCTAAAGAAGGTTATAGGCGACAAGATCCTAGTTCAAACTATATTGCCAGAACTCGACGAGGAAGGAAAAATCATATTGGAGCCTGAAGCCATCACTGACACAAGAATTCACTAGCTGAGGAATAGATCCATTTCAGNCTCTTGGGAAGATGAGTCTTTTATATAGAAGCATCCAGAGTTACTCAAGCGTTGCGGACAACACTTGTCTCAAGGGGAGGGGCATGTTAAGCCCTAATATTGGCTTATTACCCCTTAATTGGGGCATATTATATTAATAATGTTATTTTATTTATGTCAGCTTTAGGCCATTAGTTGTAATTATACCTCCTAGTCTCCTATATTTACCAAGGAGACATTTTCATTTTTAATCATCTCGTACTTGAACATTTAAGTGGGGTAAAAGGAGGTTGCCCCCTCGAAGAGGCTTATTATTTGAAATTATCTATTTTTCAATGCGTTGAATACTTTTTCTGAGGTTTTTCTATGCTATATTGATATTTGGTTCTTAACATTCAACAGAAAAACCTCTCCAGTTAGTACATATGGATTTATGTGGACCATCAAGGAAAGAAGGTACAGGAAAAAAAGGTATTTTATGTTGATTATTGATGATTATTCTAGACTAACATGGGTTGCCTTTTTGAAGGAAAAATCTAAAGCATTTGAAAAATTCAAAGTGTTTAAGGCTCTGATTGAGAATCAAACAGGAAAAAGATTGAAGGCAGTAAGGTATGATAGAGAAGGATAGTTTAGTTCATGGAACTTCAAAGAGTTTTGTGATAAACATGGGATCAAAAGAGAGTACACTATTTCAAGGACTCCACATCAAAATGGAGTAGTTGAGAGGAAGAATAGATCAGTTCAACAGATGGAAAGATCAATGATGAATGAAAGGAATATTGCTCAGACATATTGGGTGGAAGCAATCCATACAACTATTCATATTCTTAGCAAAGCTCATCTAAGGCCACACAGTGACAAGAGTCCTTATGAACTTTGGTTTGGAAATTGAGCACTGATAAGAATAATGATGAAAATATTGGCAAATATGATGACAGGGCTGATGAAGGTATATTCTTAGGTTATGGTACAAACAATAAAGGATACAGATGCTACAATAAGAGGCTGCATAAATTGGTTGATTGTATCGACATAAAAGGTGATGAAGAAATCCCAGTAGGAAATGTAAGCAGTGTTGAACCAAGCGCATAAGATATAGTTGAAGTTGAAGATGAACAAGTCCAAGGATCAGAAAGAGAAGAATCTTAATCAGATGAAGACACAAATACTTAGGCTGACACAGATCAACAGAAATAAACAAAATCACATCTCAGAATTGTTAGAAAGAATCATCCCGAGAATCAGATAATTGGAGATATAAATAAAGGATTTTAGACAAGAAGGAAGTTGATTAAAGACTCAGAACAATCTTAGGTTGATTTTCTATCTATGATTGAACCTAAAAATTTTGATGAAGCCAACAAGCATGATTATTGGATTAGAGCTATGAATGAAGAGCTTGATCAGATTGAGAAGAACAATACTTGGGAGCTTGTTCCTAGACCTGAAGATAAGAATGTAATAAGCTCCAAATGGGTGTTCAAGAATAAAATGAATGAAAAAGGACAAGTTGTTAGAAATAAAGCCATATTAGTCTGTAAAGGGTATGCACAAGTTGAAGGACATGATTTTGATGAAACCTTTGCACCAGTGGAAGGATTGGAAGCCATCAGAATGTTTCTTGCATATTCATGTCATAAGAATTTTAAAGTGTATCAAATGGATGTTAAGTCAACATTTCTTAATGGAGATCTAGAGGAAGAAGTATATATGGAGCAACCTGAAGGATTCTCATTGACAGATAATCCTGACTATGTCTGCAAGCCGAAGACGGCTTTATATGGACTGAAACAAGTACCACGAGCTTGGTATTATAGACTGGAAATTTTTTTGCAAGACAAAGGGTTCAAAAAATGTATTGTTGACAACAATCTCTACATTAAGTCTGAAGGTGATGATTTACTAGTTGTTTTGGTTTATGTAGATGACAATATTTTTGGCTGTACTAATGATTCCTCTATCCAATGGTTTGCTAATTCTATGCAAACATAGTTTGAGATGTCCATGATATGAGAACTACCATATTTTCTTGGTTTACAAGTAAATCAGAGTTCTGCAGGAGTTTTTATCACTCAAGAAAAATATTTGAAAGAGATGTTGAAGAAGTTTCAGATGGAAGATTCTTCCCCTGTTATTACACCTATGGTGGTCGGTTGCAAGATCAATAAAGATGTTATTTCACCTGATGTTGATCAAAGGACATATCGATCAATGATAGGAAGTCTTCTGTACATCACATCATCCCATCCTGATATAATGCAAGTTATTGGAATGGTAGGTCGTTATCAGTCTGCTCCTAAACAAAGTCATTTAGTAGCTGTAACAAGGATATTCAAATACTTGAAGGGCACAATGAATTATGGTCAATGGTATCCTAGAAATCATAATTTTCAGTTAACTTCTTATTCAGATGTTGATTTCGCAAATTGTGTGGATGAGAGAAAGAGCACCAGTGGAGGTGCATTCTTCCTGGGTGACTCGTTAGTAGCATGAATTAGTAAGAAGCAAGGATCTATTTCCTTATCAACTACAGAGGTAGAGTACATTGTTGCTGCTACTTGCTGCACTCAGATTTTATGGATGATACAAACTCTTGCAGATTTGATGCTAACTTATACTGATCCCATCCCACTTCACTGTGATAACACCAGTGCCATTAGTGTCTCCAAGAATCCTGTACTTCATTCAAAGACTAAGCATATACCAATAAAATACCATTTTATCAAAGAATAAGTTACAAACAGAGTTGTTCAGTTGAATTATATTCCTTCCACAGAACAGATAGCTGACATCTTTACTAAACCGTTAGCAACGACACCTTTTGGACATCTTCGTCATAAGTTGGGGGTTATATCTGCTTTCATCTAATCTGTTCACCTTATCAGGGGGAGTATGTGCTTGTCTCATATCTGATCCCTTCGAGATGTACTTCAACAGCTCAGGGGGAGCGTGTTTCTTCTTTGACATTGATGTCAAAGGGGGAGAAAAAGTGTGGTAATGGTAAGGATGCTATAGTGGTATGGTTGGATGTCCAGGCAGAATAGTGCAGTTCTTCAAGGTTGCCATCAATGCCAAAGGGGGAGATTGTTGGCATATTTACATACAGAAGGCAGAGTATGCTTGTTTGTCATTGATGGCAAGATCAACACGATGAGAGTATACTTGTTTGCCAATGATAGCAAGATCAACAGTGAAACGATGATGGCATGGAAAGAACATAAGTGTAAGATTAGGTGGAGGAGAAACAATGATCGTTGGATCACCCATCCCGAATTCCCGATGGCCGTCAGATCTGAATTGAGACAGGAGGAGCACGCAGAAGAGGAGAACAAATCTCAGATGTTGGTTTTGAACATCGAGGACCAACAGTCATCGAATCCTGTATAACTACGAGGAGGATAAGGTTGAGTACTATCCTCTAACTTCGCAACATGCAAGGTCGTGAAACAATCCTGACCGGTGGAGCCAGAGGACACGTGGAGAGCGATTGCAATTTCGCTGACTTTCACATTGGAGGAGTTAAAGGAGCGTGGTGTGGAAACTCGTGATACGTGAAACAATCCTGGCCGTTGGAGTTAGAGGACACGTGGCGAGCAATTGGAATTTCACTGACTAAAGGGTCAAAGAAAGGAGGTGCTCTAACCTCCAAAGTCGCGAAACATGAAATCGCGACATGATTTGAGCCGTCGGATCGAGGGGAGATCTGGAAAGTTGATTGTCCAGGGAGACAAGACGCAAAGTCGCGAAACGCGAAATCGCGATTTGATCACAGCCGTCGATCACAGGGAGAGTGTGGACCATTGATCTGGCACGACGAAGAATGAAGTCCGAGTTTTTGAAGAGGAGATCTGGACCATTAAATCACCGAGGATCGTGGGCCATCGATCTGGATTATTTCAAAGTTTCACGAGTTGGGATTTATGAGGCAACTCACATCAGGAAATCATGAAACGCGAAATCGCGACATGATCACAGCTGTCCATCAAAGGGAGAGATCTGAACCGTTGATCCGATATGGAGTATTTCGGATATCGCGACTTGGGAGAGTCGAGACACCTCATACCAAGATCCACGAAGTCGCGAGTCACGAAGTGCCTTCTGGATAAGCACTTAGTCCCAACTGGTGATCATATGAGAGGAAGGAGCTAGCCCAGTTAAGCTCCATTTCAAAGATCACGACATGGGAGAGTCGAGATGTCTCATCACAAGATTTCCGAAATGCGAAATCACTTTCTATTTAGTGTTCGGTCACAGCCAGTGGGCATATAGGATAAACACGAGTCCCTACAAGTGTAATCCAATGGTGCTGGTTAATTGGGAATATGATCGAAGGGCTACTGTTTCACCTGACGGTTATGTAGAAATTTCGATACACTTAATGTATTCCTGCGATTCTCCTGATCCAACAATTTTACGCCACTGTTAAATACATAATCACTTCTACTATTATTCTTGCGGAAAATTAAACCACGATCACAACCACAATCACAAAGTGAAATATCAATAACACATAACACAAAAGTTTTAACGGAAAAACGTAAAGCTAAAAACCCCACTATCATATATTATGTATATGATGAATCATGAAACAAGCTCATACAAAACTCTAATCCAAGAGCTCTTAGTACAATACAATTGTCTCACACTGTCATACACAAATCAACAAATACATGTGCCAATTTCCGTGTCCAGACAGCCTGCCTCCTCTGCACAATCTCTGCAATTCGAATTCTCACAAATGATCGAATACAATTGACGAATTACTTAGTTTGCACATGTTGATAAGCATATCCACTGCATGTGTGATCAATTCACAATTGATAGCCAAACTGTCCCTTTCACCTGTTATCTCAACTGGGTCTCCACTGGATCTGACATGCATGTAGTTAACCATGGCAAATCTTCAGTTGCATGTGAGTTCACTGATTAACTGAACTCTCACTAGTGCAAGTTTAGTTACAACTAGTACAACTGATCTTAACTCACTTAACTACACTTATAATTCTGTTACAAATCCAACTCACTCAGTTATGAATGAAATAATAGATTAATATTTATTGCCTAATTTATTTAAGGGAAAATTAAATTAGACACATGTTTCTTGTTGACTTTTCAACACTCCCTCTCAACAAGAAAGGGATTATCCTTCACCCCAATCCTGTTTCTGTGATATTCAAATTTGCTCCTGGTGAGCGCCTTCGTCAGAATGTCTGCATCCTGATCTTCCGTAGGAATGTATTGAAGCAACATGATCTTCCGCTGCACACAATCTCTGAGATGATGATACCGGATACTTATATGCTTAGATCTGTCATGAAACACATGATTAATTGAGAGTTTAATGCAACTCTGATTATCACAATAAATCACTGTCGGATCTAAATGAGAACCAAACAAACCAACCAAGATCTTTCTCATCCAAATAGCCTCACATGCAGCTTAGCTAGTTGCTATGTATTCCGCTTCCGCTGAACTAAGTGCCACGGATCTCTGTTTCCTGCTGTACCAAGAAACAACTGTAGATCCGATACTAAAGATCCCCCTCGATGTGCTCTTTCTGTCCATTGGGCTGCCCGCCGAATCTGCATCCGTGAAGCCATGCAACTTCACCTCATCCGTCTGTCTGTACCATAATCCATACTCAGATGTGCCCTTCAGATATCTCAGGACATGCTTACCCGCCTTCCAAAAGAGTTTGGTAGGCTTAACCATCGCTTGACTTAGCTGGTTAACCACATAGCAAATGTCTGGTCTCATGTTCATTAAATACATTAGTGAACCTACTAACTGTCGATATACAGTAGCATTCACTACCTCTCCAGAAGTAGCATCCTCTTTCCTCCAATTTCCTGGAAGAGGAGTATCCATGGGTTTGCAACCCTCCATGTGAAACTTACCCAGTATCTCTCTTGCATACTTTCCTTGAGACACAAGAAGTTCACCATCTCGCTGCCATATTTCCAAACCAAGGAAATAATGAAGAAGGCCCAAATCCTTCATCTCAAACTCCTTTGCAAGGTCCTCCTTGCATGAGTGTATCAGCTACTCATCACCAGTAACTATTAAATCATCAACATAAATCACAATGATCAAAATCTTACCCTCCACCACAATTTGGTATAGGTTTGCATCCGCTTCACTTTTGGTGAAGCCCAACCTGGTGAAATAACTATCTATCTGAGTGTACCAAGCACAGGGTGCTTGCTTTAGCCCATACAATGCTCTCTTGAGTCTGCACACATGTGACTCTCTGTCAAAGGTGTCAAAACCTTATGCCTGTTCAATGTACACTTCTTCCTCAATGATCCCGTTGAGGAATGCAGTTTTTACATCCATCTGATGAATGCACCATCCCATCTGCGCTGAGAGTGCAGGGATGGATCTTATGGAAGAGTACCTTGCGACAGGTGCAAAGGTCTCATCATAATCTATCCCCTCGATCTGTGAGAAGCCCCAAGCCACAAACCTGGCCTTGTATTTCTCCACACTCCCATCAACAGCTTGCTTTACCTTGTAGATCCATCTCGAACCTACCATTGATTTATCGACCGGTCTTGGGACAATTTCCCATACACTGTTTTTGACAATGGAGTCATACTCCTCTACCATAGCATCAACCCAAGTGGGGTCCTACACTGCTTCCTGAAAGGAAGATGGTTCAGTCACAATACATTTTCTCATGAGAGCCATGTATCCAGCAAATCGATTAGGAGACTGTATCTGTCTGCGCTGTGAAGTAGGGGCTCCTACATTCTGTGCAACATCTAGTCTCAATCTTTTAGCTTCCGTGGTGCGCTTTCTACCATTTCTGATGGATGGATCTACTTGAGTGGTTTCCTCCACTCCATGAACCTCCTCATGTGGCTGATCCACATCTTGGGACTCATCCTTGGGAACTAGTAGTTTCTCTTCTGCATGCAAGTCTAGCTCCCTCTCAAGCGACAACCACATGGCTTTCCCCTCATTGAATTTTATATCCCGTCGCATAACAATCATCTTATTGTTCGACAAATACAAACGATAATTATGGGGTGTTTTTGTGTACCCCACAAATATCCCAACTTCAACAGTCGGTTCCAGCTTCTTCCTGGCATCCTTGTTCACATGCACAAAAACAAATGAGCCAAAAAATTTTAAATGCGAAACATCAGGTTTCTTACCAGTAAAAGCTTCTTCAGGTGTACTCATGCCAAGTACTCTATGAGGACAACGGTTCTGCACATAAACTGCAGTATTGCATGCTTCTGCCCACAAATGCATTGGTAGGCCCTGATCATGCAACATCGCTCGTGCTGCACCCATGATCGTTCTGTTCTTTCTCTCTGTGACCCCATTTTGCTGCGGGTTATGAGGCGCTATGAGTTCTCTTCGAATTCCTTCTCTACTGTAGAAGTCTTTGAATTCATTAGAGATGTATTCTCCACCATTATCGCTCCTTAGAGCCTTCGCTTGCTTCCCCAACTCTTTCTCCACCAATGCTTTAAACTCATAGAACTTTGAGAATGTTTGATCCTTCTTCTGCATGAAGAATATCTAGCATTTACGAGAAAATTCATCAACAAAAATAACATAATACCTGTGTTTTGCTATTGAAGCAACCGAGAATGGTCCACACACGTTCGTGTGTATTCTCTCCAGGATCACCGAAGCACGGTTCTTCTTTTCATGAAAGGTGGACTTTACATACTTCCCCAGGGTGCACCCCTTGCACTGATCTAACTGAGCAAGTGTTCCCCTTGGAAGTCCAGTAGATATTTGCTGCATGATCTTCAAGGCTCCATGATGAAGATGGCCTAATCTCCTATGACATAATTCACCCTCATCCCAGCTCATCACTTTTTCTTCCTTGCCTATCATGGCACTGCAGCCATCTACCTCCAGCATGTAGAGATTCTTAACTCGAATCCCTATCTTCTTGACTTCACCTGTTGCTTTATGTCGCAGGTAGGATTTACCACTGCTAAAAACAACATCATAGCCTCTGTCCTCCAACATTGCGACTGAGACCAAGTTTTTCTTTAGACCTGGAACATGCATAACATTTTTCAATTGAAATGGTTTACCTGACTCCCTCTGAAAGGTAATGGTACTAATACCAGTTGCACTGTATCATCCATCGTCGCCAATCTCTATATGCATTCTGAGATCTTTCTCCTCCAAGTCAGTGAAAGACTCTCTATCTCCCGTCATGTGGAAGGAAGCGCCACTATCCAAATACCACACCGATCTCGATTCACTTGAATCCATGCATGTGATCAAAGCGAAGTCAAGCTCAAATTGCGAGACAAGAGCCTCACCAGTTGCAACTCCAGCAACCATCTTGTTCTTCTTCTTCTGTGGACAGTTAGTAGCGAGATGCCCACGTTCGTGACAGTGAAAACCCTTCACGTTAGACAAATCCAACTTCTTGACTTTAGACTCGGATTTTGATTGGAATTTCTTCCCTTTCCCTTTCCTTTCCTTGGCAGTCAAAGCACAATCCTCTTCATCATCACGCTTTGATGAAGATCCATCTCTGGTGTTCCGCCTGAACTCCTCTTGCACCAGATCCGACCATAGTCATTCCCAATCCGAAATTTTTTCCCTTCCATTGACAGAGTCTTGATAATTGTGCCAACTCTCAGGAAGCCCTAGGAGCGTCAAGCTCACCAAATCATCAGCAATGACTGTTATTCCCACACTTCCAAGCTCATCCCGACATTGGACAATTTTCGTGAGATATTTTGGAATGGTGTCGCCTTTCTCCATCTTGAGCTTCCCGAGTTTATCTTTGAGCGCCAATTTCCTATGGTCGCTATTGTTTTGGAATAGATCTGTCAAAACCTTCCACATTGCATATGGTGTGGTTTTCCCATGGAGACTTGAGACAATGTGGTCTCGTACTCCCTCCAACAGAATCCTCCTCGCCTTCGCCACTTTCTTTTTCCATGCATCAAGATTTGCAGTATCTGTTGCATCCGGGTTAGAAACATCGTTGTCAATGTAACCCTTCAAGCCATTGTCTTCAAGCACTGCTTCCATCATGTCCTTCCAAGCAATGTAGTTAGAGTTTCCCTCAAGTGCATACTCCAACCTCAAGCCATTGAAAGACATTTCGATCTTGAATCAGCTATCGCACCAAGAAAATATTGCAAATTCGAATGTTATCCAACCACCAAAACTCAACTCCTGCAATCCCTCTTCCTTGGGAGGTTTGCACCCCTCCTGAGAGTAGCCCGAGAGAAGTTCCCACCCTGGCTGTGTGTAGCCTACGAACTTGCCTGGGAAGTTCACACCCTGCTCCACTGTAGGGTGAGGGGAGTTCACACCCTGCTTGTGTATTTTCCTGTGAGAATGCCTAATGAAGTTCGCACTATACTCCACTGTAGGGTGAGGGGAGTTCGCACCCTGCTAGTGTATTTGCCTGCGAGAATGCCTAATGAAGTTCGCACCTTGCCTTTGTCTAGGGTGTGAGAATTACTATTCCTGAAAACGACGGAAGTTTTCAGTACTAGGGTTCGCGCCCAGCTAGAGACGGGACCTGTGAGAATGAAATTATGTTCGCACCTCACTTCTGTAGCTCCGTGGCCTCCGTGGTTCTGATACCATGTAGAAATTTCGATACACTTAATGTATTCCTACGATTCTCCCGATCTAACAAATAATCGCTTCTACTATTATTCTTGCGGAAAATTAAACCACGATCACAAAGTGAAATAGAAATAACACATAACACAGAAGTTTTACCGGGAAAGCGTAAAGCTAAAAACCCCACTATCATATATTATGTATATCATGAATCATGAAACAATCTCATACAAAATTCTAATCCAAGATCTCTCAGTACAATACAATCGTCTCACACTGTTATACACAAATCAACAAATACATGTGTCAATTTCTGTGTCCAGACATCCTGCCTCCTCTGCACAATCTCTGCAATTCAAATTCTCACAAATGATCGAATACAATTGACAAATTACTTAGTTTGCACATGCTGATAAGCATATCCACTGCATGTGTGATCAAATCACAATTGATAGCCAAACTGTTCCTTTCACCTGTTATCTCAACTGGGTCTCCATTGGATCTGACATGCATGTAGTTAACCGTGGCAAATCTTCAGTTGCATGTTAGTTCACTGATTAACTGAACTCTCACTAGTGCATGTTTAGTTATGACTAGTACAACTGATCTTAACTCACTTAACTACACTTATAATTCTGTTACAAATCCAACTCACTCAGTTATGAATGAAATAATAGATTAATATTTATCGTCTAATTTATTTAAGGGAAAAGTAAATTAGACACATGTTTCTTGTTGACTTTTCAACAAGTTAATTGTTTAGTTACGATTCAGTTAGCAGAACTGAATCATAGTTATTGGACGTTTGGCGATTCAGTTACTGAGGCATTTTCTTTGGAGATTCGAGGTGTAACTGAATCAATGGGAGAGCATAAAAGAGATATGCAGTGACTGTGTGAGGTTGGCTGTTCTCACTGGAAAAATGAGTTGAACTGGGAGAAAGGAAAATCACAGTCTGCACAATGTGAGATCAAACTCAAAGATGAGAAACAAAAGCTAAACAAAACAGAAAAGGTGAAGAGAGCAAAGTGAACACATACCAAAGAGCTTGAGAGGAACAGAGAAAGAATAGATAGAAAGAGACAACAAGTCAAGCCAAGTATGAACAGAGAAGAAGAATAGTGAAACATAGAAGAATTGCAGAATAGAGAAGAAGTGGTAAGAATTGATATACCTGTATTGTTGGTTATTCAATCATTTATTTATAATCAGGGAGGTAGGGTGGTGCTAGGGAGGACTATAGTCCTCTGTTATTCAAGTTGGTGCTTGAATACTGGAAGTTGAAGATTTCATCTAGTTGTGGCTAGAAAACAAGGTGGCAGGGTGGTGCTTGGGAAAACATAAAGTTTTCCGTATTCAAGTTGGTGCTTGTATAAGTGGAAGTAGGTGCTTCCATCCAGTTGGTGCTAGAACACTCAGGGAATTGGTGCTTCCTTCTAGTGGGTGCTAGAGAAATCAAAGGGTTGGTGCTCCCAAACAAGTTGAAGCTTGTGAAACAGAGGTAGTAGCCTCACATTGAGTTGGTGCTGAAAGATAGATGATGTACAAAACTTAAAAGACTGTCTATCATTCAAAGAAGAAGAGGTTTTCTCCCTTTATGGGTTTCCTCGTGAAAATCTGTTTCCGTGTATATCTTATGTGTGACTGATGTTCATTATTTTATGTTGTTCATATCTTGTATA
>ML780272.1:406794-433863 GCA_009831015.1 Picea engelmannii
GGGGGGGGGGGGTGAATCAGTTGTTACTGTGCTTAAACAATTTATGACTATTCAAACAATTTTTAATTTCTTCCAAGTGACCATCAATATTATACAAGATATGAACAACATCACCCCCCCCTCTCTCAGTTGTCTTAGTAATTTCAACAAATTGTGCCTTGCTTCCTCAACTTACTTCTGAAACTGATCTGAAACTGAATTATAATGGTGAGGGAAGAATATTTCACCTCCTTGGCCAAGCTTGGATAAGGAACAAAAGGAACTCTCACCTCCTTGCTGATCTCTAGGGTTTATTCAGTCAAAACCCTCAAAACCCCCAAGTACCATAGGCTCTCTAGCTAAGAAGCCAGACATCAAAATATCAATCAACATAATGAGAAAATAGAAGCTCCTATCTCTCTTTATACCCATGTTTACCTTTTTCTCCAAGTGACTTTTAATTCACTTTTAATGTTTCTTCATAAAATCACTTTATTAATTAATTAACCTATTTTTCCTCTAAAAAGTGATTAATTTGCCCTTACGGCTTCTCCGGCCACTGCAAGTCACTTTTCATCATCTTATCCTTTATAGATTTTCCTCCTGTTTCCAATGAGCTATTACACTAAGGCGTTTCTTCAAATATTATGTCCAAAATGACCTCAGTGAATTTAAGTAAAATATGCTCAATAATAACTCAAAATTACAAAAATCGTCGGAATGCAACAAAACCAAAGACAAGTTGTGCAGAATGGATCTTGATAATGAAATATGATGAATAATGTAATTCAAGCCCCACAAAACTCCTCAATATCTCCTGAGCTCACTATCATCTCCAACTGGCTACTCTGGTAGGCATCCCAAATTGTAACATAAGTGAATCTAGAAATGGGGACATTACAATTCACTTGACATTTTTTATGTTGTTGCTGGGGAAATGCTTAAAGAATTGGAAAATCTGGAGTATATTATTTTAGAGAATAAATGTTTTTGGATTGACATAGAAATAATTGTTGACTATTTTCTTTGAACAAATTTTTAACCAAAGCATTTTTCTGCATATAGTTTCTTGCGTAATTTTTTTTAGAAAACACTTTGAATACAAAGGAATAAAGATGGTAAGACAAGAGGTAAGAACCTGCATATTCACTTTAGTGAGTTTCTATTCTCTAAATTCAAATCATGATAGTTTAGGCATGCGTGAATAAACTTAGATATATTTCTTGGTGAATTATTTCAATCATTTCCAATCACAGTGCAGTAAGAACCACTCCATCCACTAATAATTGGCAGGAAGATCCACAAGAGAAGGAATGAATTTGAAGGAGGAAGCTAATGAAGGATACAAATGATTTCTCGAGGGACAATCAAACACTTCAAGATAATCTATGCAAGTTTGAATTTCAATAATGAAGTGATGATGTAAATTGCTACAAATTCATTTAGCCACTACAAGTTTTCTAGAGGCCATATTTAAAATCTACGAGACGGGTGTTGGATATTTTTGGGGGACAGAGTCATTAGATCACCATAAACATACCCACCAAAAATTTTATGCACTCACATCACAATTTCGGAGAAAATGGTCATTTTTTGGATTTTTGTATCAAGTTGACTTCAAAAATCTCCTAAAAACAGAGTTGGGACAATCAATATTTGAAGGAACAAAATAGGGAATTTTAAAAATTATTTATAAGGGAGATAGCCCTTGGAATATTGTTTCCAACCCAATTTTAATCACTTCATTTAGATATCATATGAAAAACTTATGCTCAAATTAGTCACTGTTGGTCATAAAATCTGCATTGTGACAAATCTGCATCTTGACTGCTCATTAGCATATTTCACATATCAAATAATCATATTTTTAAAACCTGTTTATAAGGGAGAAAGGTATTCAAGTATATTTTAATTCAAAATTAGAATCACTTCATTTGGAGGTCACGTGAAAAAGTTATGCTACATTTAGTAACTGCATGTCTTAAAACCAACACAGTTCAAATCTGCCTTTAGGTCTGTTCATAAACACTTATGAGATATCAAATAAAATCATATTAAAAACCTGTTTCTATTGGAGATGTCTACTTGAATATACTTTCATCATGAGTAGAGTCACATCTCTCCTTCATTAAGAAATAAATTTATGCTCAAAATAGTAACTGTCGGTCTAGTAAAAAATTCACAAACAACTCCATCAGGTAGGTTGCTCCTTAGGATGTTTGACACATCATTTTAACCCAGTTTTAAAATATGTTTCTACTAGAGATAACCCTCTGAATACAATTCAATTTGGATTTGGAATCGCTTGAATTAGACAATAAACAAAGATTTTATAAACAAAATACTACTAACAGGTCTAGGTTGCCACCACTTCTCCACAAGTAAAAAAATGAAATTTTCTTCATTTATCTTTCGTTGGATATATTTTATTTGCATTGTTTGTAGTTTTTTTACATATTTATTGGAAGAATAAAGAATAATAATATTAATTCCTCTATCATCTCACGTTTTATTGCAAGCAAATGCTAAGTTTTTGCAGGTTTTAGAAGGATCGAGAAAGCCAAATCTATGAATGAGTGATTTTGAGGAACAAATCCTTTGTAGAAGGGCATGTCATCTAGAAATCCACACCAAGAAAGTGAAACATCATCCGGTGTTGAATTCATGAAGAAGCTCAAGATCCTTTGATCTTTCTACAGTAACATTTCAACTACTGACCAACAACACCAACTGTACTGATTTTTTTTTTCAAGATGGATCAAGATCAAGTTAAACAAGAAATGGTATGAAGACTAGTATAAAAAAGAAGTCAATTTACAGATAATGTCAAGTCACATTCACCATACCATTGTTAAAAATGGAGTCTTCTCAAGAGATCCACTATTCATCGTACTTATTCACCATGGTATGCCCATATATTTCCTCCTTCTGAGCTCAACAATCCATGCATGCTGAAGTCTAAGCTTTCATTTGATTATGTAGTAAATTTTAAATTCTTCGTGATACTACTACTACCACATTATGGCTTCAACGTATTTTTCTTTCATGAGTTGTCCATACTTTCCTACTCCATTCACCCCTAACCCATGTAATAAAGTCACTTAGATCACTTACATGCTAATTTACCTCACTATTCTTTTCCCTCAAATATATTTGAAGTTGAAAACCTGTCCCAGGTGCCATCATATCTTGGAGTGCTTGAAAACTAGCTTGCTGGCATACATTCCTCGTGCATAGTAAATTATGATTGTGAAAACCCCTTTGGAATAAATCAAAGAAATCTTGTTTGAAAACCAGCTTGCTGGAGGACAAGATTTGCAAATAATGAAAGTCAAAACCAAAAATTCTATCCAAATTTCATTGCTCTTCAAAGATTTACAAACTTGCTACTCCATCAAAAATACTATTCCAGATCTCAGTCTGCATGATTACATGTTTCAAGTTTCTAGATCTCAACTTACAACAAGCTATAAGTACCACATGATTGAGGATCTACATCGATTTTTTTTTCATTCAGTTCAATTCAGATCACCATTGTGGACCAGCTCAACTCTCCTACCTCTCAGGATGTCATATACTTGTTGCAGGCCTCATGGACCTCTCATGTAGGTGCATGTATGTTTATTTTCTAATCTTTAATCAATAAATCATTGAATGCTAGAAGAAGTGTACTTCAAAAATTCCCCATGCCTCTTATGATTCCTTGTGTTGCTCTCATTTTCCCTTCCCTATTTGTCAAAATTTTCCAAGGACATAAACAACCTTCAGTTGGGGGGAGATGGGTTATTCATACCTTTTTAAACACCAAATATCATGGGGCCTTGACTCCCTTGTGAAAATGTTCCTATACATGTTTCTTCCACACAAATTCATTATTGTTACAACAAACCCATATCCTGTAACCATCATTAGTTTGCACACTAGCCAAACACCGAATCCAAATCCGATAATCGGGGAATGATCTAGATAATAAGGGGATGCTTCAACAACTATCAAATGTCAGGGAGATCAAGCATCAACATCATAAAAAACTATGCAAAGTACACATTTGTTTTAAATTTGTTGACAATTGCCCTGTTACAAGAAACCCAGATCCCGTAACACCCTTATTGGTTTGCATATTAGTGCAACTCCAAATTGGAATTCACTAAGACATGCTTTGGCAACTCTTATATCGCAACAAACTCAAACTAGGTGTTCAAGGGAAATTGGTCAAAGAAAAAGTCAAAATATTTTTCAATGGTTACTGGAATTCCCATTTCCCTCAGTTACTAGAATCCCCATTTCCAATGGTTACTAGAATTCTTGTAGCAGTCATTTCTAGATCTTGTAACCATAATGCAGATCCAATAACCATTCATTGGTTGGTGTGCTAGTGCTTCCTCAAACCGAAATCTGCCACATGGGTTTAGTGCATAGACCCCACGAGATGCTTAGACACGTACTGAATAGATTGGAAAGTAAACATGGAGTGTGTTGTCTCAAAGTCAAACCAAAAGTCAAACATAGAAATTTCATAACTGTCAAATCTGCTCTAAGGACATTTTTTGCACGTCATTTGCATGCAACTGAGGCCAAATCAAGAAAAAATCAATACATGGGTTTTGTACCGCATATAATCATTCACGTAACTATGACTACAAAATTTTTAGAAAATGCACAAGAAGGAAAATGCAGTTTTTTTTTAAAGGCAGATTTAGACTTTCAACCATCACGTAAAAGAAAGCTAAAATTCAAGTATTTTTGCACAACATGGCCTTTTCTTCGTTAAAATGAAAATTTGGAATTGCATTAAGGTAGAAAAGGTAACTCTGCTGCATGATTTATAATGTATAATGTGGTATTTAGTACTTGTGATTCAAGGGTTAATATGTCTTGGGATGCTTTTCAAATGGTTAAGGTCATGAGCAAGGCGATCACACATTTAAAGCATAAGAATGAGCCATCATATTGATATTTGGTTGAAATGTACAAACTGCTCGGTTCTTATTATGGATGCATGCACATGGTTTATTTTTCAAGTTTATAATATTTTTGCTGATTGATAAAGAGTGAGATCTTTTTTTGCAGTGGAAAAGAAAACAATTGCAAAAGGTAGGTGTTGCGACACAAGAACCAACATTTACAAAACTTGTGGTTGTTACACAAGAACCAACTACAACTCAAGCCCTTTTAGTTTGCTACCCAATTTTCAAAGGAAGAATACCTAATCACACAATTCAAAGAATCAAATGTAGGGTTGCATGAGTACATGCAACATATTCAGTTGGAGGAGATGTTGAGTCACCAAAATATCATCTTTTCACATCCTTTTCCCTTGATTTTTAATCCTTTCTTGCTTACTCGTAACTTTGTTTGATTTAATTTTAATGCTTATATGTGGGATTAGGATCAATATTTTCCAATGCATTTATTTTGTTATTTTAAGTGAATTTATGACTAAATATTAGAAAAATAACATACTTTCACTTACCTTTGAATGCTGGGTTAGTTTGTTGATGATTGCAGGAACATTTGGAATTTGCAATAATGCAAATTTTTATCACTTAACTCCAAATTTGAATTTCCTCTTCAACCATTGAATATTTAATGAGGATTTTGGATGACCATTCAAATATCTTGGAGCTTTTGATGAGATTAATTGTGAAGATCTTGGAGATATTATGAGTTAATTTATATTTGCTGATTTTTAACAAATGGTTGCAACCACATGAAAAACTTGTGGATCTAGGAGAAATTTGTGGATCTGAATTTATTATTTGTTATTTTAGTTTGTGAACAAATTCATGTATAAAAGAGATTGCCTTCTCCATTCTATGGGACTCTTGGAGCATATGTCCAACTTATGATGGAATAAATCATATTTTATGGGATCTTGTTTTATTATAGATTGTAGTTTTATCATTTATATAATTTGCAATTAGATTAATTTAACTATGTTGTAGATTAGCATCAAAGCTCCATTTTGTAGAGTATGGGCATGCTTTGGAAGGATGAAGAGTTGATTAGTACTCTATATCGTCCTTTATTTTCCGCAAGTGTATTTCCTTTCATTAAATATTGATAAAAACGAGAGCAATAGTTCATGGAGATCATGCAAGGAGACAACTTGGTGACAACAGGTTCCCAACCTAATAACATGATTGGTGCCAAGTACATGATCATTGCCGAGAATTATTAAGCTGCCTTTGATTTGCAAGTGTGGTGTGTTTCTTTTTCCACAATGTTATTTAGTTTTTATCGTAATTTGCCAACAATGAAATGATGATTTATGGAAAGATGGAAACTCTGAGATGATGCAAAGATACAACTTGGTGACAGCAGGGCCCTAGTAGCATAATCGGTTCCCAAGTACACGATCATCACCAAAAGTGGTTGTGTTAGATTTTGATTTCATGCAAGAGTGTTTCATTTCTGCAAGTTGATTTCAATTATCGTTTTATTCATTCATTGAATTATATTTTGAAATATACCAAATGGAGTATTGTTGTAGAAAGGTTCATATTTCGAAGATTGAACACTTAACTACAACATGATTTATAACACTTTTGAATAGAGCAAGGAATAATGTTGTAACACCCTGTTTCCCCTAGTTTGTAAAAATAACTATACTGGCCAAGAACTGTGGAAAACCCAAAAATGTGAATGGACCTTGTGAAAAAGGTCGATGAATGTGAATAATATTATGAATATATATTGCAGGACTACTGAGAGGGGATATGTTGAAAAAGAGACCATGATGGCTGGAGAAAGGTGGTGGAAGGCACCTGGAATGGTGGCGTTAACTTCCACCGAAACCAATACAGTATTTGGACTTCACTGGCCTGGAGAACCAAGAGCGGCTCGCTGGCCCCAAATTAAATGACTCGTTAGGATTGGTAGGTAAAGGGATCCTCATGAGTAATGAGGGATGGGGGTGAAACGCCCATCCGTAGAGTCCTCAGACCTGACCACTATGAGGAAAATCATGCCACACACAACCTTGACGAACAGAGAAAAGGCAGGAAGAGTGGGCGATCAAGGGGTAGATGCGAGGGAAGGAAGAAAGAGAACTCTGGAGAAACACAGAGTGAGTGATAGCAGAGAAGAAGGAGAGTAACCTTCGTTCTCGGTCACTGGCAAATAGAGACGCAGTCTCGCAGCATCGTGGTCTCAGCTTGGGGGTGGCTAGTGGTAAATCCGTTGGGAGTCGCTGAGCCCACGGTTGGGTGGAAATGAGCACCCCTCTCAGCAGTCGCAATTACATCTGGTGTTATTTTTGATAAGTGTTTTTACATCTTGCATCTTGAAATTTATATGCTGGCATGTATGCTCATAGTTTGTGCAGTTTTATGAATGGTTTGCGTATAAGACTGTCTGTGTAGTGTTTTGATTTAGAAATGGTGGTTGCACACTTATAATGGAAAGACTACGTATGGCTTATGTTGTATAAATCGCTATTTATACACATATTGAATTAATTCAGACTTCAAGTCTGTTCTCGGGAAATTTATACCCTTATCCGTTTCAGGTAATACCCTGGATAGATCTCCCCATAGAGACACCCTTCTTAGAATGCTCACCAAGAACCTGGAAAAAGGATTTGAAGGCGCAAGTCTTAGTAACCCTGTACGAGGAAGAATGATCCTCTTGAAATCCCGAAATAGCAGCGAAGGAATACCGTGTTTGCTTCGCAAGAGTCGTCAAGGAGGCATTGGATGGTCGGAATTCTCCATGGAGAATTCGCGAAGTCCCGAGAGCCGTCAGATCTTGTAGAGGAGCAGGGGAGTTACGGTAAGCCTATTTTCAAGTTTTAAGTTCGGGAGAAATCAGACTGTAGGATCTGGGTCGACAAGGACCGTTGGATCACTCGCGAAATCTCATTTCGTGGATTCGCGAGTTGAAGGGTCAAAATCTTTGCCTCAGGATTCGCGAAGTCGTGAAGTCCGAAACTCCAAAAAGGTGGGAAGTTCCGTTGTGGGACCCGTGTTGATGACGTGTTGGAATTTCGGCATTTTGGCATATCGACAGATAGGAAGTCGAGACTTTTGTCCCGAAAGTCCCGAAGGGGTGAAAGGATTTGTGTGAGCCAATTATTGGTGAAGTGCATCGGAACTTGGTATTTCGGGGTTTCATGGGTTGAATAACCGAAAGTGTAGCATTAGGATTCGCGAAGTTCGAAACTCCAAAAAGGCGGGAAGTTCTGTGGTGGGACCCGCGTTGACGACGTGTCGGAATTTCGACATTTCGGTATATCGGCGGATAGGAGGTCGAGACTTTTGTCTCGAAAGTCCCGAAGTCGCGAGTTGCGATAAGGAGTAACGAGGAGTTCGGGGGTCTTGAGGATGAAGGTCTAGACAATCGACATCAGAAGTTCCGAATTTGCGAAGGGATCGGAGCCGTCCGTCTGCGGAAGGACGTGTGTCGTAAGATCCTCTCTATCGAGGATTCAGACATCAGGAGTCAAAGGAGGAAGTCTCTTGACTTCGCGAGTGGCGAAGTCGCGAGAAGATCAGAACCGTCTGTCTGAGGAAGACAGGTGGCAAAGATCGAGGGATCTCATGAACTCGGAGGTTCACAAGGTGAAAGCCCAAGAGTTGGGTGCTCCAAGTCGCGAGTGGCGAAATCGCAAGGAGCAAGGATCATCGTTGGATCTAGGT
The DNA here is from genome assembly GCA_009831015.1 of Picea engelmannii. Taxonomy (NCBI): domain Eukaryota; kingdom Viridiplantae; phylum Streptophyta; class Pinopsida; order Pinales; family Pinaceae; genus Picea; species Picea engelmannii. The sequence continues at coordinate 415,413 of ML780272.1, forward strand.
CTTGGGAGGATCGTTGGATTAGAGCCTCATCGCATGTATCGCGCATTCAGAGGTTCGGAGGTTGAGAGGACCTCTTCTCGACATCAGAAGTCGTGAAGTGCCAAAAGCCGGGCATAAAGGAACACGTGGAAGAACCACAAAGTGGGGCCTGTATGATTGACAAGCGGACACTCGTCGCCGGGAAAAAGGAGTTAACACTCCGTTGACTTCTCGCATCTTGGGGATTCGCGGGATAAGAGCATGAGTGCTCAACCTTTTGACGTGCGAAGTCACGAAGTTGCGACGGGAGCTAGTGCTTAGCCTAGCCGTTGGTCACGCACAGAGGGCACTGACAGAAGGTAGCTATACCCATTATGTGATTTCGGATATCGTGACTTTGGGAAGGAAGAGTTAGGAGTTTCGACTCGCGAACTCGCGAGATTGTGAGTTGCGACAAACACCTTCAGGAATAGGCCTTGGTCATAGCGCTGTGGTCGCTCGGAGAGGGTGGAGCTCGCGCCTAGTGCTGTTCGCACAGGGGAGCTTCCGAAAGGACCTGTGGATCGATTGGAAGGAGATTCTAGCTGGGAATCAAAAGAAGTCGTTTCAGCTCATAAAAGAAACTGATCGATCCTTAAGATTGGGAGGTTGCGCAGAGACTCTGTCGAGGCAGAGGTGGTGTTTGTAGCCTGTGCTAAGCCCTGTAGGGTTTCGGGGATTCTGTCCCTCGAGAAAAGGCGAAAAATGTACTACGCCGCAGCGGGTTGGTGACAAATATGATGATGGATTTGTATTTTATGCATTTGGTTTCATAAATTAAAATAAACATTAATCATTTATACTCCAAACAATTCAATTATACACATACTGTGTTTGAATTTCACAAGTTTACATACTCCACATTGATAATTAAATGTAATATGATTTAGACATATAAATCGCCTGACACATGTTTTAGGAGTGACAATCCATTAACTCAAAATCTCGAAACCAATACAAATAGATCCCGATAATGTGATAAGGGGATTTGGAGGGAATTAAATCCCTGATTCTGACAAAAAAAAAAGAAAGAAAGAACGTTATCATGAAAAAATGAATTGTAAATTTTGTTTATTCATTTTTTAGTTAACTTAATTAATATGTATTTTTATGCATAAATGATTTTGATTGATTAATAAAAAGTTCAATATAACACAATGTAAATATTTATAGTAAGACAAACTTGAACTTGACACAACTTCCATGTGAAATCAAAATTTTTACATAATTAATATAAAAAAATTGACATCTTACAATTTATGTGTAATTTAAAAAATTATGCATAGGACCATAGAAACATCATTTTACAAAGTGAATAATTATATATTATAAAAATGTGTTTATTTATAATATTCCTTTTCATATATATATATATATATATATATATATATAAAAGTTAATTTTGTATTAAAAAAGATAAGCTGCAACAATGCTGAAACAACTAAGGTTTAGTTAAAGTTTCCTAGATTCATATAATAGTTAATTTTGTATTAAAAAAGATAAGTTGCAACAATGCTGAAACAACTAAGGTTTACATAAAGTTTCCTAGATTCATAGTAATATTCAACCAAATAAAGAGAAAAGACAACTTTATATCTATGATTGTTACTTCATATAAACAAAATTTCCTAATTTCCATGAGTAAACTCGAACATAAGAGTTTAACAAAAATGCTGAAACAACTAAGGTTTACATAAAGTTTCGTAGATTCATAGTAATATTCAACCAAACAAAGAGAAAATACAACTTTATATTTATGATTGTTACTTCATATACAAAAAAATTTCCTAGCTTCCATGAGTAAACTCGAACATAAGAGTTTAACAAAAAGACAATTTTACACTGCATATGACCTGGTTTAGTTTAGTTTCAGAGCTGTATCCACCTCTATCTATGATTCCTCTTGCTTGCTGCATTTTGGTTGATGACCCACAATCAGGTGGACTTCACAAGAGGCCTGCGATCCCATGGAAGGCACCATTGCTTGATACTGGGTATGACCAAGTTTCCCTTCACAAATTTCCTGACTAAGCATGTGAATTTGCTTAGAATGCATGTTAACCTTTCTCACAATAATAACAAGCTCCTTGTCCTTTTTCATTTCGTTATCTTGAAGCATTTTTTCCAGCTAAGCATTGGATTCACGAGGGGATGCCATCTCCTGTTGTTGAAGCTTTAATTTTCCTTTCATGCCTTCCAATTCACAATTTGAACAACAACATAAAGGTTGGCTACGACGCCACATGGAGGCCTTAATACTAAGAGAGCTTGAATTGCATCGAAAACTGGAACGATGAGGGAATGCAAGCATGTACCAAGAATGCCAAGAAGGGAGTCGACTACACTGTCGATTCCCAAGAATTCTAGGGGCCAATTCACCATAAAATGTTGAAATCTGTGGTGGAGTACTATGCAATCGATTCACCGCAAGGCCTATGTGTGCACATATGATTACAAAGTAGACATACTTAATTGACGACATATCTAGTCATGAAGCCAAACATAAACTCCACATTCAAAACCCCATCCAGAAGCACACACAACAAAGCATAATCTGTCTATGCAAGGTGACGGTAGACACCAACAAAATCCCATATGTGAGTAGTGGAAAGGATGAGAGAGAAATAAAGCTTGGCATGAAGTAGAGATGGAGCATGTGCCAAGTGCTTCACGACATTTTTGGGAGAGGTGATGTGGGTTCGTGACATTTAGCTAGATGCATGTTACCAATGATGAGTTGGTTGAGGGTCATATCAACCACAAACCTTTTTTGCCCAACCATATACCTTATTTGATCACCCATGAGACTAAGGTCAAACGTGTGTGGATAGAATTCCATTTGCTCTTAGGGAACCTTGTTCCATTTTTCATGCTTCTTTTGCTAGAGAATTAGCCACGCCATTTTGCCGACAAAAAACATGGAAATATTCAATCGAAGGAAAGATGATCTCCTCAACTTTAATTCTTTGATATATGCTTTGGAGGTTTGGGTGATATCTTTTGCTAAGCCAACGAAGGCCCTTGATGATCAGTTCTGAATCTCCTATGACAATGATTCCTAGGTTTGTATATGCTCTAATGAGATTGATCCCCATATACACTTCTAAGGTTTTTGCTTGGTTGTTTGAAGTAAACCTGAGACCCCAAGCAAAGTGCATGATCTAGTTTCCATTAGGATCATATATGACCCTCCCCCCGCCCCTATTTTTACTATATTTTATTACAAATAAGTTATACTATAATTATATTTTAAACATTTTTAATATATTTTTTTATAATAAAAACTTTTATATTGTTAATTTGAATATTTAATATTATTTTTAAATATGATATTGAAATAACTATTATTTTAATTATATATATATATATATATATATATATATATATATATATATATTTGTTTGTTTGTTAATTTGTCTATGGCTCGCGGGACTAGCGTGTGGTTTGAGAAACCGCGACTCAGGGGCATCTAAGTCGTCAAAATCATCCGGGGATCGCACTTGGCTTGAGCTATACCAACCCTTAGCATGGTTGGATTTTTTTGTCCCCGCAGGTTTTGAACCGGTAACTTAACATCATAAAGTGCCTTAACAACACACTCCGTCACCAACTGTCCTACACCTTGAGGACATTAATAATTTTTATATTATAATTATTAAAATAATTTTTAAAATTGTAAATTTAATCATTTATTTATGTTTTTATATAAATTTTATAATTAATTATAATATTTTATATTTTTTTTCTAAATCTTTTATTAAATTGAATTGATATTATTTTATCTTAAATATATTTTTAAATGAATAAAATTCAAACTTTATAAAATTATAATAAAAAAATTTAAATAAAAAAATAAAAAAATCATAAAATTTATAAAATTAAAACCTAGTCATGATTATAATAAAATTTAAATAAAAAATAAAAAAAATCATAAAATTTATATAATTAAAACCTAGTCATGATTAGTACCTAACTTTTACCAAACATCATAAAATTTACATGATTACAACCTACAATAAGCTTTTAACCAAAAATTATAACTCAAAAGCATATTAATAATGTGTACACACAAAAAGGTTGATTTAATTGTCACACAAAAGGTTGATTTCATTGTCATGAATGAAATCGTGATAAGGTATCGTTATGTGTGAGGAATTTATTCTCTTTCCCTTATAATGAGTTTATTATAAAAGGGGACTTTTCATTTTATGTTCATTCTGTCAAATCGGATAGTTTGCGTTATGGGTTATAATCGATGGTTGGAATTTTATTTAAATTTATGTTTTTTAATATGATTTTATTTAAATTATTTAAATCTATGTTATAAAATAGGGAGAAAATTGAGTAATTTTTTCAAAGGAAAAAACCTATAACAAAAATACATAGTTAAATGTTTATGGTATTTATAAGTGTTGTTAAGTATTTTATATAACATTTTAATGTCCAATCTATTATCACAAAAACAATTGAAGTTTGTTCCTACTTAGTTACATATTTAGTTTTTTAAATAAAAATAAAAATAAAAATAAAAATAAAAATGATTGAAAGCAATACGTTAACCATTCATTTAATAAACTATGAAAGTTCATTATTACACAAAAACTATGATAAAACAATGAAAATAACGACGTTTAGGTTCATGGTTCATGATTATATTATGTAGTGTGTCTACTCTGATTTATTGAAATAATCTAGGTTTTTTGGTCTATCCCAACTCCAACTTTTGAGAGCTTGTCTGCAACACTGTTAATATCATTGTAAATATGAGATTGAGATGCATATGAGAAATATGTAAGAAGATCGTGAACTTCATCATACAAGGGTTATAATGTAAAATTTCTGAAGGCAATTTCTTTGCGCATCCATTTGATAACCAACATTGAGTCTCCAAAGATTTGTAATTGGGTTACACCAAACTCTTGTGCTAGTTTTAGAACTAGCTTTAAACCCATCATTTCAAATAAATTATTGGTTTCTTGGCCAATTCTAGCTTTAAAAGAAATATTGTGATCTAAAGATAGGTATAATATGCCTCTCGAACCTCCCTTAGAGGGATTTCCCTGTGAAGCACCATTGAGAAAAGCCCATGTAATATTTTAATTTATTTCCACTTCACCTTGCCTATGAGGGATAGTTTTTTCTTGCACATGTGGATAGACATTTAAAATATTATGCCCTGTATAGCACATTTGAGAGGAAGTGTCTCTTTTTCTTCAAACAACTTTATATTTTTGGCAACCCATACTCTGTAGGCTATGTTGAGAGGTAATGCTCTGATCTTGAAAGTCTTCTTTTTATTGCACCATGTTATGAAGGCCTCTTCAAGACTTCTTCCTTCCCAGAATTTCCCAATCCCTATTAATATTTCCACCTCTTTCCACATCACCTTGGAATATGGACATTCCAAGATGAGGTGAACAATAGTTTATTTTTCTTGATGACATTGAAGACACCATCTTGGCCCTATAAAATTCCTCTTCCGGAGAACATCCCATGTGGGTGCCTCATTGAATAATCTCAACCACATAAAGATCTTGTTTTTGGTGGGACATTTTAATTTCCATACAATTTTTCACCACCAGATTTGTTGGTCTTCTCTTCCTTCTTCTGCTAGTGATTTTTAGCTTAATTTAGGAACATATGCTCCAACAATATTCAAAGACCAAATCATCCAGTCCTCTTCTTCCATGAGTCTAACATTGTTGTCTATTCAGAGGTTTGTGTATCTTTTCCATTCCTATGTATACTCTACCCCCAATCCAATTTATTCCCAGGTTAATATTCACTATATTCCTTGGACTGATTTCTCTAAGAATGCTAATGGACATTGTGTCATGGTTAGAAGTAACCATGGGTAAAAGATATGAAGACATATACACAATGGTGTTTCCTTTAACAAAGGTATGTATTACAGATTCCAAAAATTGGAAGATCGACTGTGAGGACGAATGAGGGTTACTAAGGAAGCCACTAATTATGTCATGTTTTGTGATATCCTTAAGGAAAAGTGCTTCATCAACTATGAGGAGCTGTTGAACATTCTCATCGTCACCGTCTTCATATTCTAACCACATGGGACTTTTATGCATCATGCAGGGTTTGGCCAAGGGGTATAGAGTAAGAGTCTTTGTGGAATTTCCATGTGATATGGTCATACTCCCCGATCTGCAACTGATATAAGTGTCAGTTGTAGATAACCATGGCTTTCCTAGGATTAGAGGGTAGCCCTGAAATTGGAATTTGTCTGCAGAACAATGAAGTCAATTGGGTATTCCCATGAATCAACATAAACAATGACATCTTCTGAGCTTCCCTCAAGCTTGACCTTGGATTGGTTTGCTAGCTGTAAGACTGTAGGAGTTTGTCTCAGGTGAGTCAATCCAAGTGTATTCATGGTCTCTTTTGTTATTACATTTATGGAAACTCCCAGGTCAATTAGAGTATATGGGATACAAGTTTGATTGATTTGGACATCAACTAATGGACTACCTTGATATGATTATTTGGCAGTGAAAATCTCCCCTATCATTAAGTCCGCCAGTTGATCGATTACATGAACAGTTTCAGGATCCTTTCTTTTCCTACAAGGATTTTTGATGAGTAATTATTTAATGCCTTTAGCATATACGGGGACATCCTTAATGGCTTGGAACAATATAATTTTGACAAACACATTCCGTAGTTCACCTAGTAAATCAAACTCAAGCTGAGTAAGGGGTTTTTCCATGCCTACACTTTCTGGGAAGGGAGGTGACTGCTTGGCTCCTGATGACTGTGGTTGGTTTGCAATTTTAGGGAGGGTAGGTTGTGATGTGGCAAGAAAATGATCCATAGTTTGTTTATCAAAGTGATTTGCTAGAGGTTCTTGGACTGCCTTCTCATCATGTTCAGTGATAGTTTGGAAAGTATTGTTTTTGAGTTTTATCCCTGATCATAATTCGATGTCTTGAAATTCCACAAGGGGAATTGAATATGCGGGAAAACCAAGCCACTCAACAGTGTAAGAGTGATGAACAGTTTTATTGTTGGGGTTAGGTGTGGGTTGTGCAGGAAGATGAGGTCTCAGAGGGGGACTATTTGTGGGAACCTATGGCAATTGTAATTGTTGTTGTTGGGGCACCAATGGCGATTGAGTCTAACATTGTTGTTTGTTTGGAAGTTTGTGCATATTTTTCATTCCTATGTACACTCTGCCCCTCATCCAATTTCTTCCTAAGTTAATCGCTATTGGTGCCAAGTGGTGGTCCTTGCCTAGTTTGCAACCTATCAAAGATTGAAGTAACCTTTGTTCCTTAATACATTGATCAACTAGAGTGGAGTTTTGTGCTTAGCTTTTCTCCCTACCCAGGGGTCAAGTTTGATTTTTTGCAATTTATCGCCTTTTTCGATTTTCCAAATCAATAAGTTTCCAACCATATGGAAAGCATAGACAATAGCTATCCAAATTATTTAGGCATTATTTTGTTATTTGATAGGATTTATGATCCAATCCTCCACTATATTAGGGGCTATATAATTTTTCAAAGGAAAGTGGTCCTTCTGGGTAGCTTTGTTCAATTCTGTATATTCGACACAGATACACCACTTTCCATTTTTCTTTGGTAATATCACAAGAGGAGAGACCCATTGGCTATCATATATAGGGTAAATGAAATTTACATTCAACAATTTCTATAGCTCTTCTTTAACTATATCCGTCAAGGTTGGGTTCATTCTACGTTGGGGTTGTCTTACTGGTCTGGAATAATATCTTATATAAATGTGGTGTGTACACAGATCTTGGTGGATACCCTTAATGTCCATGTATTCCCACACAAATGCTTCACTTTAATCTTGTAAGAGATGAACTATCTGTTCTTTTAGTGAATTTGAAAGCTGTGGGTTAATATTCAAGATCTTCCTTGGAATGATTTTTGTGGGAATGCTAGTGGGAATTGTGTCATGGTCAAAAGTAACCATGGGTAAAATATCTGAAGACAAATATGCAATGGTGTTTTTTTAACAGAGGTATGCATTACAAAATCCAAAAATTGGAAGACTGTCTGCAAGGACGAGTGAGGGTTAGTAAGGAAGCCACTAATTATGTCATCTTTTGTGCTATCCTTAAGGAAAAGTACTCGATAAATTGTGATGAGCTAATGAACACTCTCATTGTCATTATCTTCATCTTCTACCCACATGGGACTTTCATGCATCGTGCAGGGTTTGGTCGAGGGGAATAGAGTAATATTCTTTGTGGATTTTCCATGTGATATGGTCATACTCCCCGATCTGCAGCCGATATAAGTTCAATTGTACCTAACCATGGCCTGCATGGTATTAGAGGGTATCCCCCAAATTGGAATTTTGTTGTATAACCATGAAGTCGGCTGGGTATTCCCACTAATCAACAAAAAAATGACATCTTCTAAGTTTTCCTCATGCTTGACCATGGATTGGTTTGCTAGCTGCAAGACCATAGGAGTTTGTCTTAGGTGAGTTAATCCAAGTGTATTCATGGTCTCTTTTTTGATTACGTTTATGGAAGCCCCCAGGTCAACGAGAGTATTTGGGATTCAAGCTTGATTGATTTGGACATCAACTATTGGACTACCACGATCTAAGTATTTGGTAGTGAAAATTTCCCTTATCATTAAGTCTGACATTTGACCGATCACATGAACAGTTTCAAGATCCTTTCTTTTCTCTACAGGGATTTTTGATGCACAATTATATAATGGATTTATCATATATGGGGACATCCTTAATGGCTTGGAATAATAGAATTTTGATAGACACATTTTGTCGTTATCCTAGTAAATAAAACTTAGGCCGAGTAAGGGGTTTTTCCAATCCTAACCTTTCTGGGAAGGGCAATGACTGCTTGGCCCCTAATGACTGTGGTTGGTCTGAAATTTTAGGGAGGTTAGGTTGGAGTGTGGAAAGAGAATGATCCATAATTTGTTTATCAAAATGTTTTTCTAGAGGTTCTTGGACTTCCTTCTCATCATGTTCAATGATAGTTGGGAAAATCTTGTTTTCGAGTGTTTTCTCTAATCTCAATTGGATGTCTTGACATTCCACAAGTGAGATTGAATATGTGGGAAAACCAGGATTCTCAACAGTGTAAGTGTGCTAAGTAGTTTTATTGTTGGGGTTAGGTGTGGGTTGTGCGGGAAGTTGAGGTCTCAGAGGGGGACTATTTGTGGGAACTTGTGGCAATTGTAATTGTTGTTGTTGGGGAACCTGTGGAAATTATAGCTATTGTAATTGTGAGAATTGTTGAGTTGAGGATTGCTATCCTCCAAGAGGGGTTCCTCTCCATCCTTGTGGAAATTTGTAACCATAGGTTTTTTGTGGTGGCCATTGTTGCTAAGGTGTAGGAGGGTACCATGGTTGGGACTGAATTTGATAGTTAGACCAATAAGAATTTAAACACTGAGAAGGTTCTTGTCCCATACCCGACTGTCAAGGATGCCAAGGTTGTTTTTGAAAAACAAAGCAAATTTTCTTTGTCTCCTCATTGGCACCTTGGTATAATGATTTAAACTTGACATGGAGGGAAAAATGTTGATAGAGTGAGTGGTTCTATTCACAAATGCATCAAGTCTCAATGTTATTGAGTGGGATTACCTCAAAGGATGTTTTTTCCTACACCTTGGACATAATGTAGATAATGATCTTTCAGCTTCTTCCTGCTTCTATTTAACATGTAAGGTGTCAAATTGTGAATCCAATGAACTAAGAATATCTATTTTAAAATCATCCAACAGATTACCTAACTTTGCATGAGAGACTCCTCCAGTGATTGATTTTTTTATTCTAGAAAAAATTATCTCTTGGATCCTTCTCGTGCTTGGAAATTCCTCTTGAATGTCTTCTACAAAGTTCACAAATATCATCATATCCTACTTGGGAGATGTTTCCTATACCCATTAAGTTCATAAGGTCAATGCAACCATCCTTTATTCCTCTAAGCAGAATGCTTCATAGTGTGTTCTTGTCCAAAGTAACCCTGTACCTCTGTAAGATACCAAAATCTTTCCACTTAGTCTTCCGAGATTTCTTCTTCTTTTTGGGTCATCTTGAAAATCTCCTTGCGAAGGTCCCTTGCCTTATAATAATCTTGATATTTATGGAGAAATTTCTTCTTCATATCATTCTGTATGTTGATAGATTTCTCACCAAGTCCCATAAACCAACGTATGGCTTCATTGTTGAGTGTAGTAGGGAATAATTTCAAGTTTTAAGATTAAGAAATGTAGTCATAACTTCGACACAATACATCAAATTCGAAGAGATCGTGATCTTCACTTGATAACCCATGCAAATTAGGAAGGGCTGAAAGAGGGATATTTTTCATTGGTGCTTCCCCTTCAAAATCCCTGATTGGAAATTCAAAATTCAAATTAGAGGCTGTCTCTTCCCCTGCCATATTGGTCCTTGGAGGTCCTTCATGATACAACATGTTCAGTGATTCTGGGGAGTCTATTGGTTCATAAACTGGATTGTCCAGAGCATTGTCTCTAGAATCAAGATTCCTGCTGATTAGTTGCTCGATATCCCCCTGTCCTTTGACAAGAGGGGCGCTTTATGTTTTTGTTGCAGAAGGAGGAGGATGCGTCAAAGGCTTTTCCATCTCATTGTCTTGTTGTTTCCCTTGTCCTCGTCCACTTGTAGGTTTTCCAATATTACAACCTATTCTTATTGCACCTGATGTTTTGGGGTTCTTTCCTTTATTCATGCATCTATATGTTTTGAAACTAGGAAATAGAAACTCACCACATAATTTCTGCAACGAATGTGTAGGTTCTTACCTCTCTTCTTACTGCTTCTATTTCCTTGTGTTCAAAACACTTCTACTTATTCTCTAAACTTAAAATGCAAACACTCTAGATGAGATATTCATAAGGTTTAGTTGTCAACCACCCTCCAAAAATACCAATACTAGCTGCCAACTAAAGCCAATGCTTGGCGTACTATTGCTCCCTTAAAAACTTCCCTGACAACGATGCCAAAAATGTCAGGTTAACTAATTGTTATTTAAAAGGAAACTATCTTACCAAACCATTTAATTGTCAAACCAGAGGTTGAATGATTTTTTTCAAGTTATTATGCAAAGTCTACGTAGGATACAAGTTCTGTTCAAGCATTGGTTTTGATGTGCGATGTAGTAAAGAAACAATCAACATGGGATCGAAAGCACATAGATTGTTCTCTATTCAACAATCCAATCAACAAGGAATACAATCTTATAGATATGTTCCTTGTTCAACTAGGCACATTGTAAAACTAAATAGCAAAGGGGTCAATAGTCTATGACTAGTGTAATCTATTAAGAGAGAATCACACATGTGTGTAATCTGGTAGACAAAAAATCAAAAGAACAATATTATTGTTTTGTTGCAAATAAATCACAATGCAAAAAAGGGAACCAATGATTATAGCTCACGTAATATGTTAACATGAAATCTTGCAAGTATGTAATCTTCCTAACAAAAAATCAAAAGAATGACACTGGTATTTTTTTTTGAAAAATAACTCGCTCAAATGGATAGATAGAAATAAACCATGCCATAGCTGTAACTATAATGCTAACTTTATGCATAGAAGGTTGTGCATGTTTTAAAAGAATAGCTGAAAGCCAAGGATAATTGGAACCAGGTCTATGTATAAGAGTGTTTCAGATCTTGATCCAAGACAAATCAATCTTCTTATATGCAGGTCTCAGGGGCATCATGATCTCCAACATCTGGTGGGCCAAAAATAATGTTGTATTTAAAGACAAGTTTGTGTTGCCTGAGGTCACTGCGACAATCTCACTCAGTCAGGTCAAATAGTTCAAGGCATAAACAAGGGAAAGTAAAACCCAGACAGTGATCCCACCTCCCATTGATTACACCATCCCGTGGGGATTATTCGATGGAGCCAGTCAAGGAAACCCCACAACCTGTGGAGTGGGGGTGGTTCTATTCATTAGTCACAACCATTATATTCACATCAGATATGCACCACGGGGCGGAACAAACAATAGATTAGAACTTATAGTACCATGGACCCTCATGGAAACTGCAAAAGAAACAAATTTGTCAAAGCTACAAGTTTTCGATGACTCCAAGTTGGTGATAGATTGGGCAAGAGGTATTAATAATATTCAAAACCCCAGATTAGCCTCTTTGCTAAGAGATACCAAACTCACGTTCAAATACTTTGAATGGATCTCCTTTTAGCATGATGGAACTCAATTCAAAATAAGATGAACTCTCAAAGGAAGCACTGTAGGTGCAAAAAGGAGCCTTTGGTTTTTATGAGTTTTTTGAAGGAATAGAAACCGAAGCTATGGAGTTTTGTATTTGAAGAAGTTTTTCTTTTTGTAAGGTTGTAAATGTTTTTGGACAGTTCGAATAGACTGTAGTAGATTTTTGGAAAAGCCTTCATAGGATTGTTTTGTTATATTCAGATGTATAGACAGTATAGTTCCTGAAGAAAGCCTACAGAGGCTTGTCACGAAAGACTGTAACATGCATATTCTCCTATGAATATAAATTTTTTTTTTTCTTATGGAAAAAAACTATAATTCTAACTATTTTAATTGAAATAAACTAACTAACTGATTAATTGGCAATTAAAACTATCTACACTAATTAAATCAACACCTACTCTAAGGAGTGGGACCTGCCTCCCTGGAACATAGTGCTGTAAGTAAAATGAAGAAGCTACAAACTGAACTTATCCAATACAAAACAATTCATAACCAAAGATATATATTTCTATTAATAAAAGCAGAGTCTCAAAGTACAATTCGATCATCTAGCCTCCTCCCCGTTACGAGGAGATCATCTAGCTTCCTCCCTGTTACGAGAAGGGACTTGGATTTTATATATTTGGCTGATGTCTATGCTTAGAAAAATACATTAAGAATAGTTTTGAGAATATACGATTCTCAAGTTGTTCTAACTATCAATCAAACAAGGAATTTAGTTTCAAGCAACCACCCCAAAATATTACATAGTTTTCCTTATTACATTATGTCCACATAAGCTATTACAACCAAATATGTATGTAGAAATGATTCAAAAATGATTTTAACTTCTTCCCACAAGAAGACCTGGATTTGTTGTTCCAACCAATCATGAGATCAAGATTGACATGATCATTATAGTCAATAGGACTTGCTTGTAAAGGAGATAACTGTTCACTTCAAATTCACAAAAAATAGGGAATTGTAGTTGTGTTGCATCTTGACTCAGAATATCAGCATCATGGAAGAAACATGAGTAGCAACACCATGATATACCAGCAGTAGCACCGCCATGATATACTAGGAGTAGCAACACATTGATTTAACCAGAACAACAACATACCCGTTTCGTACCAACTTGGAGTAGCAACTTGATATATCTTTTGGTGAGAGAGTGAAAAAAGGCCTATTTCTCTTGAATACACTAACATAATTAAATAAATGACATGAAATGTGGGAAAAACATACCTTGGAAAAAATGCATCATTATAGACAAAGGTAACCTCAGAAATGGTTGTAAGGAGTGGACAAAGGTAGTAAAAGGATGAAAAAAGGGTGCATATATAATAAAATTTTGGAGCATGACGTTGATGTTCAGATTGTTCAAGATCTCAACAACAACCTCACGAGGATAAATCCCCTTGTGTTTTTAAAGAATTAGTGCTCCTATGTTATTGCTTAAAATTAATTATGAAAATACAATTTAAAATATACAAAAAGTATATTCACAAAAAGAAAGGTTCTTAAGAAAAGGACCATGAACTTATTCAAAACAAAAATATGATATTTTTACAGTATTATACATAAGTAAATAAAAACATTATATAAGATTAACATATTCCTCACATCCATCACAATATAATCAAGATTTGGTCATATCATAAGACATAAAATATATAATCCCACAATGCAAAGAACTTTAAATGAGTATCACACTTAAGACTAAAACAAAATATGATAGGCACACTCCAAAAATCTCATACTTAGAAATTCAAAATTCTGAGAAATCATTAAAGTTATGCCTCGAGATAGTTCTCTGGTGAGTTCAAAAAGTAATTGTCTGGTTTTACAATGAAATGTAAAATTAAAATGAAAGCGTTTGTCCAAATAGACTGGGATGGGGCTCCCATGGACATTTAAAAGATAAACCTAGACCTAGAAGAAAAGAGAAAAACAATTAGAAATCGACTATGAGTTTTCAATGAATGAAAAGACACAACTGGATGATTTCCAAATGAGAAGTATAGAAGATGGAAAATTATGAAAAATGACCGCTTGACGTACTGTGATGGAATATCTCTCTTTCATTTATTGGTTGGGATGTCTTTTATACTTTCCTTTGCTAGAACTACCTGACCATTTGTAACTGCTTCCTCCTGATCCGATTTAGTTATTTTAATTAACATGTTCTTTAACCAATTTTCAATATATTCTCTCATTAGTGCCATCGTTATTTATCATCCCACTTTAATATAAAATAATGACTTTTCAATTTCTTTAAAATCCATAGAGAGTTTGCTGAGGGTATCTTCAATATCATTGTTTTTGTTCATATAACAAAGCAACCAACTCTCTACCTTTGTCTCTGAATATTCGGTCAGGTTGTTGAACTTTCTACTAATGCAATCTTTAACAACTCCAACTTTTCTTCCATTTGTTCCTTTGGTAAGAGTATTGAATTCATAATTAAGTGTGGGTCCTCCACATCTTTAGCTGACCCGACTAGTTCTAACTCAATCAAATTTAAATACAATTCACCCCTTTTTACACTTATGACATCACACTCAATTAACATTTCTTTTAATATTTTGATTCTCTTGGGCTAACATGCCTTTAATTGTTTTAAACAGATTGCCAAAGGAAAATCCTCTTCTTTTCTCCAAAATTCACTAAGACATGAAACTCCTGCACTAAAAGTAGAAATATCTCCTTTGTAAAATTCTTCACCGTTTTCAAGGTCTGCTTGAAGATATTGCTTGAAATTGTTGGAAATATTGTTTTCATTGATGTCAAATACAAGGGGGGCCTACATATGTCAAAGGTAAATATTACAAGCCTACAAATGTCCAAGATAAAGGTTGCAAGATGGAGATTGTTGAAAATATTACTTTTGAATTTTTGATGGTCAGTTTGGATACCCTATCTTTGAAGGCATTTTTACCCTACATACCTAGCCCAAATGGGAGCACTTATGTGGTTGGTAATATTATTCTGAGAAATTTCCAATGGTACATTGAATTCCCTCTAACTCCCTAGGAATGAGGAGATATGATTTTTTCTGTTCGACAACCTAGCCAAAAATTTAAGGTTGGCTCAACTAGTCTTTACAGGTTGGCCCAGAAAGCGGGGACAAAGTTAATACAAATATAGGACAAATGTGCACATTCATAGTGAAACTAGGCAAGAGATCGAGTCTTAGGTGCACATAAGTGATTTAGGGTGTGCTAAAGGTGTTGGGGTGTCTTTTTGGGATCTAAAAGTGTGCAAGAGAAGTCTAAGGGATTTTACTGGGGTCTTTCTTGTTCTCAAGGTGCGCTATTATGAGGTTGTGATGTTGCCGTCACTGTGATGCTGTTGTATGTGCTATTATGATGTTGTGATGTTGCTGACACTGTTATGCTTACATGTGCGCTATTATGAGGTTGTGATGTTGTTGTCACTATGATGTTGTCGTATGAGCAATTATGATGTTGCCATCACTGTGACGCTACCGTGTGCACTAGTATTATGAGGTTGTGATGTTTCCGTTAGGCATTATATTCTAGAATGATGCTATGAATTTGGCTAGGGCATGAAGGCTACATGTGACTAGGGTTTGAAGGATTATATGTGGAATGAATCATGTAGGTGAATTCAAAAGTACTTTGTGTATGCAGATCTTGGATTGGTGTCTACACATATCTTGTTGATTTGGTTCTCAATTGATGGGATTGGTGTCTCCAACAGGTTGGTGCCTGCAAATATTGTAATAGTAGGTTGGTGCCTACAGGTGCTGTTGCGTTGGTGCTCAGTTGAGGAGATTGGTGTCTCTAGTAGGTTGGTGTCTACATCTTACTAAGTTGGTGCTCAATTAATGATATGGGTGTCTCTAGTAGGTTGGTACCTACAATGTTTGTAATAGTACGTTGGTTCCTACATGAATTTATAATGATAAGTTTTATGGTTTTCTCCCGCTTGGGTTTCCATGTTAAACTTTGTGCATTATGGTTTGAGTTTAAATGTGACTATTGTTTCTTAGTTAATGAATGATTGATGAATGATTAAATAAAGTAAAAAGTATCTTATACTTATTCAACTCCCCCCTCTCAGTATAACTATAAGTTCAACAATTGGTTTCAGAGCAGGTTCCTTCAGAAATAGTTTAACTAATGGAAGGAAGATCTTGAGCACATATGGTTTGTAAGGAAGGTCTCCCTACAAATATAGATCCTTTGTTTGATGGAACAAATTATGCATCATGGAGTATAAGAATGAAGATATATGAAGAGATTCAATGATCATTCTAGCTGTGAATTAGGAACAAAATAAGCACAATTTGTGAGAAATCTAAAAGGAGGACCTGAAAAATACAAAGGTAAGCTACCCTTCCAATGATTTAAGTGCGGTAGAATAGGGCATTTTGCTACAAAGTGTCCATATGCAATAAGGGAATATAGTGATGATGAAGAATAATCTCTCTCCATAACCATGGAAACAAAGCCTACTGATGAAGAAAATGAATATAATCATAAAAAAACCAGATTAAGAAGAAGAAAATCTTGAAGCAAAACTCATTAGTGCCTTAGAAGAAATAGAAAGGCTTAGGAAAAAGAATATAAAGTAGAAAGAGAAATTGAAGAAACATGAAGAGGAGGATCACAATATTGAAGAAAAGAGAAGACAATTATCATCTTGAAGACTCAACTAGAAGAGGAAAAAAGGGTAGAAAAAGTGGTGAGAAGCCAACTGAAAGAAAATGAAGAAAATTGCAAGAAGCTATACGCTGAAATCATCTCCTTAAGAAAGGAACTAGAGAAAACAACCGATCTGTTGAATATAAGCTTGAAGTTTGGAAAGAGTACTGAAATATTAGATAATATTATTGATTGCAAAAGGTCACCATTCATCAAGACATGTATTGGCTATGATGAAAAAAAAATACCCCAAAGGGAGATGCAAGCATTAAGGCCACAAAGCCATCAGAAAAGGAAAATGAAGAAAATCCTAAAAGCTATTCCAATATTCTCAAAGGCTCCATCAATAATGAAAGCAACATCAAGAAAGGCAACTGTGACCAACATAAGCCTAAGTCTTCTCACAAGAATAATAAGAATGAGTTTAGAAGAGTTGTTCCACTAAGAAGGCTTTTCACAAACCAATACCAAAATATCTTTCTTGGCTATTGTTTTTCTTGCAATAATTTTGGTCATAAGGCAATAGATTGTAGACCTTATGCAGGAAGTTATCATGTGAGAGACAGAAATATAGGTTCTTATAATACCTCAAAGGATGATTATGTGAGCAACAAAACCAAAATTTCTCATGGGTTTGCTAATAGAAACTACAATTCATTTGCTCCTATACTTGATTACAATACTGAATGCTATAAGTGCAATAACTATGGGAACATAACACAATACTGTAGAAGCAATATAGTCCGACTTCCTAAACAAAACAAGGAAGAAGATGTTCTTACCAAGCATAAAGAAGAATTCTTAAAGGTTTGGAAAAAGGAAGCAAAAGCAAGAAACACAGAGAGATGAAACTGTTTGTTATGAGAAAATATGTGATAAGATAGATGAAGATTCCAGGGAGATTCATTGTTTTGATTCTCACTCGAGACATGTACACCCCATTTCTAGAAAAAGGTAAGGCTGGGACATTTCCTTGTGAAAATGGAAATTCAAGTTTACAATACTCTTTTGGACAAGTGAAGTCATTTGATTGGTCCTTTTCATAAATGAATGAGGAGGTAGAAATAGATTCAAATAAATTCAATACTAAAGCTTCACCCATTAACAAGATTAATTTCATGACCTTGGGGTGGAAGGTTTCATCAATAAAAAAAATCAAATAGAAGGATCAATTTGGGATACTTGTAACACAAACAACCTAGATAATGATCAATTAGAGATATATTTTTAAATTGCACATTGGATTTATTGAAGGGAATCAAAAGCTTAGGGGGATCAACCCTTTTCCTTTGATTTCAAATGGGGAGAAGTTGCAGATAGGGGGAATATCAGAATTGACTAAGGGTTGCCATCAATGACAAAGGGGGAGATTGTTGGAAATATTATTGTCATTGATGTCAAAGACAATGGGAGCCAACATATGTCCAAGATAAATATTACAATCCTACATATGTCCAAGATAAATATTGCAAGATGGAGATTGTTGAAAGTATTACTTTTGGATTTTTGATGATCAGTTTGGAGACCCTATCTTTGAAGG